>JBAIZL010000011.1:11367890-11385390 GCA_036971475.1 Prosapia bicincta | reverse complement strand
TTACCAGTTTTAGAGAATTGTCGATTATCAAAAGATGCTGTAAAGCTTCGGATCTCCCATTTCTTGGTTTACTGTGTTCCCTTACATCAACTGTCATACTCCTTGTTTTCTTACCAGTTTCAGAGAACTTTCGTCTATCACAAGATGCTGTAAAGCTTCAGATCTCCCATTTCTTGGTTTACTGTGTTCCCTTACATCGGCTGTCATACTCCTTGTTTTCTTACCAGTTTCAGAGAACTTTCGTCTATCACAAAATGCTGTAAAGATTCGGATCTCCCATTTCTTGGTTTACTGTGTTCCTCTACATCGGCTGTCAGAGTTCCTGTTTCCTTACCAGTTTCAGAGAATTGTCGTCTATCACTGGATGCTGTAAAGCTTCGGATCTCCCAATTCTTGGTTTACTGTGTTCCTCTACATCGGCTGTCAGAGTATCTTTTTCCTTACCAGTTTCAGAGAATTGTCGTCTATCACTGGATGCTGTAAAGCTTCGGATTTCCCATTTCTTGGTTTACTGTGTTCCTCTACATCGGCTGTCAGACTCCCTGTTTCCTTACCAGTTTCAGAGAATTGTTGTCCATCACAAGATGCTGTAAAGCTTCGGATCTCCCATTTCTTGGTTTACTGTGTTCCTCTACATCGGCTGTCATACTCCTTGTTTTCTTACCAGTTTCAGAGAACTTTCGTCTATCACAAGATGCTGTAAAGCTTCGGATCTCCCATTTCTTGGTTTACTGTGTTCCTCTACATTGGCTGTCAGAGTATCTTTTTCCTTACCAGTTTCAGAGAACTTTCGTGTATCACAGGATGCTGTAAAGCTTCGGATCTCCCATTTCTTGGTTTAGTGTGTTCCTCTACATCGGCTGTCAGAGTATCTTTTTCCTTACCACTTTCAGACAATTGTCGTCTATCACTGGATGCTGTAAAGCTTCGGATTTCCCATTTCTTGGTTGACTGTGTTCCCCTACATCGGCTGTAATACTCCTCGTTTTCTTACCAGTTTCAGAGAACTTTCGTCTATCACAAGATGCTGTAAAGTTTCGGATCTCCCATTTCTTGGTTTACTGTGTTCCTCTACATCGGCTGTCAGCGTCCCTGTTTCCTTACCAGTTTCAGAGACGTGTCGTCTATCACAGGATGCTGTAAAGCTTCGGATCTCCCATTTCTTCGTTTACTGTGTTCCTCTACATCGGCTGTCAGAGTATCTTTTTCCTTACCACTTTCAGACAATTGTCGTCTATCACTGGATGCTGTAAAGCTTCGGATTTCCCATTTCTTGGTTGACTGTGTTCCCCTACATCGGCTGTAATACTCCTCGTTTTCTTACCAGTTTCAGAGAACTTTCGTCTATCACAAGATGCTGTAAAGTTTCGGATCTCCCATTTCTTGGTTTACTGTGTTCCTCTACATCGGCTGTCAGCGTCCCTGTTTCCTTACCAGTTTCAGAGACGTGTCGTCTATCACAGGATGCTGTAAAGCTTCGGATCTCCCATTTCTTGGTTTACTGTGTTCCTCTACATCGGCTGTCAGCGTCCCTGTTTCCTTACCAGTTTCAGAGACGTGTCGTCTATCACAGGATGCTGTAAAGCTTCGAATTTCCCATTTCTTGGTTTACTGTGTTCCTCTACATCGGCTGTCAGACTCCCTGTTTCCTTACCAGTTTCAGAGAATTGTTGTCCATCACAAGAAGCTGTAAAGCTTCGGATCTCCCAATTCTTGGTTTACTGTGTTCCTCTACATCGGCTGTCAGAGTATCTTTTTCCTTACCAGTTTCAGAGAATTGTCGTCTATCACTGGATGCTGTAAAGCTTCGGATTTCCCATTTCTTGGTTTACTGTGTTCCTCTACATCGGCTGTCAGACTCCCTGTTTCCTTACCAGTTTCAGAGAATTGTTGTCCATCACAAGATGCTGTAAAGCTTCGGATCTCCCATTTCTTGGTTTACTGTGTTCCTCTACATCGGCTGTCATACTCCTTGTTTTCTTACCAGTTTCAGAGAACTTTCGTCTATCACAAGATGCTGTAAAGCTTCGGATCTCCCATTTCTTGGTTTACTGTGTTCCTCTACATTGGCTGTCAGAGTATCTTTTTCCTTACCAGTTTCAGAGAACTTTCGTGTATCACAGGATGCTGTAAAGCTTCGGATCTCCCATTTCTTGGTTTAGTGTGTTCCTCTACATCGGCTGTCAGAGTATCTTTTTCCTTACCACTTTCAGACAATTGTCGTCTATCACTGGATGCTGTAAAGCTTCGGATTTCCCATTTCTTGGTTGACTGTGTTCCCCTACATCGGCTGTAATACTCCTCGTTTTCTTACCAGTTTCAGAGAACTTTCGTCTATCACAAGATGCTGTATAGTTTCGGATCTCCCATTTCTTGGTTTACTGTGTTCCTCTACATCGGCTGTCAGCGTCCCTGTTTCCTTACCAGTTTCAGAGACGTGTCGTCTATCACAGGATGCTGTAAAGCTTCGGATCTCCCATTTCTTCGTTTACTGTGTTCCTCTACATCGGCTGTCAGAGTATCTTTTTCCTTACCACTTTCAGACAATTGTCGTCTATCACTGGATGCTGTAAAGCTTCGGATTTCCCATTTCTTGGTTGACTGTGTTCCCCTACATCGGCTGTAATACTCCTCGTTTTCTTACCAGTTTCAGAGAACTTTCGTCTATCACAAGATGCTGTAAAGTTTCGGATCTCCCATTTCTTGGTTTACTGTGTTCCTCTACATCGGCTGTCAGCGTCCCTGTTTCCTTACCAGTTTCAGAGACGTGTCGTCTATCACAGGATGCTGTAAAGCTTCGGATCTCCCATTTCTTGGTTTACTGTGTTCCTCTACATCGGCTGTCAGCGTCCCTGTTTCCTTACCAGTTTCAGAGACGTGTCGTCTATCACAGGATGCTGTAAAGCTTCGGATCTCCCATTTCTTGGTTTACTGTGTTCCTCTACATCGGCTGTCAGACTCCCTGTTTCCTTACCAGTTTCAGAGAATTGTTGTCCATCACAAGAAGCTGTAAAGTTTCGGATCTCCCATTTCTTGGTTTACTGTGTTCCTCTACATCGGCTGTCAGCGTCCCTGTTTCCTTACCAGTTTCAGAGAATTGTTGTCCATCACAAGAAGCTGTAAAGTTTCGGATCTCCCATTTCTTGGTTTACTGTGTTCCTCTACATCGGCTGTCAGCGTCCCTGTTTCCTTACCAGTTTCAGAGAATTGTCGTCTATCACAAGATGCTGTAAAGCATCGGATCTCCCAATTCTTGGTTTACTGTGTTCCTCTACATCGGCTGTCAGCGTCCCTGTTTCCTTACCAGTTTCAGAGACGTGTCGTCTATCACAGGATGCTGTAAAGCTTCGGATTTCCCATTTCTTGGTTTACTGTGTTCCTCTACATCGGCTGTCAGCGTCCCTGTTTCCTTACCAGTTTCAGAGACGTGTCGTCTATCACAGGATGCTGTAAAGCTTCGAATTTCCCATTTCTTGGTTTACTGTGTTCCTCTACATCGGCTGTCAGACTCCCTGTTTCCTTACCAGTTTCAGAGAATTGTTGTCCATCACAAGAAGCTGTAAAGTTTCGGATCTCCCATTTCTTGGTTTACTGTGTTCCTCTACATCGGCTGTCAGAGTTCCTGTTTCCTTACCAGTTTGAGAGAATTGTCGTCTATCACTGGATGCTGTAAAGCTTCGGATCTCCCAATTCTTGGTTTACTGTGTTCCTCTACATCGGCTGTCAGAGTATCTTTTTCCTTACCAGTTTCAGAGACGTGTCGTCTATCACTGGATGCTGTAAAGCTTCGGATTTCCCATTTCTTGGTTTACTGTGTTCCTCTACATCGGCTGTCAGAGTTCCTGTTTCCTTACCAGTTTGAGAGAATTGTCGTCTATCACTGGATGCTGTAAAGCTTCGGATCTCCCAATTCTTGGTTTACTGTGTTCCTCTACATCGGCTGTCAGAGTTCCTGTTTCCTTACCAGTTTGAGAGAATTGTCGTCTATCACTGGATGCTGTAAAGCTTCGGATCTCCCAATTCTTGGTTTACTGTGTTCCTCTACATCGGCTGTCAGAGTATCTTTTTCCTTACCAGTTTCAGAGACGTGTCGTCTATCACTGGATGCTGTAAAGCTTCGGATCTCCCATTTCTTGGTTTACTGTGTTCCTCTACATCGGCTGTCAGAGTACCTTTTTCCTTACCAGTTTCAGAGAATTGTCGTCTATCACTGGATGCTGTAAAGCTTCGGATCTCCCATTTCTTGGTTTACTGTGTTCCTCTACATCGGCTGTCAGAGTACCTTTTTCCTTACCAGTTTCAGAGAATTGTCGTCTATCACTGGATGCTGTAAAGCTTCGGATTTCCCATTTCTTGGTTTACTGTGTTCCTCTACATCGGCTGTCAGAGTACCTTTTTCCTTACCAGTTTCAGAGAATTGTCGTCTATCACTGGATGCTGTAAAGCTTCGGATTTCCCATTTCTTGGTTTACTGTGTTCCTCTACATCGGCTGTCAGAGTACCTTTTTCCTTACCTGTTTCAGAGAATTGTCGTCAATCACAGAATGCTGTAAAGATTCGGATTTCCCATTTCTTGGTTTACTGTGTTCCTCTACATCGGCTGTCAGAGTACCTTTTTCCTTACTAGTTTCAGAGAACTTTCGTCTATCACAGGATGCTGTAAAGCTTCGTATCTTCCATTTCTTGGTTTACTGTGTTCCTCTACATCGGCTGTCAGAGTACCTTTTTCCTTACCAGTTTCAGAGAATTGTCGTCTATCACTGGATGCTGTAAAGCTCGGATTTCCCATTTCTTGGTTTACTGTGTTCCCCTACATCGGCTGTCATACTCCTTGTTTTCTTACCAGTTTCAGAGAAGTTTCGCCTATCACAAGATGCTGTAAAGCTTCAGATCTCCCATTTCTTGGTTTACTGTGTTCCCTTACATCGGCTGTCATACTCCTTGTTTTCTTACCAGTTTCAGAGAACTTTCGTCTATCACAAGATGCTATAAAGCTTCGGATCTCTTATTTCTTGGTTTTCTGTGTTCCTCTACATCGGCTGTCAGACTCCCTGTTTTCTTACCAGTTTCAGAGAATTGTTGTCCATCACAAGATGCTGTAAAGCTTCGGATCTCCCATTTCTTGGTTTACTGTGTTCCTCTACATCGGCTGTCAGAGTACCTTTTTCCTTACTAGTTTCAGAGAATTGTCGTCTATCACTGGATGCTGTAAAGCTTCGGATCTCCCATTTCTTGGTTTACTGTGTTCCTCTACATCGGCTGTCAGAGTACCTTTTTCCTTACTAGTTTCAGAGAATTGTCGTCTATCACTGGATGCTGTAAAGCTTCGGATCTCCCATTTCTTGGTTTACTGTGTTCCTCTACATCGGCTGTCAGAGTACCTTTTTCCTTACTAGTTTCAGAGAATTGTCGTCTATCACTGGATGCTGTAAAGCTTCGGATCTCCCATTTCTTGGTTTACTGTGTTCCTCTACATCGGCTGTCAGAGTACCTTTTTCCTTACCAGTTTCAGAGAATTGTCGTCTATCACTGGATGCTGTAAAGCTTCGGATCTCCCATTTCTTGGTTTACTGTGTTCCTCTACAACGGCTGTTAGACTCCCTGTTTCCTTAAGAGTTTCAGAGAATTGTCGTTTATCACAAAATGCTGTAAAGCTTCGGATCTCCCATTTCTTGGTGTACTGTGTTCCTCTACATCGGCTGTTAGACTCCCTGTTTCCTTACTAGTTTCAGAGAATTGTTGTCTATCACAAGATGCTGTAAAGCTTGGGATCTCCTATTTATTGGGTTACTGTGTTCCTCTACATCGGCTGTCAGAGTCCCTGTTTCCTTACCAGTTTCAGAGAACGTTTGTCTATCACAGGATGCTGTAAAACGTCGGATCTCCCATTTCTTGGTTTACTGTGTTCCCCTACATCGGGTGTCATACTCCTTGTTTCCTTACCAGTTTTAGAGAATTGTCGATTATCAAAAGTTGCTGTAAAGCTTCGGATCTCCCATTTCTTGGTTTACTGTGTTCCCCTACATCGGGTGTCATACTCCTTGTTTTCTTACCAGTTTCAGAGAACTTTCGACTATCACAAGATGCTGTAAAGCTTCAGATCTCCCATTTCTTGGTTTACTGTGTTCCTCTACATCGGCTGTCAGAGTCCCTGTTTCCTTACCAGTTTCAGAGAACGTTTGTCTATCACAGGATGCTGTAAAACGTCGGATCTCCCATTTCTTGGTTTACTGTGTTCCCCTACATCGGGTGTCATACTCCTTGTTTCCTTACCAGTTTTAGAGAATTGTCGATTATCAAAAGTTGCTGTAAAGCTTCGGATCTCCCATTTCTTGGTTTACTGTGTTCCCTTACATCGGCTGTCAGACTCCCTGTTTCCTTACCAGTTTCAGAGAACTTTCGACTATCACAAGATGCTGTAAAGCTTCGGATTTCCCATTTCTTGGTTTACTGTGTTCCCTTACATCGGCTGTCATACTCCTTGTTTTCTTACCAGTTTCAGAGAACTTTCGTCTATCACAAGATGCTGTAAAGCTTCGGATCTCCCATTTCTTGGTTTACTGTGTTCCCTTACATCGGCTGTCATACTCCTTGTTTTCTTACCAGTTTCAGAGAACTTTCGTCTATCACAAGATGCTGTAAAGCTTCGGATTTCCCATTTCTTGGTTTACTGTGTTCCCTTACATCGGCTGTCATACTCCCTGTTTTCTTACCAGTTTCAGAGAACTTTCGTCTATCACAAGATGCTGTAAAGCTTCGGATCTCCCATTTCTTGGTTTACTGTGTTCCCTTACATCGGCTGTCATACTCCTTGTTTTCTTACCAGTTTCAGAGAACTTTCGTCTATCACAAGATGCTGTAAAGCTTCGGATTTCCCATTTCTTGGTTTACTGTGTTCCCTTACATCGGCTGTCATACTCCTTGTTTTCTTACCAGTTTCAGAGAACTTTCGTCTATCACAAGATGCTGTAAAGCTTCGGATCTCCCATTTCTTGGTTTACTGTGTTCCCTTACATCGGCTGTCATACTCCTTGTTTTCTTACCAGTTTCAGAGAACTTTCGTCTATCACAAGATGCTGTAAAGCTTCGGATCTCCCATTTCTTGGTTTACTGTGTTCCCTTACATCGGCTGTCATACTCCTTGTTTTCTTACCAGTTTCAGAGAACTTTCGACTATCACAAGATGCTGTAAAGCTTCGGATTTCCCATTTCTTGGTTTACTGTGTTCCCCTACATCGGCTGTCATACTCCTTGTTTTCTTACCAGTTTCAGAGAACTTTCGTCTATCACAAGATGCTGTAAAGCTTCGGATTTCCCATTTCTTGGTTTACTGTGTTCCCCTACATCGGCTGTCATACTCCTTGTTTTCTTACCAGTTTCAGAGAACTTTCGACTATCACAAGATGCTGTAAAGCTTCGGATTTCCCATTTCTTGGTTTACTGTGTTCCCCTACATCGGCTGTCATACTCCTTGTTTTCTTACCAGTTTCAGAGAACTTTCGTCTATCACAAGATGCTGTAAAGCTTCGGATCTCCCATTTCTTGGTTTACTGTGTTCCCTTACATCGGCTTTCATACTCCTTGTTTTCTTACCAGTTTCAGAGAACTTTCGTCTATCACAAGATGCTGTAAAGCTTCGGATCTCCCATTTCTTGGTTTACTGTGTTCCCTTACATCGGCTGTCATACTCCTTGTTTTCTTACCAGTTTCAGAGAACTTTCGACTATCACAAGATGCTGTAAAGCTTCGGATTTCCCATTTCTTGGTTTACTGTGTTCCCCTACATCGGCTGTCATACTCCTTGTTTTCTTACCAGTTTCAGAGAACTTTCGTCTATCACAAGATGCTGTAAAGCTTCGGATCTCCCATTTCTTGGTTTACTGTGTTCCCTTACATCGGCTGTCATACTCCTTGTTTTCTTACCAGTTTCAGAGAACTTTCGACTATCACAAGATGCTGTAAAGCTTCGGATTTCCCATTTCTTGGTTTACTGTGTTCCCCTACATCGGCTGTCATACTCCTTGTTTTCTTACCAGTTTCAGAGAACTTTCGTCTATCACAAGATGCTGTAAAGCTTCGGATCTCCCATTTCTTGGTTTACTGTGTTCCCTTACATCGGCTGTCATACTCCTTGTTTTCTTACCAGTTTCAGAGAACTTTCGACTATCACAAGATGCTGTAAAGCTTCGGATCTCCCATTTCTTGGTTTACTGTGTTCCCTTACATCGGCTGTCATACTCCTTGTTTTCTTACCAGTTTCAGAGAACTTTCGACTATCACAAGATGCTGTAAAGCTTCGGATTTCCCATTTCTTGGTTTACTGTGTTCCCCTACATCGGCTGTCATACTCCTTGTTTTCTTACCAGTTTCAGAGAACTTTCGTCTATCACAAGATGCTGTAAAGCTTCGGATTTCCCATTTCTTGGTTTACTGTGTTCCCCTACATCGGCTGTCATACTCCTTGTTTTCTTACCAGTTTCAGAGAACTTTCGTCTATCACAAGATGCTGTAAAGCTTCGGATCTCCCATTTCTTGGTTTACTGTGTTCCCCTACATCGGCTGTCATACTCCTTGTTTTCTTACCAGTTTCAGAGAACTTTCGTCTATCACAAGATGCTGTAAAGCTTCGGATCTCCCATTTCTTGGTTTACTGTGTTCCCTTACATCGGCTGTCATACTCCTTGTTTTCTTACCAGTTTCAGAGAACTTTCGACTATCACAAGATGCTGTAAAGCTTCGGATCTCCCATTTCTTGGTTTACTGTGTTCCCTTACATCGGCTGTCATACTCCTTGTTTTCTTACCAGTTTCAGAGAACTTTCGACTATCACAAGATGCTGTAAAGCTTCGGATTTCCCATTTCTTGGTTTACTGTGTTCCCCTACATCGGCTGTCATACTCCTTGTTTTCTTACCAGTTTCAGAGACGTGTCGTCTATCACAAGATGCTGTAAAGCTTCGGATTTCCCATTTCTTGGTTTACTGTGTTCCCCTACATCGGCTGTCATACTCCTTGTTTTCTTACCAGTTTCAGAGAACTTTCGTCTATCACAAGATGCTGTAAAGCTTCGGATCTCCCATTTCTTGGTTTACTGTGTTCCCTTACATCGGCTGTCATACTCCTTGTTTTCTTACCAGTTTCAGAGAACTTTCGACTATCACAAGATGCTGTAAAGCTTCGGATTTCCCATTTCTTGGTTTACTGTGTTCCCCTACATCGGCTGTCATACTCCTTGTTTTCTTACCAGTTTCAGAGAACTTTCGTCTATCACAAGATGCTGTAAAGCTTCGGATCTCCCATTTCTTGGTTTACTGTGTTCCCTTACATCGGCTGTCATACTCCTTGTTTTCTTACCAGTTTCAGAGATCTTTCGACTATCACAAGATGCTGTAAAGCTTCGGATCTCCCATTTCTTGGTTTACTGTGTTCCCTTACATCGGCTGTCATACTCCTTGTTTTCTTACCAGTTTCAGAGAACTTTCGACTATCACAAGATGCTGTAAAGCTTCGGATTTCCCATTTCTTGGTTTACTGTGTTCCCCTACATCGGCTGTCATACTCCTTGTTTTCTTACCAGTTTCAGAGAACTTTCGACTATCACAAGATGCTGTAAAGCTTCGGATTTCCCATTTCTTGGTTTACTGTGTTCCCCTACATCGGCTGTCAGACTCCTTGTTTTCTTACCAGTTTCAGAGAACTTTCGACTATCACAAGATGCTGTAAAGCTTCGTATCTCCCATTTCTTGGTTTACTGTGTTCCCCTACATCGGCTGTCAGACTCCTTGTTTTCTTACCAGTTTCAGAGAACTTTCGACTATCACAAGATGCTGTAAAGCTTCGGATTTCCCATT
The DNA here is from genome assembly GCA_036971475.1 of Prosapia bicincta. NCBI lineage: Eukaryota > Metazoa > Arthropoda > Insecta > Hemiptera > Cercopidae > Prosapia > Prosapia bicincta. Next base: position 11,375,540 of record JBAIZL010000011.1, on the reverse strand, counting down.
TCTTGGTTTACTGTGTTCCCCTACATCGGCTGTCATACTCCTTGTTTTCTTACCAGTTTCAGAGAACTTTCGTCTATCACAAGATGCTGTAAAGCTTCGTATCTCCCATTTCTTGGTTTACTGTGTTCTCCTACATCGGCTGTCATACTCCTTGTTTTCTTACCAGTTTCAGAGAACTTTCGACTATCACAAGATGCTGTAAAGCTTCGGATCTCCCATTTCTTGGTTTACTGTGTTCCTCTACATCGGCTGTCAGACTCCCTGTTTCCTTACCAGTTTCAGAGAATTGTTGTCTATCACAGGATGCTGTAAAGCTTGGGATCTCCCATTTCTTGGTTTACTGTGTTCCTCTACTTCGGCTGTTAGACTCCCTGTTTCCTTACCAGTTTCAGAGAACTTTTGTCTATCACAGGATGCTGTAAAGCTTCGGATCTCCCATTTCTTGGTTTACTGTGTTCCTCTACATCGGCTATTAGAGTCCCTGTTTCCTTACCAGTTTCAGAGAACGTTTGTCTATCACAGGATGCTGTAAAGCTTGGGATCTCCCATTTCTTGTTTTACTGTGTTCCTCTACTTCGGCTGTTAGACTCCCTGTTTCCTTACCAGTTTCAGAGAACGTTTGTCTATCACAGGATGCTGTAAAGCTTGGGATCTCCCATTTCTTGGTTTACTGTGTTCCTCTACATCGGCTGTCAGACTCCCTGTTTCCTTACCAGTTTCAGAGAACTTTCGTCTATCACAAGATGCTGTAAAGCTGCAGATCTCCCATTTCTTGGTTTACTGTGTTCCTCTACATCGGCTGTCAGACTCCCTGTTTCATTACCAGTTTTAGAGAATTGTCGTCTATCACAGGATGCTGTAAAGGTTCGGGTTTCCCATTTCTTGGTTTACTGTGTTCCTCTACATCGGCTGTCAAAGTACCTTTTTCCTTACCAGTTTCAGAGAATTGTCGTCTATCACTGGATGCTGTAAAGCTTCGGATCTCCCATTTCTTGGTTTACTGTGTTCCTCTACATCGGCTGTCAGAGTCCCTGTTTCCTTACCAGTTTCAGAGAATTGTCGTCTATCACAGGATGCTGTAAAGGTTCGGGTTTCCCATTTCTTGGTTTACTGTGTTCCTCTACATCGGCTGTCAGAGTCCCTGTTTCCTTACCAGTTTCAGAGAATTGTCGTCTATCACAGGATGCTGTAAAGGTTCGGGTTTCCCATTTCTTGGTTTACTGTGTTCCTCTACATCGGCTGTCAGAGTCCCTGTTTCCTTACCAGTTTCAGAGAATTGTCGTCTATCACAGGATGCTGTAAAGGTTCGGGTTTCCCATTTCTTGGTTTACTGTGTTCCTCTACATCGGCTGTCAGAGTCCCTGTTTCCTTACCAGTTTCAGAGAATTGTCGTCTATCACAGGATGCTGTAAAGGTTCGGGTTTCCCATTTCTTGGTTTACTGTGTTCCTCTACATCGGCTGTCAGAGTCCCTGTTTCCTTACCAGTTTCAGAGAATTGTCGTCTATCACAGGATGCTGTAAAGGTTCGGGTTTCCCATTTCTTGGTTTACTGTGTTCCTCTACATCGGCTGTCAGAGTCCCTGTTTCCTTACCAGTTTCAGAGAATTTTCGTGTATCACAGGATGCTGTAAAGCTTCGGATCTCCCATTTCTTGGTTTACTGTGTTCCTCTACATCGGCTGTCAGAGTCCCTGTTTCCTTACCAGTTTCAGAGAATTGTCGTCTATCACAAGATGCTGTAAAGGTTCGGATTTCCCATTTCTTGGTTTACTGTGTTCCTCTACATCGGCTGTCAGCGTCCCTGTTTCCTTACCAGTTTCAGAGAACTTTCGTCTATCACAGGATGCTGTAAAGCTTCGGATCTCCCATTTCTTGGTTTACTGTGTTCCTCTACATCGGCTGTCAGAGTCCCTGTTTCCTTACCAGTTTCAGAGAATTGTCGTCTATCACAAGATGCTGTAAAGGTTCGGATTTCCCATTTCTTGGTTTACTGTGTTCCTCTACATCGGCTGTCAGCGTCCCTGTTTCCTTACCAGTTTCAGAGAACTTTCGTCTATCACAAGATGCTGTAAAGCTTCGGATTTCCCATTTCTTGGTTTACTGTGTTCCTCTACATCGGCTGTCAGAGTCCCTGTTTCCTTACCAGTTTCAGAGAATTGTCGTCTATCACAAGATGCTGTAAAGCTTCGGATTTCCCATTTCTTGGTTTACTGTGTTCCCCTACATCGGCTGTCAGAGTCCCTGTTTCCTTACCAGTTTCAGAGAACTTTCGTCTATCACAAGATGCTGTAAAGCTTCGGATTTCCCATTTCTTGGTTTACTGTGTTCCCCTACATCGGCTGTCAGAGTCCCTGTTTCCTTACCAGTTTCAGAGAACTTTCGTCTATCACAAGATGCTGTAAAGCTTCGGATCTCCCATTTCTTGGTTTACTGTGTTCCTCTACATCGGCTGTCAGACTCCCTGTTTCCTTACCAGTTTCAGAGAACTTTCGTCTATCACAAGATGCTGTAAAGCTTCGGATCTCCCATTTCTTGGTTTACTGTGTTCCCCTACATCGGCTGTCAGAGTCCCTGTTTCCTTACCAGTTTCAGAGAACTTTCGTCTATCACAAGATGCTGTAAAGCTTCGGATTTCCCATTTCTTGGTTTACTGTGTTCCCCTACATCGGCTGTCAGAGTCCCTGTTTCCTTACCAGTTTCAGAGAACTTTCGTCTATCACAAGATGCTGTAAAGCTTCGGATTTCCCATTTCTTGGTTTACTGTGTTCCCCTACATCGGCTGTCAGAGTCCCTGTTTCCTTACCAGTTTCAGAGAACTTTCGTCTATCACAAGATGCTGTAAAGCTTCGGATTTCCCATTTCTTGGTTTACTGTGTTCCCCTACATCGGCTGTCAGAGTCCCTGTTTCCTTACCAGTTTCAGAGAACTTTCGTCTATCACAAGATGCTGTAAAGCTTCGGATTTCCCATTTCTTGGTTTACTGTGTTCCCCTACATCGGCTGTCAGAGTCCCTGTTTCCTTACCAGTTTCAGAGAACTTTCGTCTATCACAAGATGCTGTAAAGCTTCGTATCTCCCATTTCTTGGTTGACTGTGTTCCCCTACATCGGCTGTCAGACTCCCTGTTTCCTTACCAGTTTCAGAGAACTTTCGTCTATCACAAGATGCTGTAAAGCTTCGGATCTCCCATTTCTTGGTTTACTGTGTTCCTCTACATCGGCTGTCAGACTCCCTGTTTCCTTACCAGTTTCAGAGAATTGTTGTCTATCACAGGATGCTGTAAAGCTTGGGATCTCCCATTTCTTGGTTTACTGTGTTCCTCTACTTCGGCTGTTAGACTCCCTGTTTCCTTACCAGTTTCAGAGAACTTTTGTCTATCACAGGATGCTGTAAAGCTTCGGATCTCCCATTTCTTGGTTTACTGTGTTCCTCTACATCGGCTATTAGAGTCCCTGTTTCCTTACCAGTTTCAGAGAACGTTTGTCTATCACAGGATGCTGTAAAGCTTGGGATCTCCCATTTCTTGGTTTACTGTGTTCCTCTACTTCGGCTGTTAGACTCCCTGTTTCCTTACCAGTTTCAGAGAACGTTTGTCTATCACAGGATGCTGTAAAGCTTGGGATCTCCCATTTCTTGGTTTACTGTGTTCCTCTACATCGGCTGTCAGACTCCCTGTTTCCTTACCAGTTTCAGAGAACTTTCGTCTATCACAAGATGCTGTAAAGCTTCGGATTTCCCATTTCTTGGTTTACTGTGTTCCCCTACATCGGCTGTCAGAGTCCCTGTTTCCTTACCAGTTTCAGAGAACTTTCGTCTATCACAAGATGCTGTAAAGCTTCGGATTTCCCATTTCTTGGTTTACTGTGTTCCCCTACATCGGCTGTCAGAATCCCTGTTTCCTTACCAGTTTCAGAGAACTTTCGTCTATCACAGGATGCTGTAAAGCTTCGGATCTCCCATTTCTTGGTTTACTGTGTTCCTCTACATCGGCTGTCAGAGTCCCTGTTTCCTTACCAGTTTCAGAGAACTTTCGTCTATCACAAGATGCTGTAAAGCTTCGGATCTCCCATTTCTTGGTTTACTGTGTTCCTCTACATCGGCTGTCAGACTCCCTGTTTCCTTACCAGTTTCAGAGAACTTTCGTCTATCACAAGATGCTGTAAAGCTTCGGATTTCCCATTTCTTGGTTTACTGTGTTCCCCTACATCGGCTGTCAGAGTCCCTGTTTCCTTACCAGTTTCAGAGAACTTTCGTCTATCACAAGATGCTGTAAAGCTTCAGATCTCCCATTTCTTGGTTTACTGTGTTCCTCTACATCGGCTGTCAGCGTCCCTGTTTCCTTACCAGTTTCAGAGGTTTGTCGTCCATCACAAGATCCTGTTCATCGCTAGTTGATGCAGCTAAACCAGTTCCATGCTTGTGGACTCCAAACCAAGGGCGTTTCATCGGTATGCTCATTGTTGTCTTTGCCTGACAGAAACCTACTGCTCTATAGTTAGCTTTGACTTTAGGTATGATACTATCCGCTTTGCTATGCCTCGTAGATACGGACACCCAGTCTTACCAACTGAATTTGAAAAACTTACATTTTTACCACTTACTCCGTTCAAAACGTGATTATTTACTTCACTTTTAAAAAGAAAAAACTAACAGTTAAAAGTGAACATAAAAGTTATCGAATAAACAAGTGCTTGGGGGCAAACAATGGCCATAAATAAACTTTTATATTTCACAAGGTTATTGCGACTCCTAAGTCATTCCGGGCTTGTTTCATTCAACCAACGTAAGGTTAGTTTTAGATTTTATCTGAATAAGTTGTTTTCAGGTTTTATACTGTAATTGCGTAGAATTTTCACAAAACGTTTTAATATTAATAAGCACAAAGTTAGTTTTATTAACACCTGGTTGATATGTTTAATAAAAATAAATTAAAAAAAAACACAAAAGATTTATAAAAACGATTTTAAAATAATTAAATTTTCCTTTAGTTGTGCAAGGAAATATTCATTGTTGAACAGTTAGCTGTGGAAGCCGAAGCTCATCCCAGAGTACCCCCCCTCCCCCCCGGATCGATCGGGGATGTTTAACTCCAACTGCTTCACGATGCTGCTTCCTGCCCTATATTACAAGACAATTGGTTACATGTAATTTTATCTCCTTTCAATACCTTTAAAAAAAACTTCTAAGTAAAAAGTTAATTATTTAATAAAGGCGATTCTGCTGAAATACTAAAGCCTAGGAGTGTAGTAATGGTTAACCGGAAATTTATATTTCGTAAAAATTACCAATGTCAGTAGTTTTGAAGCTAGTTCCCATTGAACGAAATAAACAACCGTTGTAACAAGTATATTAAGCAATTATAAATGTTTTTTGTAGTGTCTCCAATTTCTGTTAAAAATAAACATTATTTTGTCTAAAATTAAAATACAAATGTTGAAATATTTAATGATAAAAAACGGTTTATATGACAACCTTTTAATATATATATTTTTAAAAACATATGTCATTTTTTTCTTCGTTTTAACACTACCAAAAGTATGAAAATTTACACACACACACACACACACACACACACACACACACACACACACACACACACACACACACACACACACACACACACACACACACACACACACACACACACACACACACACACACACACTGCAACGTCCCACCCTTACTTCTGTTTGTTTTGTTTGTTGATATCCCTTTCTCGCAGAATACCAAAATTTGTTGTTTAAAAAACTTATTTATAAACAAACCAATCATCTGCCAATCACCCCGCTTGTTAAACCGTGCTAAAATCCCTGAGTTACGTGTATATTTCCCGCTCATAGGGCCATGCCCAAAACAAGCCTATTCCCGCTGACTACTATTTAAAATAAGTATAAACTCCCCAAAATTGGTTTATCAATTATGTATGGTCTAGATATAGTCACACATGTCATTTCAATAGTCAGCTGGAAAGAAACACATTTAAAATAATACACAAAATATTCACAGAGTCTTACCACCTGATGATGATCTGCAGAGACAGCAAGGGAACGTGCAAAATATGATCGTGTTTAAATTACCTATTTTAAAAGGCTCCTGTGTCCTTTTAAACACAATCTGCCAGTAGATAAATCTCTGGACTTTTATACAAAAAACCAACTAATCTGTAGGCTAGCTCAATGAAGTTAGTTGCGAGAAACTCTTTAAAAACATTAGGTTTTAAATATTATCATTTAGTGAAATTTAATTAAACTTGTTTACTGATTTAATGATCATTTTCATATTAGTTGGAAAAAGCTTAACAGTTGTTATTGATTATTCGACACAGGATGAAATGCAAATACTGTTGATTTTTATAACATATTTAATTTTATTTATTTAAATAAAAAAGAAAATTTATACTTTCAAATACAACACAATTATATTAACAAAACAATTCACTAAATAACTTGTTGTTTTTCATCCTTTAAAATCTTATAATTTCCATTTATATCAATTTCATTTACATAAACATAAAATTATTTTCCAAATTACACACAATAAAAATTTATCTTCTATATTGAATTGGTAAATTCGTATTTATGACACTTAATTTTTAAATTTATAATATTCTAAAAATTCTTATTTCCTTGAAAATAAATGGCTTATGGCCAAAAACCCTTCGTAAGTTTAGTATTTATCATTTGAAATATTCTGATCACATAAATTCATTTTATTAAGCATAAAATTTATTAAAATTTTATAAAGAGTGAAGTCATTGTTTAAGCTTGAATATTTGTTTGAATTTAATAAAATTAACTGACTAAATTTGACGTAATTGGTATCGAATTGAGAAAATGACTTGCCAAAGATGTTCCTGCCGGTCCTAGAGTCCCTCGTATGGATTCCCTGGTCCTTGGACATCGGAAGTCGCCATCCCTGGTTCGTCGGTGATGGTTTTCCTCCATTCCCGCGTCCTTTAGGCTGAGTCTGGAGCCTTCATTCCTTGGTAGTCCTAGACGTCGGAAGCGTTGAGGTTTGGTCCATCTGGCCTGAGGGCGGTCCTACTCGCGGTCCAGCATAGCGTTCCGCGGCACCTCGTATTAAAAATTTATTTCAGACTGTCCCTAAAGTCTTAGAGACCTAGTATATATAGCGGTGAATTTAACCTACCTCACCCCGCCTGCAATACTTGCTATCTTTGGATTTATTCCTTGTACAGGCAAGTCGGGCAACGAATCTGTTTTAGCTTGCAGAGTTTGATTATCATTTTCGGAACACTGAAAAATGTCTATTTTATTTAAACTGCTGTAACTTTTTTGTTTTTTAAGTTTTTCAAATTTTGTTTTCACTAATGTTTATTCTGGCTTATTCTGGTTCTTTTAAAATGTCGATGAAAGTTCTACGTGGTTTGGTTCTTAAGATAGCTTTTTTAAGCACTTCGAAAATTTTCACCTCACTCCCGATGGTCAAATTTTGCTAGTTATTACAAATTTATTCTTTAATACCTTTTAATTTAGCTTAATTATTCTATTTAAGGTTTTATTTAATTTTTCACTCTTTATTATTTGTATAACTCCAAACTTGATTAATTTAAAAATCAACTTTATTACTTAAAACCAGGAAATTATTTATTTCCTATTTGTCACGGAATGTCAGACCGTCACAACACACA
>JBAIZL010000011.1:11360390-11362890 GCA_036971475.1 Prosapia bicincta | reverse complement strand
ATATTTAATTTATTCTTTAATTCTCCAAAATTTCCATCAAATATGTTAAAAGTTGTATTAAGTTTATTCATAATATTGTTACTAAAGGAATATTGGGGCTCAAGTTGATAAATTATTTTAATTTGCTCATTCTCAATATCTTTAATTTTTTTTTCATATTTTGTACCATCATATGCATCTAAATTGCTTGTTATAGATTTTATAACGGATCCTAATCCAGCTATAAGACCTCTTTTTACTCTTTAATTATTGTTATCTTTTAAAAGTATAGTTTCTTATTTCTCATTAATTGCATTTCTACTATGGTTACCTTATCTAAAATAATTAAACATACCTTTAATTTTATTACCATTTTCTGTTACATATTCATTACCGGTTAGGCTACCGTTACAATTGCAGCAGTTAATTTAAAAATTCTGTAATACGTCATAATAATAGGAATCAATGTCACATAAATGATTAATAAAGTTTCTTACATTAAAATAGTGAACAAAGGTATGGTAGCAGGATTTGATTAATAAAGTTTCTTACATTAAAATAGTGAACAAAGGTATGGTAGCAGGATTTGATTAATAAAGTTTCTTACACGAAAATAGTGGACAAAGGTATGGTAGCAGAATTCTAATTTGGCTGGCCAAAGGTCTGTCGGGTTCATTCCGAGGTTGTTGGTGATGTCTTTAATAACTGCTGATTCTGTGGCTGTGCCAAGGGCAAAAAGAGGGACCTGGTAAACGATTTAGATAATTAATTATGGCTGTTATTTTCCTAGGTCTTTTAATTTTTGATAAATGCATTTTTTTTATTTTGTGTTATGTTGTCTAAGCTTTATTTTATCTGTTTTCGTTTCGGAATATATTTCTTCTTTGCTGTATTTAGGTTTTGCCTTGCCCTGTTTTTGTACTGTCTTTACATAAACCTCAGTTGGAGTATCTGGAAGTGATTCCTTGTTTATATTTCATTTATCCAAAATATTTTCTTTAATTTTTTGGTCAGCACTTCTAATGTTTTCATACGGTGTTTTTGTTTGTTCTCTATGGCCTAAAACAGGTTTTCTAATGGTTGTTCTGTATGGTCGTTTGCAAACTGGTTTTCTAAATCTACAGCCAGTAGGTTATTGGAATTTATGTGTCCAAACAAAACTACTCACGGCGTTGATTTATTAACGGAATGTATGCTATCATCGCATATTTTACTTTCATAATTATACTGCCCTTTTGGAACTCTATTTGTTTATTTAAAATTCTGAAATGTTCTATTATAGTGGAATGAAATCTGTTTTGTGTATTTATAAAATTTATTTTAATTTTGTGCAGATCTAAATATAGGATTTGGTTTTACTCCGTTTAGCGTAACTATGTGTCCTAAATAAGCAACTTCCTTCCTCAAAAATCCCGTTTCGTCCAACTGTAGTTTAAAGTTAGCTTTTCTTAGTCTGTCAAAAACTTCTTTAATTCTTAACATTTTCCCTTGCAAACTGGTTGAAAACATGATGATATCATCAAGATAAACTAAACATGTTTCGTTCTGTATTTTGTGCAATAGGTTGTTCATTATCCTTTGAAATGTAGGTGGGCTGTTGTTTGGTCCAAACTGCATTCTCAGAAACTAGTAATGTCCAGTTTATGTTGAAAAGGCTGTCTTATCTATACTGTCCGGGTGCATCTCCACCTGGTGAAAGCCTGAACCAAAATCAAGTGTACTAAAATATTGGGATCTTCCTAATTTGTCCAATATGTCGGTTATGTTTGGAAGCGGAAATTTATCTTCGATAGTTTTCGCATTTAATCCTCTAAAGTCAATTACTAATCTAAGCTTTGGTTTATTTGAAGCATCTGCTTTTTTTTGAACGATCCATACGGGGAATTCCAAGGCGAGAAAGAGGGTCGAATAATTATTTGGGCGAACATTTCTTGAATATGTTTATCTACTTCCTTTCGATAAATTTCTTGGTATCTATTTTTTTGTGTGGTATAAACAGGAGTTTCGTCAGTTGACCTAATTATGTATTTAGCTTGAATAGTAAATGTCAAACCAATATTTTCTTGGTGGAATAAACCAGAATATTCAGAAATTAATTTTAATATTTCCAGTTTCTCTTCGTCATTCATATGATCTGTTCTAACGTTGTAAAGTTCAATTTATAATATCTGTGATTTAACATGTTAATATTTGTAGCATTTACTTGATAACTCCGTACACAGATCCAAGTTTGTAGAAACCATCTTCTGTCACTTAAATAACTACTGCCAGTATATTTTTAAGGACTCTTTTTCCTTTATCAACATCAGGGATAGTTATACGAAGAGTTTCTCCTTAACCTCGCGTAGCCCTGCCTGAGTCATGGCGGACATTGTATAAAATGTCCAGGCAAAGTATGAAATACAATTTGTTTAATACTTTGTCCGTCAAGTTTGGGCAAGGCATAGAATGACTAGGAATTCTATGGAGCGACTGATCGAATTCATTGCCTGTAACATATACAAAGTAAAAATAGCATATT
>JBAIZL010000011.1:10925390-11350390 GCA_036971475.1 Prosapia bicincta | reverse complement strand
GTCTACAAGTACCAAGAAACCCCGTTCGTTGTGGGGAACTTGTGTCAAAAAGTACATGTATTATTTTAAAGTTTGTGTCAGCGGACAATTACTTGACTTATTTTACAGAGCTATTTTGAATGGTTAGGAGGCAAAAAGAGTAAAACGCCATTTTCAACTACTGTCACAAGGCTGCACAGACTGGAACGTGTTCGGAGTTGGGTTTTGGCACGGATTCAGTTAACTTTGGGGACGCGAAGTCCTGAAGGTTGGTCTGCGATAACTGGACATTTCGTAACGTAAAAATGCCAATTTCTTTACGTTTAACCCTTTGTAGGCGCTTGGTTAAAAGTAACACATTCAGGCGTATGGGCTACCCCTGTAGCCCACTCACTTTTTATTAAAAATTTATTACTAAAATATATTATTTTAATTTGTTACTCTCGTAACTATTTCCTATTATACTTATTAACATATTCTTAAAAAACTTGTAATGTGTCGAGACTATAGATCTTTATATAGACACTGGGAACTACTTCATTGGTATGATGGATAGGTCTGTGGTTCTTAATGACTAGACATGATTTGCAGAAATAAATGTTATATATATTTTGACTTACGGTTCAGCATCTCCAGTACAGATATAACACTTCTAAGTTAACAAAACATAATACAATTTCAACTAACTATCTAACAAAATCCACTAACAAAATCTGTCTGACTCTCTGACTCTCTCTCTAACTGACTCTAACTGAAAAACTAACTAAAAACTGAAAAACTGACTCTTGAGGGCTCAACATGAGGTTATATATGGGTTCTCCCTCTTGTTCTTGTTTTACTCTTGGGTGTGAGTTTTGACAGTCCATGTGGACTCTAACTCTAACAGGATTGGTTGGAATTTATCTTATTACTTTTAATTGGATGATCCTTCTCCAATCAGCTGTCTTCAGAGATCCTCTCTAAAGGTCATTACATGTCCACGTGAAGGATGTTTTGGTTAGATAAACATTTTTAGTTGTGGCTGAATGTGGTTGATGAGGGTTCCTCAGGATACTGTCACAGGAAACTTAAGAAACTCTAATCTAACCACCAAGACAGATTATCTGGCACTACAAACTAAATGAAAGATTTTAATTTTAAATTGGTTAAAAACAATGTAATCTGATTATATTAATTTTGCGCCACAAATTACTCCCAACTTTGAGTGCATAAAACTTTTAAAAAAATTCGGATAATGATACTATATGACTCATATATTTTCAAATATAATGCATCAGAAATATTATACAGGTTTTTAAAAACATTAAAAATACATTGTTATGTGTAAAAACGTGTTTTTTAACCAAATATATATATTTTAAGTTAAATGGGTAGGACTATGCTTTTACAAAGAAATTGTTAGTATGGTTTTTTCCAATGTTTTATTTATGTGTAGCTTCCATAGTAATGCAACATACTACCAGTGTGTGGTCAGGGCATATCTCCACATTGGTTGTAGGACTTCCAGGTTGACCTATCCCTCTCTCTACCGCACCTGTAGCAGCGTCCAACCTTGTTGTCCATAGGTTGATGCTAAGGCCGGGGACTAAGAAGGTTTCTTGCTCGCCTCTTTAGTTCTACAGGTAGTATAGTATAACTAAACCTTTCTTTTACTTTAGAAACAATTTGATCCCAAGCAATGTTTATAATAAACTGGCTTCTTGACAGTGGCGACCCTCCAGGTGTGTTAGCAATGTAAATTCTGGACGCATTGATGGCTGCTATATTTAGGAAAAAAATAGAGCCATAGGTAATCGTTTCGTATTTCTTGCCACATCGTATTTGAAACACATTTGGTCTAATACGTAAACGCCAATTTTTGTTTTGTTATAAAAAGTTTTTTTTATCAGGTTTCTGTAAACCCTCGGAATCTTCATCAAACTTGCGGTCTTCATGCATCGTGTATAGACGTAATACTGACTTCTTAGGTTTAGTGCAGTAAGATACGAGGAGTTTCTCTGTATCTGCCAAGCAATCTTGCGGTCTTCATGCATCGTGTATAGACGTAATACTGACTTCTTAGGTTTAGTGCAGTAAGATACGAGGGTTTTCTCTGTATCTGTCAAGCAATCATGCGGTCTTCATGCATCGTGTATAGACGTAATACTGACTTCTTAGGTTTAGTGCAGTAATATACGAGGATTTTCTCTGTATCTGTCAAGCAATCTTGCGGTCTTCATGCATCATGTACAGACGTAATACTGACTTCTAAGGTTTAGTGCAGTAAGATACGAGGATTTTCTCTGCATCTGTCAAGCAATCTTTCGGTCTTCATGCATCGTGTATAGACGTAATACTGACTTCTTAGGTTTAGTGCAGTAAGATACGAGGATTTTCTCTGTATCTGTCAAGCAATCTTGCGGTCTTCATGCATCGTGTACAGACGTAATACTGACTTCTTAGGTTTAGTGCAGTAAGATACGAGGATTTTCTCTGTATCTGTCAAGCAATCTTGCGGTCTTCATGCATCGTGTATAGACGTAATACTGACTTCTTAGGTTTAGTGCAGTAAGATACGAGGATATTCTCTGTATCTGCCAAGCAATCTTGTGGTCTTCATGCATCGTGTACAGAAGTAATACTGACTTCTAAGGTTTAGTGCAGTAAGATACGAGGATATTCTCTGCATCTGTCAAGCAATCTTGCGGTCTTCATGCATCGTGTACAGAAGTAATACTGACTTCTTAGGTTTAGTGCAGTAAGATACGAGGATTTTCTCTGCATCTGTCAAGCAATCTTGCGGTCTTCATGCATCGTGTACAGAAGTAATACTGACTTCTTAGGTTTAGTGCAGTAAGATACGAGGATATTCTCTGCATCGGTCAAGCAATCTTGCGGTCTTCATGCATCGTGTATAGACGTAATACTGACTTCTTAGGTTTAGTGCAGTAAGATACGAGGATATTCTCTGCATCTGTCAAGCAATCTTGCGGTCTTCATGCATCGTGTATAGAAGTAATACTGACTTCTTAGGTTTAGTGCAGTAAGATACGAGGATATTCTCTGCATCGGTCAAGCAATCTTGCGGTCTTCATGCATCGTGTATAGACGTAATACTGACTTCTTAGGTTTAGTGCAGTAAGATACGAGGATATTCTCTGCATCTGTCAAGCAATCTTGCGGTCTTCATGCATCGTGTACAGACGTAATACTGACTTGTTAGGTTTAGTGCAGTAAGATACGAGGATATTCTCTGCATCTGTCAAGCAATCTTGCGGTCTTCATGCATCGTGTATAGAAGTAATAATGACTTCTTAGGCTAAGTGCAGTAAGACACGAGGATATTCTCTGCATCTGTCAAGCAATCTTGCGGTCTTCATGCATCGTGTATAGACGTAATACTGACTTCTTAGGTTTATTGCAGTAAGATACGAGGATATTCTCTGCATCAGTCAAGCAATCTTGCGGTCTTCATGCATCGTGTATAGACGTAATACTGACTTCTTAGGTTTAGTGCAGTAAGATACGAGGATATTCTCTGCATCTGTCAAGCAATCTTGCGGTCTTCATGCATCGTGTACAGACGTAATACTGACTTCTTAGGTTTAGTGCAGTAAGATACGAGGATTTTCTCTGTATCTGTCAAGCAATCTTGCGGTCTTCATGCATCGTGTATAGACGTAATACTGACTTCTTAGGTTTAGTGCAGTAAGATACGAGGATATTCTCTGTATCTGCCAAGCAATCTTGTGGTCTTCATGCATCGTGTACAGAAGTAATACTGACTTCTAAGGTTTAGTGCAGTAAGATACGAGGATATTCTCTGCATCTGTCAAGCAATCTTGCGGTCTTCATGCATCGTGTACAGAAGTAATACTGACTTCTTAGGTTTAGTGCAGTAAGATACGAGGATTTTCTATGCATCTGTCAAGCAATCTTGCGGTCTTCATGCATCGTGTACAGAAGTAATACTGACTTCTTAGGTTTAGTGCAGTAAGATACGAGGATATTCTCTGCATCGGTCAAGCAATCTTGCGGTCTTCATGCATCGTGTATAGACGTAATACTGACTTCTTAGGTTTAGTGCAGTAAGATACGAGGATATTCTCTGCATCTGTCAAGCAATATTGCGGTCTTCATGCATCGTGTATAGAAGTAATACTGACTTCTTAGGTTTAGTGCAGTAAGATACGAGGATATTCTCTGCATCGGTCAAGCAATCTTGCGGTCTTCATGCATCGTGTATAGACGCAATACTGACTTCTTAGGTATAGTGCAGTAAGTTACGAGGATATTCTCTGCATCTGTCAAGCAATCTTGCGGTCTTCATGCATCGTGTATAGAAGTAATACTGACTTCTTAGGTATAGTGCAGTAAGATACGAGGATATTCTCTGCATCTGTCAAGCAATCTTGCGGTCTTCATGCATCGTGTATAGAAGTAATACTGACTTCTTAGGTTTAGTGCAGTAAGATACGAGGATATTCTCTGCATCGGTCAAGCAATCTTGCGGTCTTCATGCATCGTGTATAGACGTAATACTGACTTCTTAGGTTTAGTGCAGTAAGATACGAGGATATTCTCTGCATCTGTCAAGCAATCTTGCGGTCTTCATGCATCGTGTATAGACGTAATACTGACTTCTTAGGTTTAGTGCAGTAAGATACGAGGATATTCTCTGCATCGGTCAAGCAATCTTGCGGTCTTCATGCATCGTGTATAGACGTAATACTGACTTCTTAGGTTTAGTGCAGTAAGATACGAGGATATTCTCTGTATCTGCCAAGCAATCTTGTGGTCTTCATGCATCGTGTACAGAAGTAATACTGACTTCTAAGGTTTAGTGCAGTAAGATACGAGGATATTCTCTGCATCTGTCAAGCAATCTTGCGGTCTTCATGCATCGTGTACTGAAGTAATACTGACTTCTTAGGTTCAGTGGAGAAATATACGAGGGTTTTCTCTGCATCTGTCAGGCAATCTTGCGATCTTCATGCATCGTGTACAGAAGTAATACTGACTTCTTAGGTTTAGTGCAGTAAGATACGAGGATTTTCTCTGTATCTGCCAAGCAATCTTGTGGTCTTCATGCATCGTGTACAGAAGTAATACTGACTTCTTAGGTTTATTGCAGTAAGATACGAGGATTTTCTCTGTATCTGTCAGGCAATCTTGCGGTGTTCATGCATCGTGTACAGAAGTAATACTGACTTCTTAGGTTTAGTGCAGTAAGATACGAGGATATTCTCTGCATCTGTCAAGCAATCTTGCGGTCTTCATGCATCGTGTACAGAAGCAATACTGACTTCTTAGGTTCAGTGGAGAAATATACGAGGGTTTTCTCTGCATCTGTCAGGCAATCTTGCGATCTTCATGCATCGTGTACAGAAGTAATACTGACTTCTTAGGTTTAGTGCAGTAAGATACGAGGATATTCTCTGTATCTGCCAAGCAATCTTGCGGTCTTCATGCATCGTGTACAGACGTAATACTGACTTCTTAGGTTTAGTGCAGTAAGATACGAGGATTTTCTCTGTATCTGTCAAGCAATCTTGTGGTCTTCATGCATCGTGTACAGACGTAATACTGACTTCTTAGGTTTATTGCAGTAAGATACGAGGATATTCTCTGTATCTGTCAAGCAATCTTGTGGTCTTCATGCATCGTGTACAGACGTAATACTGACTTCTTAGGTTTAGTGCAGTAAGATACGAGGATTTTCTCTGTATCTGTCAAGCAATCTTGCGGTCTTCATGCATCGTGTACAGACGTAATACTGACTTCTTAGGTTTATTGCAGTAAGATACGAGGATATTCTCTGTATCTGTCAAGCAATCTTGCGGTCTTCATGCATCGTGTATAGACGTAATACTGACTTCTTAGGTTTAGTGCAGTAAGATACGAGGATATTCTCTGCATCTGTCAAGCAATCTTGCGGTCTTCATGCATCGTGTACAGACGTAATACTGACTTGTTAGGTTTAGTGCAGTAAGATACGAGGATATTCTCTGCATCTGTCAAGCAATCTTGCGGTCTTCATGCATCGTGTATAGAAGTAATAATGACTTCTTAGGTTTAGTGCAGTAAGACACGAGGATATTCTCTGCATCTGTCAAGCAATCTTGCGGTCTTCATGCATCGTGTATAGAAGTAATACTGACTTCTTAGGTTTATTGCAGTAAGATACGAGGATATTCTCTGCATCAGTCAAGCAATCTTGCGGTCTTCATGCATCGTGTACAGAAGTAATACTGACTTCTTAGGTTTAGTGCAGTAAGATACGCGGATATTCTCTGTATCTGCCAAGCAATCTTGCGGTCTTCATGCATCGTGTACAGACGTAATACTGACTTCTTAGGTTTAGTGCAGTAAGATACGAGGATATTCTCTGCATCTGCCAAGCAATCTTGTGGTCTTCATGCATCGTGTACAGACGTAATACTGACTTCTTAGGTTTAGTGCAGTAAGATACGAGGATTTTCTCTGCATCTGCCAAGCAATCTTGTGGTCTTCATGCATCGTGTACAGACGTAATACTGACTTCTTAGGTTTAGTGCAGTAAGATACGAGGATATTCTCTGTATCTGTCAAGCAGTCTTGCGGTCTTCATGCATCGTGTACAGAAGTAATAATGACTTCTTAGGTTTAGTGCAGTAAGATACGAGGATAATCTCTGCATCTGCCAAGCAATCTTGTGGTCTTCATGCATCGTGTACAGACGTAATACTGACTTCTTAGGTTTATTGCAGTAAGATACGAGGATATTCTCTGTATCTGTCAAGCAATCTTGTGGTCTTCATGCATCGTGTACAGACGTAATACTGACTTCTTAGGTTTAGTGCAGTAAGATACGAGGATTTTCTCTGTATCTGTCAAGCAATCTTGCGGTCTTCATGCATCGTGTACAGACGTAATACTGACTTCTTAGGTTTATTGCAGTAAGATACGAGGATATTCTCTGTATCTGTCAAGCAATCTTGTGGTCTTCATGCATCGTGTACAGACGTAATACTGACTTCTTAGGTTTAGTGCAGTAAGATACGAGGATTTTCTCTGTATCTGTCAAGCAATCTTGCGGTTTTCATGCATCGTGTACAGACGTAATACTGACTTCTTAGGTTTATTGCAGTAAGATACGAGGATATTCTCTGTATCTGTCAAGCAATCTTGTGGTCTTCATGCATCGTGTACAGACGTAATACTGACTTCTTAGGTTTAGTGCAGTAAGATACGAGGATTTTCTCTGTTTCTGTCAAGCAATCTTGCGGTCTTCATGCATCGTGTACAGACGTAGTACTGACTTCTTAGGTTCAGTGGAGAAATATACGAGGGTTTTCTCTGCATCTGTCAGGCAATCTTGCGATCTTCATGCATCGTGTACAGAAGTAATACTGACTTCTTACGTTTAGTGCAGTAAGATACGAGGATATTCTCTGTATCTGCCAAGCAATCTTGCGGTCTTCATGCATCGTGTACAGACGTAATACTGACTTCTTAGGTTCAGTGGAGAAATATACGAGGGTTTTCTCTGCATCTGTCAAGCAATCTTGCGATCTTCATGCATCGTGTACAGACGTAATACTGACTTCTTAGGTTCAGTGGAGAAATATACGAGGATATTCTCTGTATCTGCCAAGCAATCTTGCGGTCTTCATGCATCGTGTACAGACGTAATACTGACTTCCTAGGTTTATTGCAGTAAGATACGAGGATATTCTCTGTATCTGCCAAGCAATCTTGCGGTCTTCATGGATCGTGTACAGAAGTAATACTGACTTCTTAGGTTCAGTGGAGAAATATACGAGGGTTTTCTCTGCATCTGTCAAGCAATCTTGCGATCTTCATGCATCGTGTACAGAAGTAATACTGACTTCTTAGGTTCAGTGGAGAAATATACGAGGATTTTCTCTGTATCTGTCAAGCAATCTTGCGGTCTTCATGCATCGTGTACAGACGTAATACTGACTTCTTAGGTTTATTGCAGTAAGATACGAGGATATTCTCTGTATCTGCCAAGCAATCTTGCGGTCTTCATGCATCGTATACAGACGTAATACTGACTTCTTAGGTTTAGTGCAGTAAGATACGAGGATATTCTCTGTATCTGTAAAGCAATCTTGCGGTCTTCATGCATCGTGTATAGACGTAATACTGACTTCTTAGGTTTAGTGCAGTAAGATACGAGGATATTCTCTGTATCTGTCAAGCAATCTTGCGGTCTTCATGCATCGTGTATAGACGTAATACTAACTTCTTAGGTTTAGTGCAGTAAGATACGAGGATATTCTCTGTATCTGTCAAGCAATCTTGCGGTCTTCATGCATCGTGTATAGACGTAATACTGACTTCTTAGGTTTATTGCAGTAAGATACGAGGATATTCTCTGTATCTGTCAAGCAATCTTGCGGTCTTCATGCATCGTGTATAGACGTAATACTGACTTCTTAGGTTTAGTGCAGTAAGATACGAGGATATTCTCTGCATCTGCCAAGCAACCTTGCGGTCTTCATGCATCGTGTACAGACGTAATACTGACTTCTTAGGTTTATTGCAGTAAGATACGAGGATATTCTCTGCATCTGCCAAGCAATCTTGCGGTCTTCATGCATCGTGTACAGACGTAATACTGACTTCTTAGGTTTAGTGCAGTAAGATACGAGGATATTCTCTGTATCTGCCAAGCAATCTTGCGGTCTTCATGCATCGTGTACAGACGTAATACTGACTTCTTAGGTTTAGTGCAGTAAGATACGAGGATATTCTCTGTATCTGTCAAGCAATCTTGCTGTCTTCATGCATCGTGTACAGACGTAATACTGACTTCTTAGGTTTAGTGCAGTAAGATACGAGGATATTCTCTGTATCTGCCAAGCAATCTTGCGGTCTTCATGCATCGTGTATAGACGTAATACTGACTTCTTAGGTTTAGTGCAGTAAGATACGAGGATATTCTCTGTATCTGCCACGCAATCTTGCGGTCTTCATGCATCATGTACAGACGTAATACTGACTTCTTAGGTTTAGTGCAGTAAGATACGAGGATATTCTCTGTATCTGCCAAGCAATCTTGCGGTCTTCATGCATCGTGTACAGACGTAATACTGACTTCTTAGGTTTAGTGCAGTAAGATACGAGGATATTCTCTGCATCTGTCAAGCAATCTTGCGGTCTTCATGCATCGTGTACAGACGTAATACTGAC
The DNA here is from genome assembly GCA_036971475.1 of Prosapia bicincta. Lineage (NCBI taxonomy): Eukaryota > Metazoa > Arthropoda > Insecta > Hemiptera > Cercopidae > Prosapia > Prosapia bicincta. The sequence goes on along the minus strand of JBAIZL010000011.1, from coordinate 11,341,231 downwards.
TTCTTAGGTTTATTGCAGTAAGATACGAGGATATTCTCTGCATCTGTCAAGCAATCTTGCGGTCTTCATGCATCGTGTACAGAAGTAATACTGACTTCTAAGGTTTAGTGCAGTAAGATACGAGGATATTCTCTGCATCTGTCAAGCAATCTTGCGGTCTTCATGCATCGTGTACAGACGTAATAATGACTTGTTAGGTTTAGTGCAGTAAGATACGAGGATTTTCTCTGCATCTGTCAAGCAATCTTGCGGTCTTCATGCATCGTGTACAGACGTAATACTGACATGTTAGGTTAAGTGCAGTAAGATACGAGGATTTTCTCTGCATCTGTCAAGCAATCTTGCGGTCTTCATGCATCGTGTACAGACGTAATACTGACTTCTTAGGTTTACTGCAGTGAGATACGAGGATATTCTCTGCATCTGTCAAGCAATCTTGCGGTCTTCATGCATCGTGTACAGAAGTAATACTGACTTCTTAGGTTTAGTGGAGTAAGATACGAGGATTTTCTCTGTATCTGTCAAGCAATCTTGCGGTCTTCATGGATCGTGTACAGAAGTAATACTGACTTCTTAGGTTTAGTGCAGTAAGATACGAGGATATTCTCTGTATCTGTCAAGCAATCTTGCGGTCTTCATGCATCGTGTACAGAAGTAATAATGACTTCTTAGGTTTAGTGCAGTAAGATACGAGGATATTCTCTGTATCTGTCAAGCAATCTTGCGGTCTTCATGCATCGTGTACAGAAGTAATACTGACTTCTTAGGTTTATTGCAGTAAGATACGAGGATATTCTCTGTATCTGTCAAGCAATCTTGCGGTCTTCATGCATCGTGTACAGAAGTAATACTGACTTCTTAGGTTTAGTGCAATTAGATACGAGGTTATTCTCTGTATCTGTCAAGCAATCTTGCGGTCTTCATGCATCGTGTACAGACGTAATACTGACTTCTTAGGTTTAGTGAAGTAAGATACGAGGATTTTCTCTGTATCTGTCAAGCAATCTTGCGGTCTTCATGCATCGTGTACAGACGTAATACTGACTTCTTAGGTTTAGTGCAGTAATATACGAGGATTTTCTCTGTATCTGTCAAGCAATCTTGCGGTCTTCATGCATCGTGTACAGACGTAATACTGACTTCTTAGGTTTAGTGAAGTAAGATACGAGGATTTTCTCTGTATCTGTCAAGCAATCTTGCGGTCTTCATGCATCGTGTACAGACGTAATACTGACTTCTTAGGTTTAGTGAAGTAAGATACGAGGTTATTCTCTGTATCTGTCAAGCAATCTTGCGGTCTTCATGCATCGTGTACAGACGTAATACTGACTTCTTAGGTTTAGTGAATTAAGATACGAGGATATTCTCTGTATCTGTCAAGCAATCTTGCCGTCTTCATGCATCGTGTACAGAAGTAATACTGACTTCTTAGGTTTATTGCAGTAAGATACGAGGATATTCTCTGTATCTGTCAAGCAATCTTGCGGTCTTCATGCATCGTGTACAGAAGTAATACTGACTTCTTAGGTTTAGTGCAGTAAGATACGAGGATATTCTCTGACATCTGTCAAGCAATCTTGCGGTCTTCATGCATCGTGTACAGAAGTAATACTGACTTCTAAGGTTTATTGCAGTAAGATACGAGGTTTTTCTCTGTATCTGTCAAGCAATCTGGCGGTCTTCATGCATCGTGTACAGAAGTAATACTGACTTCTTAGGTTTATTGCAGTAAGATACGAGGATATTCTCTGTATCTGTCAAGCAATCTTGCGGTCTTCATGCATCGTGTACAGAAGTAATACTGACTTCTTAGGTTTAGTGTAGTAAGATACGATGATATTCTCTGTATCTGTCAAGCAATCTTGCGGTCTTCATGCATCGTGTAGAGAAGTAATACTGACTTCTTAGGTTTAGTGCAGTAAGATACGAGGATATTCTCTGTATCTGTCAAGCAATCTTGCTGTCTTCATGCATCGTGTACAGAAGTAATACTGACTTCTTAGGTTTAGTGCAGTAAGATACGAGGATTTTCTCTGTATCTGTCAAGCAATCTTGTGGTCTTCGTGCATCGTGTAAAGACGTAATACTGACTTCTTAGGTTTACTGCAGTAAGATACGAGGATATTCTCTGCATCTGTCAAGCAATCTTGCGGTCTTCATGCATCGTGTACAGAAGTAATACTGACTTCTTAGGTTTAGTGCAGTAATATACGAGGATTTTCTCTGTATCTGTCAAGCAATCTTGCGGTCTTCATGCATCGTGTACAGAAGTAATACTGACTTCTTAGGTTTAGTGCAGTAAGATACGAGGATATTCTCTGTATCTGTCAAGCAATCTTGCGGTCTTCATGCATCGTGTACAGACGTAATACTGACTTGTTAGGTTTAGTGCAGTAAGATACGAGGTTTTTCTCTGTATCTGTCAAGCAATCTTGCGGTCTTCATGCATCGTGTACAGACGTAATACTGACTTCCTAGGTTTATTGCAGTAAGATACGAGGTTTTTCTCTGTATCTGTCAAGCAATCTTGCGGTCTTCATGCATCGTGTATAGACGTAATACTGACGTGTTAGGTTTATTGCAGTAAGATACGAGGTTTTTCTCTGTATCTGTCAAGCAATCTTGCGGTCTTCATGCATCGTGTACAGACGTAATACTGACTTCCTAGGTTTAGTGCAGTAAGATACGAGGATATTCTCTGTATCTGTCAAGCAATCTTGCGGTCTTCATGCATCGTGTACAGACGTAATACTGACTTGTTAGGTTTAGTGCAGTAAGATACGAGGTTTTTCTCTGTATCTGTCAAGCAACCTTGCGGTCTTCATGCATCGTGTACAGACGTAATACTGACTTCCTAGGTTTATTGCAGTAAGATACGAGGTTTTTCTCTGTATCTGTCAAGCAATCTTGCGGTCTTCATGCATCGTGTACAGACGTAATACTGACTTCCTAGGTTTATTGCAGTAAGATACGAGGTTTTTCTCTGTATCTGTCAAGCAATCTTGCGGTCTTCATGCATCGTGTATAGACGTAATACTGACTTGTTAGGTTTAGTGCAGTAAGATACGAGGTTTTTCTCTGTATCTGTCAAGCAATCTTGCGGTCTTCATGCATCGTGGACAGACGTAATACTGACTTCCTAGGTTTATTGCAGTAAGATACGAGGTTTTTCTCTGTATCTGTCAAGCAATCTGGCGGTCTTCATGCATCGTGTACAGAAGTAATACTGACTTCTTAGGTTTATTGCAGTAAGATACGAGGATATTCTCTGTATCTGTCAAGCAATCTTGCGGTCTTCATGCATCGTGTACAGAAGTAATACTGACTTCTTAGGTTTAGTGTAGTAAGATACGAGGATATTCTCTGTATCTGTCAAGCAATCTTGCGGTCTTCATGCATCGTGTAGAGAAGTAATACTGACTTCTTAGGTTTAGTGCAGTAAGATACGAGGATATTCTCTGTATCTGTCAAGCAATCTTGCTGTCTTCATGCATCGTGTACAGAAGTAATACTGACTTCTTAGGTTTAGTGCAGTAAGATACGAGGATTTTCTCTGTATCTGTCAAGCCATCTTGTGGTCTTCGTGCATCGTGTAAAGACGTAATACTGACTTCTTAGGTTTACTGCAGTAAGATACGAGGATATTCTCTGCATCTGTCAAGCAATCTTGCGGTCTTCATGCATCGTGTACAGAAGTAATACTGACTTCTTAGGTTTAGTGCAGTAATATACGAGGATTTTCTCTGTATCTGTCAAGCAATCTTGCGGTCTTCATGCATCGTGTACAGAAGTAATACTGACTTCTTAGGTTTAGTGCAGTAAGATACGAGGATATTCTCTGTATCTGTCAAGCAATCTTGCGGTCTTCATGCATCGTGTACAGACGTAATACTGACTTGTTAGGTTTAGTGCAGTAAGATACGAGGTTTTTCTCTGTATCTGTCAAGCAATCTTGCGGTCTTCATGCATCGTGTACAGACGTAATACTGACTTCCTAGGTTTATTGCAGTAAGATACGAGGTTTTTCTCTGTATCTGTCAAGCAATCTTGCGGTCTTCATGCATCGTGTATAGACGTAATACTGACGTGTTAGGTTTATTGCAGTAAGATACGAGGTTTTTCTCTGTATCTGTCAAGCAATCTTGCGGTCTTCATGCATCGTGTACAGACGTAATACTGACTTCCTAGGTTTAGTGCAGTAAGATACGAGGATATTCTCTGTATCTGTCAAGCAATCTTGCGGTCTTCATGCATCGTGTACAGACGTAATACTGACTTGTTAGGTTTAGTGCAGTAAGATACGAGGTTTTTCTCTGTATCTGTCAAGCAACCTTGCGGTCTTCATGCATCGTGTACAGACGTAATACTGACTTCCTAGGTTTATTGCAGTAAGATACGAGGTTTTTCTCTGTATCTGTCAAGCAATCTTGCGGTCTTCATGCATCGTGTACAGACGTAATACTGACTTCCTAGGTTTATTGCAGTAAGATACGAGGTTTTTCTCTGTATCTGTCAAGCAATCTTGCGGTCTTCATGCATCGTGTATAGACGTAATACTGACTTGTTAGGTTTAGTGCAGTAAGATACGAGGTTTTTCTCTGTATCTGTCAAGCAATCTTGCGGTCTTCATGCATCGTGTACAGACGTAATACTGACTTCCTAGGTTTATTGCAGTAAGATACGAGGTTTTTCTCTGTATCTGTCAAGCAATCTTGCGGTCTTCATGCATCGTGTACAGACGTAATACTGACTTCCTAGGTTTATTGCAGTAAGATACGAGGTTTTTCTCTGTATCTGTCAAGCAATCTTGCGGTCTTCATGCATCGTGTATAGACGTAATACTGACTTCTTAGGTTTATTGCAGTAAGATACGAGGTTTTTCTCTGTATCTGTCAAGCAATCTTGCGGTCTTCATGCATCGTGTACAGACGTAATACTGACTTCCTAGGTTTATTGCAGTAAGATACGAGGTTTTTCTCTGTATCTGTCAAGCAATCTTGCGGTCTTCATGCATCGTGTAGAGAAGTAATACTGACTTCTTAGGTTTATTGCAGTAAGATACGAGGTTTTTCTCTGTATCTGTCAAGCAATCTTGCGGTCTTCATGCATCGTGTAGAGAAGTAATACTGACTTCTTAGGTTTATTGCAGTAAGATACGAGGTTTTTCTCTGTATCTGTCAAGCAATCTTGCGGTCTTCATGCATCGTGTAGAGAAGTAATACTGACTTCTTAGGTTTATTGCAGTAAGATACGAGGTTTTTCTCTGTATCTGTCAAGCAATCTTGCGGTCTTCATGCATCGTGTAGAGAAGTAATACTGACTTCCTAGGTTTATTGCAGTAAGATACGAGGTTTTTCTCTGTATCTGTCAAGCAATCTTGCGGTCTTCATGCATCGTGTATAGACGTAATACTGACTTCTTAGGTTTATTGCAGTAAGATACGAGGTTTTTCTCTGTATCTGTCAAGCAATCTTGCGGTCTTCATGCATCGTGTACAGACGTAATACTGACTTCCTAGGTTTATTGCAGTAAGATACGAGGTTTTTCTCTGTATCTGTCAAGCAATCTTGCGGTCTTCATGCATCGTGTAGAGAAGTAATACTGACTTCTTAGGTTTATTGCAGTAAGATACGAGGTTTTTCTCTGTATCTGTCAAGCAATCTTGCGGTCTTCATGCATCGTGTAGAGAAGTAATACTGACTTCTTAGGTTTATTGCAGTAAGATACGAGGATATTCTCTGTATCTGTCAAGCAATCTTGCGGTCTTCATGCATCGTGTACAGAAGTAATACTGACTTCTTAGGTTTATTGCAGTAAGATACGAGGATTTTCTCTGTATCTGTCAAGCAATCTTGCGGTCTTCATGCATCGTGTACAGAAGTAATACTGACTTCTTAGGTTTATTGCAGTAAGATACGAGGATATTCTCTGTATCTGTCAAGCAATCTTGCGGTCTTCATGCATCGTGTAGAGAAGTAATACTGACTTCTTAGGTTTATTGCAGTAAGATACGAGGTTTTTCTCTGTATCTGTCAAGCAATCTTGCGGTCTTCATGCATCGTGTAGAGAAGTAATACTGACTTCTTAGGTTTATTGCAGTAAGATACGAGGTTTTTCTCTGTATCTGTCAAGCAATCTTGCGGTCTTCATGCATCGTGTAGAGAAGTAATACTGACTTCCTAGGTTTATTGCAGTAAGATACGAGGTTTTTCTCTGTATCTGTCAAGCAATCTTGCGGTCTTCATGCATCGTGTAGAGAAGTAATACTGACTTCTTAGGTTTATTGCAGTAAGATACGAGGTTTTTCTCTGTATCTGTCAAGCAATCTTGCGGTCTTCATGCATCGTGTATAGACGTAATACTGACTTCTTAGGTTTATTGCAGTAAGATACGAGGTTTTTCTCTGTATCTGTCAAGCAATCTTGCGGTCTTCATGCATCGTGTATAGACGTAATACTGACTTCTTAGGTTTATTGCAGTAAGATACGAGGTTTTTCTCTGTATCTGTCAAGCAATCTTGCGGTCTTCATGCATCGTGTACAGACGTAATACTGACTTCCTAGGTTTATTGCAGTAAGATACGAGGTTTTTCTCTGTATCTGTCAAGCAATCTTGCGGTCTTCATGCATCGTGTACAGACGTAATACTGACTTCTTAGGTTTAGTGCAGTAATATACGAGGATTTTCTCTGTATCTGTCAAGCAATCTTGCGGTCTTCATGCATCGTGTACAGACGTAATACTGACTTCCTAGGTTTATTGCAGTAAGATACGAGGTTTTTCTCTGTATCTGTCAGGCAATCTTGCGGTCTTCATGCATCGTGTACAGACGTAATACTGACTTCCTAGGTTTATTGCAGTAAGATACGAGGTTTTTCTCTGTATCTGTCAAGCAATCTTGCGGTCTTCATGCATCGTGTACAGACGTAATACTGACTTCTTAGGTTTAGTGCAGTAATATACGAGGATTTTCTCTGTATCTGTCAAGCAATCTTGCGGTCTTCATGCATCGTGTAGAGAAGTAATACTGACTTCTTAGGTTTAGTGCAGTAATATACGAGGATATTCTCTGTATCTGTCAAGCAATCTTGCGGTCTTCATGCATCGTGTACAGACGTAATACTGACTTCTTAGGTTTAGTGCAGTAATATACGAGGATTTTCTCTGTATCTGTCAAGCAATCTTGCGGTCTTCATGCATCATGTACAGACGTAATACTGACTTCCTAGGTTTATTGCAGTAAGATACGAGGTTTTTCTCTGTATCTGTCAAGCAATCTTGCGGTCTTCATGCATCGTGTACAGACGTAATACTGACTTCCTAGGTTTATTGCAGTAAGATACGAGGTTTTTCTCTGTATCTGTCAAGCAATCTTGCGGTCTTCATGCATCGTGTAGAGAAGTAATACTGACTTCTTAGGTTTAGTGCAGTAATATACGAGGATTTTCTCTGTATCTGTCAAGCAATCTTGCGGTCTTCATGCATCGTGTACAGACGTAATACTGACTTCTTAGGTTTAGTGCAGTAATATACGAGGATTTTCTCTGTATCTGTCAAGCAATCTTGCGGTCTTCATGCATCGTGTACAGACGTAATACTGACTTCTTAGGTTTATTGCAGTAATATACGAGGATTTTCTCTGTATCTGTCAAGCAATCTTGCGGTCTTCATGCATCGTGTAGAGAAGTAATACTGACTTCTTAGGTTTAGTGCAGTAATATACGAGGATTTTCTCTGTATCTGTCAAGCAATCTTGCGGTCTTCATGCATCGTGTAGAGAAGTAATACTGACTTCTTAGGTATAGTGCAGTAATATATGAGGATTTTCTCTGTATCTGTCAAGCAATCTTGCGGTCTTCATGCATCGTGTACAGACGTAATACTGACTTCTTAGGTTTAGTGCAGTAATATACGAGGATTTTCTCTGTATCTGTCAAGCAATCTTGCGGTCTTCATGCATCGTGTACGGACGTAATACTGACTTCCTAGGTTTATTGCAGTAAGATACGAGGTTTTTCTCTGTATCTGTCAAGCAATCTTGCGGTCTTCATGCATCGTGTACAGACGTAATACTGACTTCTTAGGTTTAGTGCAGTAATATACGAGGATTTTCTCTGTATCTGTCAAGCAATCTTGCGGTCTTCATGCATCGTGTAGAGAAGTAATACTGACTTCTTAGGTTTAGTGCAGTAATATACGAGGATATTCTCTGTATCTGTCAAGCAATCTTGCGGTCTTCATGCATCGTGTACAGACGTAATACTGACTTCTTAGGTTTAGTGCAGTAATATACGAGGATTTTCTCTGTATCTGTCAAGCAATCTTGCGGTCTTCATGCATCGTGTACAGACGTAATACTGACTTCCTAGGTTTATTGCAGTAAGATACGAGGTTTTTCTCTGTATCTGTCAAGCAATCTTGCGGTCTTCATGCATCGTGTACAGACGTAATACGGACTTCCTAGGTTTATTGCAGTAAGATACGAGGTTTTTCTCTGTATCTGTCAAGCAATCTTGCGGTCTTCATGCATCGTGTAGAGAAGTAATACTGACTTCTTAGGTTTAGTGCAGTAATATACGAGGATTTTCTCTGTATCTGTCAAGCAATCTTGCGGTCTTCATGCATCGTGTACAGACGTAATACTGACTTCTTAGGTTTAGTGCAGTAATATACGAGGATTTTCTCTGTATCTGTCAAGCAATCTTGCGGTCTTCATGCATCGTGTACAGACGTAATACTGACTTCTTAGGTTTATTGCAGTAATATACGAGGATTTTCTCTGTATCTGTCAAGCAATCTTGCGGTCTTCATGCATCGTGTAGAGAAGTAATACTGACTTCTTAGGTTTAGTGCAGTAATATACGAGGATTTTCTCTGTATCTGTCAAGCAATCTTGCGGTCTTCATGCATCGTGTAGAGAAGTAATACTGACTTCTTAGGTTTAGTGCAGTAATATACGAGGATTTTCTCTGTATCTGTCAAGCAATCTTGCGGTCTTCATGCATCGTGTACAGACGTAATACTGACTTCTTAGGTTTAGTGCAGTAATATACGAGGATTTTCTCTGTATCTGTCAAGAAATCTTGCGGTCTTCATGCATCGTGTACAGACGTAATACTGACTTCTTAGGTTTAGTGCAGTAATATACGAGGATTTTCTCTGTATCTGTCAAGCAATCTTGCGGTCTTCATGCATCGTGTACAGACGTAATACTGACTTCCTAGGTTTAGTGCAGTAAGATACGAGGTTTTTCTCTGTATCTGTCAAGCAATCTTGCGGTCTTCATGCATCGTGTACAGACGTAATACTGACTTCCTAGGTTTATTGCAGTAAGATACGAGGTTTTTCTCTGTATCTGTCAAGCAATCTTGCGGTCTTCATGCATCGTGTACAGACGTAATACTGACTTCTTAGGTTTAGTGCAGTAATGTACGAGGATTTTCTCTGTATCTGTCAAGCAATCTTGCGGTCTTCATGCATCGTGTACAGACGTAATACTGACTTCTTAGGTTTAGTGCAGTAATATACGAGGATTTTCTCTGTATCTGTCAAGCAATCTTGCGGTCTTCATGCATCGTGTACAGACGTAATACTGACTTCCTAGGTTTATTGCAGTAAGATACGAGGTTTTTCTCTGTATCTGTCAAGCAATCTTGCGGTCTTCATGCATCGTGTACAGACGTAATACTGACTTCTTAGGTTTAGTGCAGTAATATACGAGGATTTTCTCTGTATCTGTCAAGCAATCTTGCGGTCTTCATGCATCGTGTACAGACGTAATACTGACTTCTTAGGTTTATTGCAGTAATATACGAGGATTTTCTCTGTATCTGTCAAGCAATCTTGCGGTCTTCATGCATCGTGTAGAGCAGTAATACTGACTTCTTAGGTTTATTGCAGTAAGATACGAGGATTTTCTCTGCATCTGTCAAGCAATCTTGCGGTCTTCATGCATCGTGTAGAGAAGTAATACTGACTTCTTAGGTTTAGTGCAGTAAGATACGAGGATTTTCTCTGCATCTGTCAAGCAATCTTGCGGTCTTCATGCATCGTGTAGAGAAGTAATACTGACTTCTTAGGTTTAGTGCAGTAATATACGAGGATTTTCTCTGTATCTGTCAAGCAATCTTGCGGTCTTCATGCATCGTGTACAGACGTAATACTGACTTCCTAGGTTTATTGCAGTAAGATACGAGGTTTTTCTCTGTATCTGTCAAGCAATCTTGCGGTCTTCATGCATCTTGTAGAGAAGTAATACTGACTTCTTAGGTTTAGTGCAGTAATATACGAGGATTTTCTCTGTATCTGTCAAGCAATCTTGCGGTCTTCATGCATCGTGTAGAGAAGTAATACTGACTTCTTAGGTTTATTGCAGTAATATACGAGGATTTTCTCTGTATCTGTCAAGCAATCTTGCGGTCTTCATGCATCGTGTAGAGAAGTAATACTGACTTCTTAGGTTTATTGCAGTAAGATACGAGGTTTTTCTCTGTATCTGTCAAGCAATCTTGCGGTCTTCATGCATCGTGTAGAGAAGTAATACTGACTTCTTAGGTTTATTGCAGTAATATACGAGGATTTTCTCTGTATCTGTCAAGCAATCTTGCGGTCTTCATGCATCGTGTACAGACGTAATACTGACTTCCTAGGTTTATTGCAGTAAGATACGAGGTTTTTCTCTGCATCGGTCAAGCAATCTTGCGGTCTTCATGCATCGTGTATAGACGTAATACTGACTTCTTAGGTTTAGTGCAGTAAGATACGAGGATATTCTCTGCATCTGTCAAGCAATCTTGCGGTCTTCATGCATCGTGTACAGACGTAATACTGACTTCTTAGGTTTATTGCAGTAAGATACGAGGATATTCTCTGTATCTGTCAAGCAATCTTGCGGTCTTCATGCATCGTGTAGAGAAGTAATACTGACTTCTTAGGTTTATTGCAGTAAGATACGAGGTTTTTCTCTGTATCTGTCAAGCAATCTTGCGGTCTTCATGCATCGTGTAGAGAAGTAATACTGACTTCCTAGGTTTATTGCAGTAAGATACGAGGTTTTTCTCTGTATCTGTCAAGCAATCTTGCGGTCTTCATGCATCGTGTAGAGAAGTAATACTGACTTCTTAGGTTTATTGCAGTAAGATACGAGGTTTTTCTCTGTATCTGTCAAGCAATCTTGCGGTCTTCATGCATCGTGTATAGACGTAATACTGACTTCTTAGGTTTATTGCAGTAAGATACGAGGTTTTTCTCTGTATCTGTCAAGCAATCTTGCGGTCTTCATGCATCGTGTATAGACGTAATACTGACTTCTTAGGTTTATTGCAGTAAGATACGAGGTTTTTCTCTGTATCTGTCAAGCAATCTTGCGGTCTTCATGCATCGTGTACAGACGTAATACTGACTTCCTAGGTTTATTGCAGTAAGATACGAGGTTTTTCTCTGTATCTGTCAAGCAATCTTGCGGTCTTCATGCATCGTGTACAGAAGTAATACTGACTTCTTAGGTTTAGTGTAGTAAGATACGAGGATATTCTCTGTATCTGTCAAGCAATCTTGCGGTCTTCATGCATCGTGTACAGACGTAATACTGACTTCTTAGGTTTAGTGCAGTAATATACGAGGATTTTCTCTGTATCTGTCAAGCAATCTTGCGGTCTTCATGCATCGTGTACAGACGTAATACTGACTTCCTAGGTTTATTGCAGTAAGATACGAGGTTTTTCTCTGTATCTGTCAAGCAATCTTGCGGTCTTCATGCATCGTGTACAGACGTAATACTGACTTCTTAGGTTTAGTGCAGTAATATACGAGGATTTTCTCTGTATCTGTCAAGCAATCTTGCGGTCTTCATGCATCGTGTACAGACGTAATACTGACTTCCTAGGTTTATTGCAGTAAGATACGAGGTTTTTCTCTGTATCTGTCAGGCAATCTTGCGGTCTTCATGCATCGTGTACAGACGTAATACTGACTTCCTAGGTTTATTGCAGTAAGATACGAGGTTTTTCTCTGTATCTGTCAAGCAATCTTGCGGTCTTCATGCATCGTGTACAGACGTAATACTGACTTCTTAGGTTTAGTGCAGTAATATACGAGGATTTTCTCTGTATCTGTCAAGCAATCTTGCGGTCTTCATGCATCGTGTAGAGAAGTAATACTGACTTCTTAGGTTTAGTGCAGTAATATACGAGGATATTCTCTGTATCTGTCAAGCAATCTTGCGGTCTTCATGCATCGTGTACAGACGTAATACTGACTTCTTAGGTTTAGTGCAGTAATATACGAGGATTTTCTCTGTATCTGTCAAGCAATCTTGCGGTCTTCATGCATCGTGTACAGACGTAATACTGACTTCCTAGGTTTATTGCAGTAAGATACGAGGTTTTTCTCTGTATCTGTCAAGCAATCTTGCGGTCTTCATGCATCGTGTACAGACGTAATACTGACTTCCTAGGTTTATTGCAGTAAGATACGAGGTTTTTCTCTGTATCTGTCAAGCAATCTTGCGGTCTTCATGCATCGTGTAGAGAAGTAATACTGACTTCTTAGGTTTAGTGCAGTAATATACGAGGATTTTCTCTGTATCTGTCAAGCAATCTTGCGGTCGTCATGCATCGTGTACAGACGTAATACTGACTTCTTAGGTTTAGTGCAGTAATATACGAGGATTTTCTCTGTATCTGTCAAGCAATCTTGCGGTCTTCATGCATCGTGTACAGACGTAATACTGACTTCTTAGGTTTATTGCAGTAATATACGAGGATTTTCTCTGTATCTGTCAAGCAATCTTGCGGTCTTCATGCATCGTGTAGAGAAGTAATACTGACTTCTTAGGTTTAGTGCAGTAATATACGAGGATTTTCTCTGTATCTGTCAAGCAATCTTGCGGTCTTCATGCATCGTGTAGAGAAGTAATACTGACTTCTTAGGTATAGTGCAGTAATATACGAGGATTTTCTCTGTATCTGTCAAGCAATCTTGCGGTCTTCATGCATCGTGTACAGACGTAATACTGACTTCTTAGGTTTATTGCAGTAATATACGAGGATTTTCTCTGTATCTGTCAAGCAATCTTGCGGTCTTCATGCATCGTGTACAGACGTAATACTGACTTCCTAGGTTTATTGCAGTAAGATACGAGGTTTTTCTCTGTATCTGTCAAGCAATCTTGCGGTCTTCATGCATCGTGTACAGACGTAATACTGACTTCTTAGGTTTAGTGCAGTAATATACGAGGATTTTCTCTTTATCTGTCAAGCAGACTTGCGGTCTTCATGCATCGTGTAGAGAAGTAATACTGACTTCTTAGGTTTAGTGCAGTAATATACGAGGATATTCTCTGTATCTGTCAAGAAATCTTGCGGTCTTCATGCATCGTGTACAGACGTAATACTGACTTCTTAGGTTTAGTGCAGTAATATACGAGGATTTTCTCTGTATCTGTCAAGCAATCTTGCGGTCTTCATGCATCGTGTACAGACGTAATACTGACTTCCTAGGTTTATTGCAGTAAGATACGAGGTTTTTCTCTGTATCTGTCAAGCAATCTTGCGGTCTTCATGCATCGTGTAGAGAAGTAATACTGACTTCTTAGGTTTAGTGCAGTAATATACGAGGATATTCTCTGTATCTGTCAAGCAATCTTGCGGTCTTCATGCATCGTGTACAGACGTAATACTGACTTCTTAGGTTTAGTGCAGTAATATACGAGGATTTTCTCTGTATCTGTCAAGCAATCTTGCGGTCTTCATGCATCGTGTACAGACGTAATACTGACTTCCTAGGTTTATTGCAGTAAGATACGAGGTTTTTCTCTATATCTGTCAAGCAATCTTGCGGTCTTCATGCATCGTGTACAGACGTAATACTGACTTCCTAGGTTTATTGCAGTAAGATACGAGGTTTTTCTCTGTATCTGTCAAGCAATCTTGCGGTCTTCATGCATCGTGTAGAGAAGTAATACTGACTTCTTAGGTTTAGTGCAGTAATATACGAGGATTTTCTCTGTATCTGTCAAGCAATCTTGCGGTCTTCATGCATCGTGTAGAGAAGTAATACTGACTTCTTAGGTTTAGTGCAGTAATATACGAGGATTTTCTCTGTATCTGTCAAGCAATCTTGCGGTCTTCATGCATCGTGTACAGACGTAATACTGACTTCTTAGGTTTAGTGCAGTAATATACGAGGATTTTCTCTGTATCTGTCAAGCAATCTTGCGGTCTTCATGCATCGTGTACAGACGTAATACTGACTTCTTAGGTTTAGTGCAGTAATATACGAGGATTTTCTCTGTATCTGTCAAGCAATCTTGCGGTCTTCATGCATCGTGTACAGACGTAATACTGACTTCCTAGGTTTAGTGCAGTAAGATACGAGGTTTTTCTCTGTATCTGTCAAGCAATCTTGGGTCTTCATGCATCGTGTACAGACGTAATACTGACTTCCTAGGTTTATTGCAGTAAGATACGAGGTTTTTCTCTGTATCTGTCAAGCAATCTTGCGGTCTTCATGCATCGTGTACAGACGTAATACTGACTTCTTAGGTTTAGTGCAGTAATGTACGAGGATTTTCTCTGTATCTGTCAAGCAATCTTGCGGTCTTCATGCATCGTGTACAGACGTAATACTGACTTCTTAGGTTTAGTGCAGTAATATACGAGGATTTTCTCTGTATCTGTCAAGCAATCTTGCGGTCTTCATGCATCGTGTACAGACGTAATACTGACTTCCTAGGTTTATTGCAGTAAGATACGAGGTTTTTCTCTGTATCTGTCAAGCAATCTTGCGGTCTTCATGCATCGTGTACAGACGTAATACTGACTTCTTAGGTTTAGTGCAGTAATATACGAGGATTTTCTCTGTATCTGTCAAGCAATCTTGCGGTCTTCATGCATCGTGTACAGACGTAATACTGACTTCTTAGGTTTATTGCAGTAATATACGAGGATTTTCTCTGTATCTGTCAAGCAATCTTGCGGTCTTCATGCATCGTGTACAGACGTAATACTGACTTCTTAGGTTTAGTGCAGTAATATACGAGGATTTTCTCTGTATCTGTCAAGCAATCTTGCGGTCTTCATGCATCGTGTACAGACGTAATACTGACTTCTTAGGTTTATTGCAGTAATATACGAGGATTTTCTCTGTATCTGTCAAGCAATCTTGCGGTCTTCATGCATCGTGTAGAGAAGTAATACTGACTTCTTAGGTTTAGTGCAGTAATATACGAGGATTTTCTCTGTATCTGTCAAGCAATCTTGCGGTCTTCATGCATCGTGTACAGACGTAATACTGACTTCTTAGGTTTAGTGCAGTAATATACGAGGATTTTCTCTGTATCTGTCAAGCAATCTTGCGGTCTTCATGCATCGTGTAGAGAAGTAATACTGACTTCTTAGGTTTATTGCAGTAAGATACGAGGATTTTCTCTGCATCTGTCAAGCAATCTTGCGGTCTTCATGCATCGTGTAGAGAAGTAATACTGACTTCTTAGGTTTAGTGCAGTAATATACGAGGATTTTCTCTGTATCTGTCAAGCAATCTTGCGGTCTTCATGCATCGTGTAGAGAAGTAATACTGACTTCTTAGGTTTATTGCAGTAAGATACGAGGATTTTCTCTGCATCTGTCAAGCAATCTTGCGGTCTTCATGCATCGTGTAGAGAAGTAATACTGACTTCTTAGGTTTAGTGCAGT
The DNA here is from genome assembly GCA_036971475.1 of Prosapia bicincta. Classification (NCBI taxonomy): domain Eukaryota; kingdom Metazoa; phylum Arthropoda; class Insecta; order Hemiptera; family Cercopidae; genus Prosapia; species Prosapia bicincta. Next base: position 11,325,537 of record JBAIZL010000011.1, on the reverse strand, counting down.
AATATACGAGGATTTTCTCTGTATCTGTCAAGCAATCTTGCGGTCTTCATGCATCGTGTACAGACGTAATACTGACTTCCTAGGTTTATTGCAGTAAGATACGAGGTTTTTCTCTGTATCTGTCAAGCAATCTTGCGGTCTTCATGCATCGTGTAGAGAAGTAATACTGACTTCTTAGGTTTAGTGCAGTAATATACGAGGATTTTCTCTGTATCTGTCAAGCAATCTTGCGGTCTTCATGCATCGTGTAGAGAAGTAATACTGACTTCTTAGGTTTATTGCAGTAATATACGAGGATTTTCTCTGTATCTGTCAAGCAATCTTGCGGTCTTCATGCATCGTGTAGAGAAGTAATACTGACTTCTTAGGTTTAGTGCAGTAAGATACGAGGTTTTTCTCTGTATCTGTCAAGCAATCTTGCGGTCTTCATGCATCGTGTAGAGAAGTAATACTGAATTCTTAGGTTTATTGCAGTAATATACGAGGATATTCTCTGAATCTGTCAAGCAATCTTGCGGTCTTCATGCATCGTGTACAGACGTAATACTGACTTCCTAGGTTTATTGCAGTAAGATACGAGGTTTTTCTCTGTATCTGTCAAGCAATCTTGCGGTCTTCATGCATCGTGTAGAGAAGTAATACTGACTTCTTAGGTTTATTGCAGTAATATACGAGGATTTTCTCTGTATCTGTCAAGCAATCTTGCGGTCTTCATGCATCGTGTACAGACGTAATACTGACTTCCTAGGTTTATTGCAGTAAGATACGAGGTTTTTCTCTGCATCGGTCAAGCAATCTTGCGGTCTTCATGCATCGTGTATAGACGTAATACTGACTTCTTAGGTTTAGTGCAGTAAGATACGAGGATATTCTCTGCATCTGTCAAGCAATCTTGCGGTCTTCATGCATCGTGTACAGACGTAATACTGACTTGTTAGCTTTAGTGCAGTAAGATACGAGGATATTCTCTGCATCTGTCAAGCAATCTTGCGGTCTTCATGCATCGTGTATAGAAGTAATAATGATTTCTTAGGTTTAGTGCAGTAAGACACGAGGATATTCTCTGCATCTGTCAAGCAATCTTGCGGTCTTCATGCATCGTGTATAGAAGTAATACTGACTTCTTAGGTTTATTGCAGTAAGATACGAGGATATTCTCTGCATCAGTCAAGCAATCTTGCGGTCTTCATGCATCGTGTATAGACGTAATACTGACTTCTTAAGTTTAGTGCAGTAAGATACGAGGATATTCTCTGCATCTGTCAAGCAATCTTGCGGTCTTCATGCATCGTGTACAGACGTAATACTGACTTCTTAGGTTTAGTGCAGTAAGATACAAGGATTTTCTCTGTATCTGTCAAGCAATCTTGCGGTCTTCATGCATCGTGTATAGACGTAATACTGACTTCTTAGGTTTAGTGCAGTAAGATACGAGGATATTCTCTGTATCTGCCAAGCAATCTTGTGGTCTTCATGCATCGTGTACAGAAGTAATACTGACTTCTAAGGTTTAGTGCAGTAAGATACGAGGATATTCTCTGCATCTGTCAAGCAATCTTGCGGTCTTCATGCATCGTGTACAGAAGTAATACTGACTTCTTAGGTTTAGTGCAGTAAGATACGAGGATTTTCTCTGCATCTGTCAAGCAATCTTGCGGTCTTCATGCATCGTGTAGAGAAGTAATACTGACTTCTTAGGTTTATTGCAGTAAGATACGAGGATTTTCTCTGCATCTGTCAAGCAATCTTGCGGTCTTCATGCATCGTGTAGAGAAGTAATACTGACTTCTTAGGTTTAGTGCAGTAATATACGAGGATTTTCTCTGTATCTGTCAAGCAATCTTGCGGTCTTCATGCATCGTGTAGAGAAGTAATACTGACTTCTTAGGTTTATTGCAGTAAGATACGAGGATTTTCTCTGCATCTGTCAAGCAATCTTGCGGTCTTCATGCATCGTGTAGAGAAGTAATACTGACTTCTTAGGTTTAGTGCAGTAATATACGAGGATTTTCTCTGTATCTGTCAAGCAATCTTGCGGTCTTCATGCATCGTGTACAGACGTAATACTGACTTCCTAGGTTTATTGCAGTAAGATACGAGGTTTTTCTCTGTATCTGTCAAGCAATCTTGCGGTCTTCATGCATCGTGTAGAGAAGTAATACTGACTTCTTAGGTTTAGTGCAGTAATATACGAGGATTTTCTCTGTATCTGTCAAGCAATCTTGCGGTCTTCATGCATCGTGTAGAGAAGTAATACTGACTTCTTAGGTTTATTGCAGTAATATACGAGGATTTTCTCTGTATCTGTCAAGCAATCTTGCGGTCTTCATGCATCGTGTAGAGAAGTAATACTGACTTCTTAGGTTTAGTGCAGTAAGATACGAGGTTTTTCTCTGTATCTGTCAAGCAATCTTGCGGTCTTCATGCATCGTGTAGAGAAGTAATACTGAATTCTTAGGTTTATTGCAGTAATATACGAGGATATTCTCTGAATCTGTCAAGCAATCTTGCGGTCTTCATGCATCGTGTACAGACGTAATACTGACTTCCTAGGTTTATTGCAGTAAGATACGAGGTTTTTCTCTGTATCTGTCAAGCAATCTTGCGGTCTTCATGCATCGTGTAGAGAAGTAATACTGACTTCTTAGGTTTATTGCAGTAATATACGAGGATTTTCTCTGTATCTGTCAAGCAATCTTGCGGTCTTCATGCATCGTGTACAGACGTAATACTGACTTCCTAGGTTTATTGCAGTAAGATACGAGGTTTTTCTCTGCATCGGTCAAGCAATCTTGCGGTCTTCATGCATCGTGTATAGACGTAATACTGACTTCTTAGGTTTAGTGCAGTAAGATACGAGGATATTCTCTGCATCTGTCAAGCAATCTTGCGGTCTTCATGCATCGTGTACAGACGTAATACTGACTTGTTAGCTTTAGTGCAGTAAGATACGAGGATATTCTCTGCATCTGTCAAGCAATCTTGCGGTCTTCATGCATCGTGTATAGAAGTAATAATGATTTCTTAGGTTTAGTGCAGTAAGACACGAGGATATTCTCTGCATCTGTCAAGCAATCTTGCGGTCTTCATGCATCGTGTATAGAAGTAATACTGACTTCTTAGGTTTATTGCAGTAAGATACGAGGATATTCTCTGCATCAGTCAAGCAATCTTGCGGTCTTCATGCATCGTGTATAGACGTAATACTGACTTCTTAAGTTTAGTGCAGTAAGATACGAGGATATTCTCTGCATCTGTCAAGCAATCTTGCGGTCTTCATGCATCGTGTACAGACGTAATACTGACTTCTTAGGTTTAGTGCAGTAAGATACAAGGATTTTCTCTGTATCTGTCAAGCAATCTTGCGGTCTTCATGCATCGTGTATAGACGTAATACTGACTTCTTAGGTTTAGTGCAGTAAGATACGAGGATATTCTCTGTATCTGCCAAGCAATCTTGTGGTCTTCATGCATCGTGTACAGAAGTAATACTGACTTCTAAGGTTTAGTGCAGTAAGATACGAGGATATTCTCTGCATCTGTCAAGCAATCTTGCGGTCTTCATGCATCGTGTACAGAAGTAATACTGACTTCTTAGGTTTAGTGCAGTAAGATACGAGGATTTTCTCTGCATCTGTCAAGCAATCTTGCGGTCTTCATGCATCGTGTACAGAAGTAATACTGACTTCTTAGGTTTAGTGCAGTAAGATACGAGGATATTCTCTGCATCGGTCAAGAAATCTTGCGGTCTTCATGCATCGTGTATAGACGTAATACTGACTTCTTAGGTTTAGTGCAGTAAGATACGAGGATATTCTCTGCATCTGTCAAGCAATCTTGCGGTCTTCATGCATCGTGTATAGAAGTAATACTGACTTCTTAGGTTTAGTGCAGTAAGATACGAGGATATTCTCTGCATCGGTCAAGCAATCTTGCGGTCTTCATGCATCGTGTATAGACGCAATACTGACTTCTTAGGTTTAGTGCAGTAAGTTACGAGGATATTCTCTGCATCTGTCAAGCAATCTTGCGGTCTTCATGCATCGTGTATAGAAGTAATACTGACTTCTTAGGTATAGTGCAGTAAGATACGAGGATATTCTCTGCATCTGTCAAGCAATCTTGCGGTCTTCATGCATCGTGTATAGAAGTAATACTGACTTCTTAGGTTTAGTGCAGTAAGATACGAGGATATTCTCTGCATCGGTCAAGCAATCTTGCGGGCTTCATGCATCGTGTATAGACGTAATACTGACTTCTTAGGTTTAGTGCAGTAAGATACGAGGATATTCTCTGCATCTGTCAAGCAATCTTGCGGTCTTCATGCATCGTGTATAGACGTAATACTGACTTCTTAGGTTTAGTGCAGTAAGATACGAGGATATTCTCTGCATCGGTCAAGCAATCTTGCGGTCTTCATGCATCGTGTATAGACGTAATACTGAATTCTTAGGTTTAGTGCAGTAAGATACGAGGATATTCTCTGTATCTGCCAAGCAATCTTGTGGTCTTCATGCATTGTGTACAGAAGTAATACTGACTTCTAAGGTTTAGTGCAGTAAGATACGAGGATATTCTCTGCATCTGTCAAGCAATCTTGCGGTCTTCATGCATCGTGTACTGAAGTAATACTGACTTCTTAGGTTCAGTGGAGAAATATACGAGGGTTTTCTCTGCATCTGTCAGGCAATCTTGCGATCTTCATGCATCGTGTACAGAAGTAATACTGACTTCTTAGGTTTAGTGCAGTAAGATACGAGGATTTTCTCTGTATCTGCCAAGCAATCTTGTGGTCTTCATGCATCGTGTACAGAAGTAATACTGACTTCTTAGGTTTATTGCAGTAAGATACGAGGATTTTCTCTGTATCTGTCAGGCAATCTTGCGGTGTTCATGCATCGTGTACAGAAGTAATACTGACTTCTTAGGTTTAGTGTAGTAAGATACGAGGATATTCTCTGCATCTGTCAAGCAATCTTGCGGTCTTCATGCATCGTGTACAGAAGTAATACTGACTTCTTAGGTTCAGTGGAGAAATATACGAGGGTTTTCTCTGCATCTGTCAGGCAATCTTGCGATCTTCATGCATCGTGTACAGAAGTAATACTGACTTCTTAGGTTTAGTGCAGTAAGATACGAGGATATTCTCTGTATCTGCCAAGCAATCTTGCGGTCTTCATGCATCGTGTACAGACGTAATACTGACTTCTTAGGTTTAGTGCAGTAAGATACGAGGATTTTCTCTGTATCTGTCAAGCAATCTTGTGGTCTTCATGCATCGTGTACAGACGTAATACTGACTTCTTAGGTTTATTGCAGTAAGATACGAGGATATTCTCTGTATCTGTCAAGCAATCTTGTGGTCTTCATGCATCGTGTACAGACGTAATACTGACTTCTTAGGTTTAGTGCAGTAAGATACGAGGATTTTCTCTGTATCTGTCAAGCAATCTTGCGGTCTTCATGCATCGTGTACAGACGTAATACTGACTTCTTAGGTTTATTGCAGTAAGATACGAGGATATTCTCTGTATCTGTCAAGCAATCTTGTGGTCTTCATGCATCGTGTACAGACGTAATACTGACTTCTTAGGTTTATTGCAGTAAGATACGAGGATTTTCTCTGTATCTGTCAAGCAATCTTGCGGTTTTCATGCATCGTGTACAGACGTAATACTGACTTCTTAGGTTTATTGCAGTAAGATACGAGGATATTCTCTGTATCTGTCAAGCAATCTTGTGGTCTTCATGCATCGTGTACAGACGTAATACTGACTTCTTAGGTTTAGTGCAGTAAGATACGAGGATTTTCTCTGTATCTGTCAAGCAATCTTGCGGTCTTCATGCATCGTGTACAGACGTAATACTGACTTCTTAGGTTCAGTGGAGAAATATACGAGGGTTTTCTCTGCATCTGTCAGGCAATCTTGCGATCTTCATGCATCGTGTAGAGAAGTAATACTGACTTCTTAGGTTTATTGCAGTAATATACGAGGATTTTCTCTGTATCTGTCAAGCAATCTTGCGGTCTTCATGCATCGTGTACAGACGTAATACTGACTTCCTAGGTTTATTGCAGTAAGATACGAGGTTTTTCTCTGTATCTGTCAAGCAATCTTGCGGTCTTCATGCATCGTGTAGAGAAGTAATACTGACTTCTTAGGTTTATTGCAGTAATATACGAGGATTTTCTCTGTATCTGTCAAGCAATCTTGCGGTCTTCATGCATCGTGTACAGACGTAATACTGACTTCCTAGGTTTATTGCAGTAAGATACGAGGTTTTTCTCTGCATCGGTCAAGCAATCTTGCGGTCTTCATGCATCGTGTATAGACGTAATACTGACTTCTTAGGTTTAGTGCAGTAAGATACGAGGATATTCTCTGCATCTGTCAAGCAATCTTGCGGTCTTCATGCATCGTGTACAGACGTAATACTGACTGTTTAGCTTTAGTGCAGTAAGATACGAGGATATTCTCTGCATCTGTCAAGCAATCTTGCGGTCTTCATGCATCGTGTATAGAAGTAATAATGATTTCTTAGGTTTAGTGCAGTAAGACACGAGGATATTCTCTGCATCTGTCAAGCAATCTTGCGGTCTTCATGCATCGTGTATAGAAGTAATACTGACTTCTTAGGTTTATTGCAGTAAGATACGAGGATATTCTCTGCATCAGTCAAGCAATCTTGCGGTCTTCATGCATCGTGTATAGACGTAATACTGACTTCTTAAGTTTAGTGCAGTAAGATACGAGGATATTCTCTGCATCTGTCAAGCAATCTTGCGGTCTTCATGCATCGTGTACAGACGTAATACTGACTTCTTAGGTTTAGTGCAGTAAGATACAAGGATTTTCTCTGTATCTGTCAAGCAATCTTGCGGTCTTCATGCATCGTGTATAGACGTAATACTGACTTCTTAGGTTTAGTGCAGTAAGATACGAGGATATTCTCTGTATCTGCCAAGCAATCTTGTGGTCTTCATGCATCGTGTACAGAAGTAATACTGACTTCTAAGGTTTAGTGCAGTAAGATACGAAGATATTCTCTGCATCTGTCAAGCAATCTTGCGGTCTTCATGCATCGTGTACAGAAGTAATACTGACTTCTTAGGTTTAGTGCAGTAAGATACGAGGATTTTCTCTGCATCTGTCAAGCAATCTTGCGGTCTTCATGCATCGTGTACAGAAGTAATACTGACTTCTTAGGTTTAGTGCAGTAAGATACGAGGATATTCTCTGCATCGGTCAAGCAATCTTGCGGTCTTCATGCATCGTGTATAGACGTAATACTGACTTCTTAGGTTTAGTGCAGTAAGATACGAGGATATTCTCTGCATCTGTCAAGCAATCTTGCGGTCTTCATGCATCGTGTATAGAAGTAATACTGACTTCTTAGGTTTAGTGCAGTAAGATACGAGGATATTCTCTGCATCGGTCAAGCAATCTTGCGGTCTTCATGCATCGTGTATAGACGCAATACTGACTTCTTAGGTTTAGTGCAGTAAGTTACGAGGATATTCTCTGCATCTGTCAAGCAATCTTGCGGTCTTCATGCATCGTGTATAGAAGTAATACTGACTTCTTAGGTATAGTGCAGTAAGATACGAGGATATTCTCTGCATCTGTCAAGCAATCTTGCGGTCTTCATGCATCGTGTATAGAAGTAATACTGACTTCTTAGGTTTAGTGCAGTAAGATACGAGGATATTCTCTGCATCGGTCAAGCAATCTTGCGGGCTTCATGCATCGTGTATAGACGTAATACTGACTTCTTAGGTTTAGTGCAGTAAGATACGAGGATATTCTCTGCATCTGTCAAGCAATCTTGCGGTCTTCATGCATCGTGTATAGACGTAATACTGACTTCTTAGGTTTAGTGCAGTAAGATACGAGGATATTCTCTGCATCGGTCAAGCAATCTTGCGGTCTTCATGCATCGTGTATAGACGTAATACTGAATTCTTAGGTTTAGTGCAGTAAGATACGAGGATATTCTCTGTATCTGCCAAGCAATCTTGTGGTCTTCATGCATCGTGTACAGAAGTAATACTGACTTCTAAGGTTTAGTGCAGTAAGATACGAGGATATTCTCTGCATCTGTCAAGCAATCTTGCGGTCTTCATGCATCGTGTACTGAAGTAATACTGACTTCTTAGGTTCAGTGGAGAAATATACGAGGGTTTTCTCTGCATCTGTCAGGCAATCTTGCGATCTTCATGCATCGTGTACAGAAGTAATACTGACTTCTTAGGTTTAGTGCAGTAAGATACGAGGATTTTCTCTGTATCTGCCAAGCAATCTTGTGGTCTTCATGCATCGTGTACAGAAGTAATACTGACTTCTTAGGTTTATTGCAGTAAGATACGAGGATTTTCTCTGTATCTGTCAGGCAATCTTGCGGTGTTCATGCATCGTGTACAGAAGTAATACTGACTTCTTAGGTTTAGTGTAGTAAGATACGAGGATATTCTCTGCATCTGTCAAGCAATCTTGCGGTCTTCATGCATCGTGTACAGAAGTAATACTGACTTCTTAGGTTCAGTGGAGAAATATACGAGGGTTTTCTCTGCATCTGTCAGGCAATCTTGCGATCTTCATGCATCGTGTACAGAAGTAATACTGACTTCTTAGGTTTAGTGCAGTAAGATACGAGGATATTCTCTGTATCTGCCAAGCAATCTTGCGGTCTTCATGCATCGTGTACAGACGTAATACTGACTTCTTAGGTTTAGTGCAGTAAGATACGAGGATTTTCTCTGTATCTGTCAAGCAATCTTGTGGTCTTCATGCATCGTGTACAGACGTAATACTGACTTCTTAGGTTTATTGCAGTAAGATACGAGGATATTCTCTGTATCTGTCAAGCAATCTTGTGGTCTTCATGCATCGTGTACAGACGTAATACTGACTTCTTAGGTTTAGTGCAGTAAGATACGAGGATTTTCTCTGTATCTGTCAAGCAATCTTGCGGTCTTCATGCATCGTGTACAGACGTAATACTGACTTCTTAGGTTTATTGCAGTAAGATACGAGGATATTCTCTGTATCTGTCAAGCAATCTTGTGGTCTTCATGCATCGTGTACAGACGTAATACTGACTTCTTAGGTTTATTGCAGTAAGATACGAGGATTTTCTCTGTATCTGTCAAGCAATCTTGCGGTTTTCATGCATCGTGTACAGACGTAATACTGACTTCTTAGGTTTATTGCAGTAAGATACGAGGATATTCTCTGTATCTGTCAAGCAATCTTGTGGTCTTCATGCATCGTGTACAGACGTAATACTGACTTCTTAGGTTTAGTGCAGTAAGATACGAGGATTTTCTCTGTATCTGTCAAGCAATCTTGCGGTCTTCATGCATCGTGTACAGACGTAATACTGACTTCTTAGGTTCAGTGGAGAAATATACGAGGGTTTTCTCTGCATCTGTCAGGCAATCTTGCGATCTTCATGCATCGTGTAGAGAAGTAATACTGACTTCTTAGGTTTATTGCAGTAATATACGAGGATTTTCTCTGTATCTGTCAAGCAATCTTGCGGTCTTCATGCATCGTGTACAGACGTAATACTGACTTCCTAGGTTTATTGCAGTAAGATACGAGGTTTTTCTCTGTATCTGTCAAGCAATCTTGCGGTCTTCATGCATCGTGTAGAGAAGTAATACTGACTTCTTAGGTTTATTGCAGTAATATACGAGGATTTTCTCTGTATCTGTCAAGCAATCTTGCGGTCTTCATGCATCGTGTACAGACGTAATACTGACTTCCTAGGTTTATTGCAGTAAGATACGAGGTTTTTCTCTGCATCGGTCAAGCAATCTTGCGGTCTTCATGCATCGTGTATAGACGTAATACTGACTTCTTAGGTTTAGTGCAGTAAGATACGAGGATATTCTCTGCATCTGTCAAGCAATCTTGCGGTCTTCATGCATCGTGTACAGACGTAATACTGACTGTTTAGCTTTAGTGCAGTAAGATACGAGGATATTCTCTGCATCTGTCAAGCAATCTTGCGGTCTTCATGCATCGTGTATAGAAGTAATAATGATTTCTTAGGTTTAGTGCAGTAAGACACGAGGATATTCTCTGCATCTGTCAAGCAATCTTGCGGTCTTCATGCATCGTGTATAGAAGTAATACTGACTTCTTAGGTTTATTGCAGTAAGATACGAGGATATTCTCTGCATCAGTCAAGCAATCTTGCGGTCTTCATGCATCGTGTATAGACGTAATACTGACTTCTTAAGTTTAGTGCAGTAAGATACGAGGATATTCTCTGCATCTGTCAAGCAATCTTGCGGTCTTCATGCATCGTGTACAGACGTAATACTGACTTCTTAGGTTTAGTGCAGTAAGATACAAGGATTTTCTCTGTATCTGTCAAGCAATCTTGCGGTCTTCATGCATCGTGTATAGACGTAATACTGACTTCTTAGGTTTAGTGCAGTAAGATACGAGGATATTCTCTGTATCTGCCAAGCAATCTTGTGGTCTTCATGCATCGTGTACAGAAGTAATACTGACTTCTAAGGTTTAGTGCAGTAAGATACGAAGATATTCTCTGCATCTGTCAAGCAATCTTGCGGTCTTCATGCATCGTGTACAGAAGTAATACTGACTTCTTAGGTTTAGTGCAGTAAGATACGAGGATTTTCTCTGCATCTGTCAAGCAATCTTGCGGTCTTCATGCATCGTGTACAGAAGTAATACTGACTTCTTAGGTTTAGTGCAGTAAGATACGAGGATATTCTCTGCATCGGTCAAGCAATCTTGCGGTCTTCATGCATCGTGTATAGACGTAATACTGACTTCTTAGGTTTAGTGCAGTAAGATACGAGGATATTCTCTGCATCTGTCAAGCAATCTTGCGGTCTTCATGCATCGTGTATAGAAGTAATACTGACTTCTTAGGTTTAGTGCAGTAAGATACGAGGATATTCTCTGCATCGGTCAAGCAATCTTGCGGTCTTCATGCATCGTGTATAGACGCAATACTGACTTCTTAGGTTTAGTGCAGTAAGTTACGAGGATATTCTCTGCATCTGTCAAGCAATCTTGCGGTCTTCATGCATCGTGTATAGAAGTAATACTGACTTCTTAGGTATAGTGCAGTAAGATACGAGGATATTCTCTGCATCTGTCAAGCAATCTTGCGGTCTTCATGCATCGTGTATAGAAGTAATACTGACTTCTTAGGTTTAGTGCAGTAAGATACGAGGATATTCTCTGCATCGGTCAAGCAATCTTGCGGGCTTCATGCATCGTGTATAGACGTAATACTGACTTCTTAGGTTTAGTGCAGTAAGATACGAGGATATTCTCTGCATCTGTCAAGCAATCTTGCGGTCTTCATGCATCGTGTATAGACGTAATACTGACTTCTTAGGTTTAGTGCAGTAAGATACGAGGATATTCTCTGCATCGGTCAAGCAATCTTGCGGTCTTCATGCATCGTGTATAGACGTAATACTGAATTCTTAGGTTTAGTGCAGTAAGATACGAGGATATTCTCTGTATCTGCCAAGCAATCTTGTGGTCTTCATGCATCGTGTACAGAAGTAATACTGACTTCTAAGGTTTAGTGCAGTAAGATACGAGGATATTCTCTGCATCTGTCAAGCAATCTTGCGGTCTTCATGCATCGTGTACTGAAGTAATACTGACTTCTTAGGTTCAGTGGAGAAATATACGAGGGTTTTCTCTGCATCTGTCAGGCAATCTTGCGATCTTCATGCATCGTGTACAGAAGTAATACTGACTTCTTAGGTTTAGTGCAGTAAGATACGAGGATTTTCTCTGTATCTGCCAAGCAATCTTGTGGTCTTCATGCATCGTGTACAGAAGTAATACTGACTTCTTAGGTTTATTGCAGTAAGATACGAGGATTTTCTCTGTATCTGTCAGGCAATCTTGCGGTGTTCATGCATCGTGTACAGAAGTAATACTGACTTCTTAGGTTTAGTGTAGTAAGATACGAGGATATTCTCTGCATCTGTCAAGCAATCTTGCGGTCTTCATGCATCGTGTACAGAAGTAATACTGACTTCTTAGGTTCAGTGGAGAAATATACGAGGGTTTTCTCTGCATCTGTCAGGCAATCTTGCGATCTTCATGCATCGTGTACAGAAGTAATACTGACTTCTTAGGTTTAGTGCAGTAAGATACGAGGATATTCTCTGTATCTGCCAAGCAATCTTGCGGTCTTCATGCATCGTGTACAGACGTAATACTGACTTCTTAGGTTTAGTGCAGTAAGATACGAGGATTTTCTCTGTATCTGTCAAGCAATCTTGTGGTCTTCATGCATCGTGTACAGACGTAATACTGACTTCTTAGGTTTATTGCAGTAAGATACGAGGATATTCTCTGTATCTGTCAAGCAATCTTGTGGTCTTCATGCATCGTGTACAGACGTAATACTGACTTCTTAGGTTTAGTGCAGTAAGATACGAGGATTTTCTCTGTATCTGTCAAGCAATCTTGCGGTCTTCATGCATCGTGTACAGACGTAATACTGACTTCTTAGGTTTATTGCAGTAAGATACGAGGATATTCTCTGTATCTGTCAAGCAATCTTGTGGTCTTCATGCATCGTGTACAGACGTAATACTGACTTCTTAGGTTTATTGCAGTAAGATACGAGGATTTTCTCTGTATCTGTCAAGCAATCTTGCGGTTTTCATGCATCGTGTACAGACGTAATACTGACTTCTTAGGTTTATTGCAGTAAGATACGAGGATATTCTCTGTATCTGTCAAGCAATCTTGTGGTCTTCATGCATCGTGTACAGACGTAATACTGACTTCTTAGGTTTAGTGCAGTAAGATACGAGGATTTTCTCTGTATCTGTCAAGCAATCTTGCGGTCTTCATGCATCGTGTACAGACGTAATACTGACTTCTTAGGTTCAGTGGAGAAATATACGAGGGTTTTCTCTGCATCTGTCAGGCAATCTTGCGATCTTCATGCATCGTGTACAGAAGTAATACTGACTTCTTAGGTTTAGTGCAGTAAGATACGAGGATATTCTCTGTATCTGCCAAGCAATCTTGCGGTCTTCATGCATCGTGTACAGACGTAATACTGACTTCTTAGGTTTAGTGCAGTAAGATACGAGGATATTCTCTGCATCTGCCAAGCAATCTTGTGGTCTTCATGCATCGTGTACAGACGTAATACTGACTTCTTAGGTTTAGCGCAGTAAGATACGAGGATTTTCTCTGCATCTGCCAAGCAATCTTGTGGTCTTCATGCATCGTGTACAGACGTAATACTGACTTCTTAGGTTTAGTGCAGTAAGATACGAGGATATTCTCTGTATCTGTCAAGCAGTCTTGCGGTCTTCATGCATCGTGTACAGAAGTAATAATGACTTCTTAGGTTTAGTGCAGTAAGATACGAGGATATTCTCTGCATCTGCCAAGCAATCTTGTGGTCTTCATGCATCGTGTACAGACGTAATACTGACTTCTTAGGTTTATTGCAGTAAGATACGAGGATATTCTCTGTATCTGTCAAGCAATCTTGTGGTCTTCATGCATCGTGTACAGACGTAATACTGACTTCTTAGGTTTAGTGCAGTAAGATACGAGGATTTTCTCTGTATCTGTCAAGCAATCTTGCGGTCTTCATGCATCGTGTACAGACGTAATACTGACTTCTTAGGTTTATTGCAGTAAGATACGAGGATATTCTCTGTATCTGTCAAGCAATCTTGTGGTCTTCATGCATCGTGTACAGACGTAATACTGACTTCTTAGGTTTAGTGCAGTAAGATACGAGGATTTTCTCTGTATCTGTCAAGCAATCTTGCGGTTTTCATGCATCGTGTACAGACGTAATACTGACTTCTTAGGTTTATTGCAGTAAGATACGAGGATATTCTCAGTATCTGTCAAGCAATCTTGTGGTCTTCATGCATCGTGTACAGACGTAATACTGACTTCTTAGGTTTAGTGCAGTAAGATACGAGGATTTTCTCTGTTTCTGTCAAGCAATCTTGCGGTCTTCATGCATCGTGTACAGACGTAGTACTGACTTCTTAGGTTCAGTGGAGAAATATACGAGGGTTTTCTCTGCATCTGTCAGGCAATCTTGCGATCTTCATGCATCGTGTACAGAAGTAATACTGACTTCTTACGTTTAGTGCAGTAAGATACGAGGATATTCTCTGTATCTGCCAAGCAATCTTGCGGTCTTCATGCATCGTGTACAGACGTAATACTGACTTCTTAGGTTCAGTGGAGAAATATACGAGGGTTTTCTCTGCATCTGCAAGCAATCTTGCGATCTTCATGCATCGTGTACAGACGTAATACTGACTTCTTAGGTTCAGTGGAGAAATATACGAGGATATTCTCTGTATCTGCCAAGCAATCTTGCGGTCTTCATGCATCGTGTACAGACGTAATACTGACTTCCTAGGTTTATTGCAGTAAGATACGAGGATATTCTCTGTATCTGCCAAGCAATCTTGCGGTCTTCATGCATCGTGTACAGAAGTAATACTGACTTCTTAGGTTCAGTGGAGAAATATACGAGGGTTTTCTCTGCATCTGTCAAGCAATCTTGCGATCTTCATGCATCGTGTACAGAAGTAATACTGACTTCTTAGGTTCAGTGGAGAAATATACGAGGATTTTCTCTGTATCTGTCAAGCAATCTTGCGGTCTTCATGCATCGTGTACAGACGTAATACTGACTTCTTAGGTTTATTGCAGTAAGATACGAGGATATTCTCAGTATCTGCCAAGCAATCTTGCGGTCTTCATGCATCGTATACAGACGTAATACTGACTTCTTAGGTTTAGTGCAGTAAGATACGAGGATATTCTCTGTATCTGTCAAGCAATCTTGCGGTCTTCATGCATCGTGTATAGACGTAATACTGACTTCTTAGGTTTAGTGCAGTAAGATACGAGGATATTCTCTGTATCTGTCAAGCAATCTTGCGGTCTTCATGCATCGTGTATAGACGTAATACTGACTTCTTAGGTTTAGTGCAGTAAGATACGAGGATATTCTCTGTATCTGTCAAGCAATCTTGCGGTCTTCATGCATCGTGTATAGACGTAATACTGACTTCTTAGGTTTATTGCAGTAAGATACGAGGATATTCTCTGTATCTGTCAAGCAATCTTGCGGTCTTCATGCATCGTGTATAGACGTAATACTGACTTCTTAGGTTTAGTGCAGTAAGATACGAGGATATTCTCTGCATCTGCCAAGCAATCTTGCGGTCTTCATGCATCGTGTACAGACGTAATACTGACTTCTTAGGTTTATTGCAGTAAGATACGAGGATATTCTCTGCATCTGCCAAGCAATCTTGCGGTCTTCATGCATCGTGTAGAGAAGTAATACAGACTTCTTAGGTTTAGTGCAGTAAGATACGAGGATTTTCTCTGCATCTGTCAAGCAATCTTGCGGTCTTCATGCATCGTGTACAGACGTAATACTGACTTCTTAGGTTTAGTGCAGTAAGATACGAGGATATTCTCTGTATCTGCCAAGCAATCTTGCGGTCTTCATGCATCGTGTACAGACGTAATACTGACTTCTTAGGTTTAGTGCAGTAAGATACGAGGATATTCTCTGTATCTGCCAAGCAATCTTGCGGTCTTCATGCATCGTGTACAGACGTAATACTGACTTCTTAGGTTTAGTGCAGTAAGATACGAGGATATTCTCTGTATCTGCCAAGCAATCTTGCGGTCTTCATGCATCGTGTACAGACGTAATACTGACTTCTTAGGTTTAGTGCAGTAAGATACGAGGATATTCTCTGTATCTGTCAAGCAATCTTGCTGTCTTCATGCATCGTGTACAGACGTAATACTGACTTCTTAGGTTTAGTGCAGTAAGATACGAGGATATTCTCTGTATCTGCCAAGCAATCTTGCGGTCTTCATGCATCGTGTATAGACGTAATACTGACTTCTTAGGTTTAGTGCAGTAAGATACGAGGATATTCTCTGTATCTGCCACGCAATCTTGCGGTCTTCATGCATCATGTACAGACGTAATACTGACTTCTTAGGTTTAGTGCAGTAAGATACGAGGATATTCTCTGTATCTGCCAAGCAATCTTGCGGTCTTCATGCAACGTGTACAGACGTAATACTGACTTCTTAGGTTTAGTGCAGTAAGATACGAGGATATTCTCTGCATCTGTCAAGCAATCTTGCGGTCTTCATGCATCGTGTACAGACGTAATACTGACTTCTTAGGTTTATTGCAGTAAGATACGAGGATATTCTCTGCATCTGTCAAGCAATCTTGCGGTCTTCATGCATCGTGTACAGAAGTAATACTGACTTCTAAGGTTTAGTGCAGTAAGATACGAGGATATTCTCTGCATCTGTCAAGCAATCTTGCGGTCTTCATGCATCGTGTACAGACGTAATACTGACTTGTTAGGTTTAGTGCAGTAAGATACGAGGATTTTCTCTGCATCTGTCAAGCAATCTTGCGGTCTTCATGCATTGTGTACAAACGTAATACTGACTTGTTAGGTTTAGTGCAGTAAGATACGAGGATTTTCTCTGCATCTGTCAAGCAATCTTGCGGTCTTCATGCATCGTGTACAGACGTAATACTGACTTCTTAGGTTTACTGCAGTGAGATACGAGGATATTCTCTGTATCTGTCAAGCAATCTTGTGGTCTTCATGCATCGTGTACAGACGTAATACTGACTTCTTAGGTTTAGTGCAGTAAGATACGAGGATTTTCTCTGTTTCTGTCAAGCAATCTTGCGGTCTTCATGCATCGTGTACAGACGTAGTACTGACTTCTTAGGTTCAGTGGAGAAATATACGAGGGTTTTCTCTGCATCTGTCAGGCAATCTTGCGATCTTCATGCATCGTGTACAGAAGTAATACTGACTTCTTACGTTTAGTGCAGTAAGATACGAGGATATTCTCTGTATCTGCCAAGCAATCTTGCGGTCTTCATGCATCGTGTACAGACGTAATACTGACTTCTTAGGTTCAGTGGAGAAATATACGAGGGTTTTCTCTGCATCTGCAAGCAATCTTGCGATCTTCATGCATCGTGTACAGACGTAATACTGACTTCTTAGGTTCAGTGGAGAAATATACGAGGATATTCTCTGTATCTGCCAAGCAATCTTGCGGTCTTCATGCATCGTGTACAGACGTAATACTGACTTCCTAGGTTTATTGCAGTAAGATACGAGGATATTCTCTGTATCTGCCAAGCAATCTTGCGGTCTTCATGCATCGTGTACAGAAGTAATACTGACTTCTTAGGTTCAGTGGAGAAATATACGAGGGTTTTCTCTGCATCTGTCAAGCAATCTTGCGATCTTCATGCATCGTGTACAGAAGTAATACTGACTTCTTAGGTTCAGTGGAGAAATATACGAGGATTTTCTCTGTATCTGTCAAGCAATCTTGCGGTCTTCATGCATCGTGTACAGACGTAATACTGACTTCTTAGGTTTATTGCAGTAAGATACGAGGATATTCTCAGTATCTGCCAAGCAATCTTGCGGTCTTCATGCATCGTATACAGACGTAATACTGACTTCTTAGGTTTAGTGCAGTAAGATACGAGGATATTCTCTGTATCTGTCAAGCAATCTTGCGGTCTTCATGCATCGTGTATAGACGTAATACTGACTTCTTAGGTTTAGTGCAGTAAGATACGAGGATATTCTCTGTATCTGTCAAGCAATCTTGCGGTCTTCATGCATCGTGTATAGACGTAATACTGACTTCTTAGGTTTAGTGCAGTAAGATACGAGGATATTCTCTGTATCTGTCAAGCAATCTTGCGGTCTTCATGCATCGTGTATAGACGTAATACTGACTTCTTAGGTTTATTGCAGTAAGATACGAGGATATTCTCTGTATCTGTCAAGCAATCTTGCGGTCTTCATGCATCGTGTATAGACGTAATACTGACTTCTTAGGTTTAGTGCAGTAAGATACGAGGATATTCTCTGCATCTGCCAAGCAATCTTGCGGTCTTCATGCATCGTGTACAGACGTAATACTGACTTCTTAGGTTTATTGCAGTAAGATACGAGGATATTCTCTGCATCTGCCAAGCAATCTTGCGGTCTTCATGCATCGTGTAGAGAAGTAATACAGACTTCTTAGGTTTAGTGCAGTAAGATACGAGGATTTTCTCTGCATCTGTCAAGCAATCTTGCGGTCTTCATGCATCGTGTACAGACGTAATACTGACTTCTTAGGTTTAGTGCAGTAAGATACGAGGATATTCTCTGTATCTGCCAAGCAATCTTGCGGTCTTCATGCATCGTGTACAGACGTAATACTGACTTCTTAGGTTTAGTGCAGTAAGATACGAGGATATTCTCTGTATCTGCCAAGCAATCTTGCGGTCTTCATGCATCGTGTACAGACGTAATACTGACTTCTTAGGTTTAGTGCAGTAAGATACGAGGATATTCTCTGTATCTGCCAAGCAATCTTGCGGTCTTCATGCATCGTGTACAGACGTAATACTGACTTCTTAGGTTTAGTGCAGTAAGATACGAGGATATTCTCTGTATCTGTCAAGCAATCTTGCTGTCTTCATGCATCGTGTACAGACGTAATACTGACTTCTTAGGTTTAGTGCAGTAAGATACGAGGATATTCTCTGTATCTGCCAAGCAATCTTGCGGTCTTCATGCATCGTGTATAGACGTAATACTGACTTCTTAGGTTTAGTGCAGTAAGATACGAGGATATTCTCTGTATCTGCCACGCAATCTTGCGGTCTTCATGCATCATGTACAGACGTAATACTGACTTCTTAGGTTTAGTGCAGTAAGATACGAGGATATTCTCTGTATCTGCCAAGCAATCTTGCGGTCTTCATGCAACGTGTACAGACGTAATACTGACTTCTTAGGTTTAGTGCAGTAAGATACGAGGATATTCTCTGCATCTGTCAAGCAATCTTGCGGTCTTCATGCATCGTGTACAGACGTAATACTGACTTCTTAGGTTTATTGCAGTAAGATACGAGGATATTCTCTGCATCTGTCAAGCAATCTTGCGGTCTTCATGCATCGTGTACAGAAGTAATACTGACTTCTATGGTTTAGTGCAGTAAGATACGAGGATATTCTCTGCATCTGTCAAGCAATCTTGCGGTCTTCATGCATCGTGTACAGACGTAATACTGACTTGTTAGGTTTAGTGCAGTAAGATACGAGGATTTTCTCTGCATCTGTCAAGCAATCTTGCGGTCTTCATGCATTGTGTACAAACGTAATACTGACTTGTTAGGTTTAGTGCAGTAAGATACGAGGATTTTCTCTGCATCTGTCAAGCAATCTTGCGGTCTTCATGCATCGTGTACAGACGTAATACTGACTTCTTAGGTTTACTGCAGTGAGATACGAGGATATTCTCTGCATCTGTCAAGCAATCTTGCGGTCTTCATGCATCGTGTACAGAAGTAATACTGACTTCTTAGGTTTAGTGGAGTAAGATACGAGGATTTTCTCTGTATCTGTCAAGCAATCTTGCGGTCTTCATGCATCGTGTACAGAAGTAATACTGACTTCTTAGGTTTAGTGCAGTAAGATACGAGGATATTCTCTGTATCTGTCAAGCAATCTTGCGGTCTTCATGCATCGTGTACAGAAGTAATAATGACTTCTTAGGTTTAGTGCAGTAAGATACGAGGATATTCTCTGTATCTGTCAAGCAATCTTGCGGTCTTCATGCATCGTGTACAGAAGTAATACTGACTTCTTAGGTTTATTGCAGTAAGATACGAGGATATTCTCTGTATCTGTCAAGCAATCTTGCGGTCTTCATGCATCGTGTACAGAAGTAATACTGACTTCTTAGGTTTAGTGCAATAAGATACGAGGTTATTCTCTGTATCTGTCAAGCAATCTTGCGGTCTTCATGCATCGTGTACAGACGTAATACTGACTTCTTAGGTTTAGTGAAGTAAGATACGAGGATTTTCTCTGTATCTGTCAAGCAATCTTGCGGTCTTCATGCATCGTGTACAGACGTAATACTGACTTCTTAGGTTTAGTGCAGTAATATACGAGGATTTTCTCTGTATCTGTCAAGCAATCTTGCGGTCTTCATGCATCGTGTACAGACGTAATACTGACTTCTTAGGTTTAGTGAAGTAAGATACGAGGATTTTCTCTGTATCTGTCAAGCAATCTTGCGGTCTTCATGCAACGTGTACAGACGTAATACTGACTTCTTAGGTTTAGTGAAGTAAGATACGAGGTTATTCTCTGTATCTGTCAAGCAATCTTGCGGTCTTCATGCATCGTGTACAGACGTAATACTGACTTCTTAGGTTTATTGCAGTAAGATACGAGGATATTCTCTGTATCTGTCAAGCAATCTTGCGGTCTTCATGCATCGTGTACAGAAGTAATACTGACTTCTTAGGTTTAGTGCAGTAAGATACGAGGATATTCTCTGACATCTGTCAAGCAATCTTGCGGTCTTCATGCATCGTGTACAGAAGTAATACTGACTTCTAAGGTTTAGTGCAGTAAGATACGAGGTTTTTCTCTGTATCTGTCAAGCAATCTTGCGGTCTTCATGCATCGTGTACAGAAGTAATACTGACTTCTTAGGTTTATTGCAGTAAGATACGAGGTTTTTCTCTGTATCTGTCAAGCAATCTTGCGGTCTTCATGGATCGTGCAGAGAAGTAATACTGACTTCTTAGGTTTATTGCAGTAAGATACGAGGATATTCTCTGTATCTGGCCAGCAATCTTGCGGTCTTCATGCATCGTGTACAGAAGTAATACTGACTTCTTAGGTTTATTGCAGTAAGATACGAGGATATTCTCTGTATCTGTCAAGCAATCTTGCGGTCTTCATGCATCGTGTACAGAAGTAATACTGACTTCTTAGGTTTAGTGTAGTAAGATACGAGGATATTCTCTGTATCTGTCAAGCAATCTTGCGGTCTTCATGCATCGTGTAGAGAAGTAATACTGACTTCTTAGGTTTAGTGAAGTAAGATACGAGGATTTTCTCTGTATCTGTCAAGCAATCTTGCTGTCTTCATGCATCGTGTACAGAAGTAATACTGACTTCTTAGGTTTAGTGCAGTAAGATACGAGGATTTTCTCTGTATCTGTCAAGCAATCTTGTGGTCTTCATGCATCGTGTAAAGACGTAATACTGACTTCTTAGGTTTACTGCAGTAAGATACGAGGATATTCTCTGCATCTGTCAAGCAATCTTGCGGTCTTCATGCATCGTGTACAGAAGTAATACTGACTTCTTAGGTTTAGTGCAGTAATATACGAGGATTTTCTCTGTATCTGTCAAGCAATCTTGCGGTCTTCATGCATCGTGTACAGAAGTAATACTGACTTCTTAGGTTTAGTGCAGTAAGATACGAGGATATTCTCTGTATCTGTCAAGCAATCTTGCGGTCTTCATGCATCGTGTACAGACGTAATACTGACTTGTTAGGTTTAGTGCAGTAAGATACGAGGTTTTTCTCTGTATCTGTCAAGCAATCTTGCGGTCTTCATGCATCGTGTACAGACGTAATACTGACTTCCTAGGTTTATTGCAGTAAGATACGAGGTTTTTCTCTGTATCTGTCAAGCAATCTTGCGGTCTTCATGCATCGTGTACAGACGTAATACTGACTTGTTAGGTTTAGTGCAGTAAGATACGAGGATTTTCTCTGCATCTGTCAAGCAATTTTGCGGTCTTCATGCATCGTGTACAAACGTAATACTGACTTGTTAGGTTTAGTGCAGTAAGATACGAGGATTTTCTCTGCATCTGTCAAGCAATCTTGCGGTCTTCATGCATCGTGTACAGACGTAATACTGACTTCTTAGGTTTACTGCAGTGAGATACGAGGATATTCTCTGCATCTGTCAAGCAATCTTGCGGTCTTCATGCATCGTGTACAGAAGTAATACTGACTTCTTAGGTTTAGTGGAGTAAGATACGAGGATTTTCTCTGTATCTGTCAAGCAATCTTGCGGTCTTCATGCATCGTGTACAGAAGTAATACTGACTTCTTAGGTTTAGTGCAGTAAGATACGAGGATATTCTCTGTATCTGTCAAGCAATCTTGCGGTCTTCATGCATCGTGTACAGAAGTAATAATGACTTCTTAGGTTTAGTGCAGTAAGATACGAGGATATTCTCTGTATCTGTCAAGCAATCTTGCGGTCTTCATGCATCGTGTACAGAAGTAATACTGACTTCTTAGGTTTATTGCAGTAAGATACGAGGATATTCTCTGTATCTGTCAAGCAATCTTGCGGTCTTCATGCATCGTGTACAGAAGTAATACTGACTTCTTAGGTTTAGTGCAATAAGATACGAGGTTATTCTCTGTATCTGTCAAGCAATCTTGCGGTCTTCATGCATCGTGTACAGACGTAATACTGACTTCTTAGGTTTAGTGAAGTAAGATACGAGGATTTTCTCTGTATCTGTCAAGCAATGTTGCAGTCTTCATGCATCGTGTACAGACGTAATACTGACTTCTTAGGTTTAGTGCAGTAATATACGAGGATTTTCTCTGTATCTGTCAAGCAATCTTGCGGTCTTCATGCATCGTGTACAGACGTAATACTGACTTCTTAGGTTTAGTGAAGTAAGATACGAGGATTTTCTCTGTATCTGTCAAGCAATCTTGCGGTCTTCATGCAACGGGTACAGACGTAATACTGACTTCTTAGGTTTAGTGAAGTAAGATACGAGGTTATTCTCTGTATCTGTCAAGCAATCTTGCGGTCTTCATGCATCGTGTATAGACGTAATACTGACTTCTTAGGTTTATTGCAGTAAGATACGAGGATATTCTCTGTATCTGTCAAGCAATCTTGCGGTCTTCATGCATCGTGTATAGACGTAATACTGACTTCTTAGGTTTAGTGCAGTAAGATACGAGGATATTCTCTGCATCTGCCAAGCAATCTTGCGGTCTTCATGCATCGTGTACAGACGTAATACTGACTTCTTAGGTTTATTGCAGTAAGATACGAGGATATTCTCTGCATCTGCCAAGCAATCTTGCGGTCTTCATGCATCGTGTAGAGAAGTAATACAGACTTCTTAGGTTTAGTGCAGTAAGATACGAGGATTTTCTCTGCATCTGTCAAGCAATCTTGCGGTCTTCATGCATCGTGTACAGACGTAATACTGACTTCTTAGGTTTAGTGCAGTAAGATACGAGGATATTCTCTGTATCTGCCAAGCAATCTTGCGGTCTTCATGCATCGTGTACAGACGTAATACTGACTTCTTAGGTTTAGTGCAGTAAGATACGAGGATATTCTCTGTATCTGCCAAGCAATCTTGCGGTCTTCATGCATCGTGTACAGACGTAATACTGACTTCTTAGGTTTAGTGCAGTAAGATACGAGGATATTCTCTGTATCTGCCAAGCAATCTTGCGGTCTTCATGCATCGTGTACAGACGTAATACTGACTTCTTAGGTTTAGTGCAGTAAGATACGAGGATATTCTCTGTATCTGTCAAGCAATCTTGCTGTCTTCATGCATCGTGTACAGACGTAATACTGACTTCTTAGGTTTAGTGCAGTAAGATACGAGGATATTCTCTGTATCTGCCAAGCAATCTTGCGGTCTTCATGCATCGTGTATAGACGTAATACTGACTTCTTAGGTTTAGTGCAGTAAGATACGAGGATATTCTCTGTATCTGCCACGCAATCTTGCGGTCTTCATGCATCATGTACAGACGTAATACTGACTTCTTAGGTTTAGTGCAGTAAGATACGAGGATATTCTCTGTATCTGCCAAGCAATCTTGCGGTCTTCATGCAACGTGTACAGACGTAATACTGACTTCTTAGGTTTAGTGCAGTAAGATACGAGGATATTCTCTGCATCTGTCAAGCAATCTTGCGGTCTTCATGCATCGTGTACAGACGTAATACTGACTTCTTAGGTTTATTGCAGTAAGATACGAGGATATTCTCTGCATCTGTCAAGCAATCTTGCGGTCTTCATGCATCGTGTACAGAAGTAATACTGACTTCTATGGTTTAGTGCAGTAAGATACGAGGATATTCTCTGCATCTGTCAAGCAATCTTGCGGTCTTCATGCATCGTGTACAGACGTAATACTGACTTGTTAGGTTTAGTGCAGTAAGATACGAGGATTTTCTCTGCATCTGTCAAGCAATCTTGCGGTCTTCATGCATTGTGTACAAACGTAATACTGACTTGTTAGGTTTAGTGCAGTAAGATACGAGGATTTTCTCTGCATCTGTCAAGCAATCTTGCGGTCTTCATGCATCGTGTACAGACGTAATACTGACTTCTTAGGTTTACTGCAGTGAGATACGAGGATATTCTCTGCATCTGTCAAGCAATCTTGCGGTCTTCATGCATCGTGTACAGAAGTAATACTGACTTCTTAGGTTTAGTGGAGTAAGATACGAGGATTTTCTCTGTATCTGTCAAGCAATCTTGCGGTCTTCATGCATCGTGTACAGAAGTAATACTGACTTCTTAGGTTTAGTGCAGTAAGATACGAGGATATTCTCTGTATCTGTCAAGCAATCTTGCGGTCTTCATGCATCGTGTACAGAAGTAATAATGACTTCTTAGGTTTAGTGCAGTAAGATACGAGGATATTCTCTGTATCTGTCAAGCAATCTTGCGGTCTTCATGCATCGTGTACAGAAGTAATACTGACTTCTTAGGTTTATTGCAGTAAGATACGAGGATATTCTCTGTATCTGTCAAGCAATCTTGCGGTCTTCATGCATCGTGTACAGAAGTAATACTGACTTCTTAGGTTTAGTGCAATAAGATACGAGGTTATTCTCTGTATCTGTCAAGCAATCTTGCGGTCTTCATGCATCGTGTACAGACGTAATACTGACTTCTTAGGTTTAGTGAAGTAAGATACGAGGATTTTCTCTGTATCTGTCAAGCAATCTTGCGGTCTTCATGCATCGTGTACAGACGTAATACTGACTTCTTAGGTTTAGTGCAGTAATATACGAGGATTTTCTCTGTATCTGTCAAGCAATCTTGCGGTCTTCATGCATCGTGTACAGACGTAATACTGACTTCTTAGGTTTAGTGAAGTAAGATACGAGGATTTTCTCTGTATCTGTCAAGCAATCTTGCGGTCTTCATGCAACGTGTACAGACGTAATACTGACTTCTTAGGTTTAGTGAAGTAAGATACGAGGTTATTCTCTGTATCTGTCAAGCAATCTTGCGGTCTTCATGCATCGTGTACAGACGTAATACTGACTTCTTAGGTTTATTGCAGTAAGATACGAGGATATTCTCTGTATCTGTCAAGCAATCTTGCGGTCTTCATGCATCGTGTACAGAAGTAATACTGACTTCTTAGGTTTAGTGCAGTAAGATACGAGGATATTCTCTGACATCTGTCAAGCAATCTTGCGGTCTTCATGCATCGTGTACAGAAGTAATACTGACTTCTAAGGTTTAGTGCAGTAAGATACGAGGTTTTTCTCTGTATCTGTCAAGCAATCTTGCGGTCTTCATGCATCGTGTACAGAAGTAATACTGACTTCTTAGGTTTATTGCAGTAAGATACGAGGTTTTTCTCTGTATCTGTCAAGCAATCTTGCGGTCTTCATGGATCGTGCAGAGAAGTAATACTGACTTCTTAGGTTTATTGCAGTAAGATACGAGGATATTCTCTGTATCTGGCCAGCAATCTTGCGGTCTTCATGCATCGTGTACAGAAGTAATACTGACTTCTTAGGTTTATTGCAGTAAGATACGAGGATATTCTCTGTATCTGTCAAGCAATCTTGCGGTCTTCATGCATCGTGTACAGAAGTAATACTGACTTCTTAGGTTTAGTGTAGTAAGATACGAGGATATTCTCTGTATCTGTCAAGCAATCTTGCGGTCTTCATGCATCGTGTAGAGAAGTAATACTGACTTCTTAGGTTTAGTGAAGTAAGATACGAGGATTTTCTCTGTATCTGTCAAGCAATCTTGCTGTCTTCATGCATCGTGTACAGAAGTAATACTGACTTCTTAGGTTTAGTGCAGTAAGATACGAGGATTTTCTCTGTATCTGTCAAGCAATCTTGTGGTCTTCATGCATCGTGTAAAGACGTAATACTGACTTCTTAGGTTTACTGCAGTAAGATACGAGGATATTCTCTGCATCTGTCAAGCAATCTTGCGGTCTTCATGCATCGTGTACAGAAGTAATACTGACTTCTTAGGTTTAGTGCAGTAATATACGAGGATTTTCTCTGTATCTGTCAAGCAATCTTGCGGTCTTCATGCATCGTGTACAGAAGTAATACTGACTTCTTAGGTTTAGTGCAGTAAGATACGAGGATATTCTCTGTATCTGTCAAGCAATCTTGCGGTCTTCATGCATCGTGTACAGACGTAATACTGACTTGTTAGGTTTAGTGCAGTAAGATACGAGGTTTTTCTCTGTATCTGTCAAGCAATCTTGCGGTCTTCATGCATCGTGTACAGACGTAATACTGACTTCCTAGGTTTATTGCAGTAAGATACGAGGTTTTTCTCTGTATCTGTCAAGCAATCTTGCGGTCTTCATGCATCGTGTACAGACGTAATACTGACTTGTTAGGTTTAGTGCAGTAAGATACGAGGATTTTCTCTGCATCTGTCAAGCAATTTTGCGGTCTTCATGCATCGTGTACAAACGTAATACTGACTTGTTAGGTTTAGTGCAGTAAGATACGAGGATTTTCTCTGCATCTGTCAAGCAATCTTGCGGTCTTCATGCATCGTGTACAGACGTAATACTGACTTCTTAGGTTTACTGCAGTGAGATACGAGGATATTCTCTGCATCTGTCAAGCAATCTTGCGGTCTTCATGCATCGTGTACAGAAGTAATACTGACTTCTTAGGTTTAGTGGAGTAAGATACGAGGATTTTCTCTGTATCTGTCAAGCAATCTTGCGGTCTTCATGCATCGTGTACAGAAGTAATACTGACTTCTTAGGTTTAGTGCAGTAAGATACGAGGATATTCTCTGTATCTGTCAAGCAATCTTGCGGTCTTCATGCATCGTGTACAGAAGTAATAATGACTTCTTAGGTTTAGTGCAGTAAGATACGAGGATATTCTCTGTATCTGTCAAGCAATCTTGCGGTCTTCATGCATCGTGTACAGAAGTAATACTGACTTCTTAGGTTTATTGCAGTAAGATACGAGGATATTCTCTGTATCTGTCAAGCAATCTTGCGGTCTTCATGCATCGTGTACAGAAGTAATACTGACTTCTTAGGTTTAGTGCAATAAGATACGAGGTTATTCTCTGTATCTGTCAAGCAATCTTGCGGTCTTCATGCATCGTGTACAGACGTAATACTGACTTCTTAGGTTTAGTGAAGTAAGATACGAGGATTTTCTCTGTATCTGTCAAGCAATGTTGCAGTCTTCATGCATCGTGTACAGACGTAATACTGACTTCTTAGGTTTAGTGCAGTAATATACGAGGATTTTCTCTGTATCTGTCAAGCAATCTTGCGGTCTTCATGCATCGTGTACAGACGTAATACTGACTTCTTAGGTTTAGTGAAGTAAGATACGAGGATTTTCTCTGTATCTGTCAAGCAATCTTGCGGTCTTCATGCAACGGGTACAGACGTAATACTGACTTCTTAGGTTTAGTGAAGTAAGATACGAGGTTATTCTCTGTATCTGTCAAGCAATCTTGCGGTCTTCATGCATCGTGTACAGACGTAATACTGACTTCTTAGGTTTATTGCAGTAAGATACGAGGATATTCTCTGTATCTGTCAAGCAATCTTGCGGTCTTCATGCATCGTGTACAGAAGTAATACTGACTTCTTAGGTTTAGTGCAGTAAGATACGAGGATATTCTCTGACATCTGTCAAGCAATCTTGCGGTCTTCATGCATCGTGTACAGAAGTAATACTGACTTCTAAGGTTTAGTGCAGTAAGATACGAGGTTGTTCTCTGTATCTGTCAAGCAATCTTGCGGTCTTCATGCATCGTGTACAGAAGTAATACTGACTTCTTAGGTTTATTGCAGTAAGATACGAGGTTTTTCTCTGTATCTGTCAAGCAATCTTGCGGTCTTCATGGATCGTGCAGAGAAGTAATACTAACTTCTTAGGTTTATTGCAGTAAGATACGAGGATATTCTCTGTATCTGGCCAGCAATCTTGCGGTCTTCATGCATCGTGTACAGAAATAATACTGACTTCTTAGGTTTATTGCAGTAAGATACGAGGATATTCTCTGTATCTGTCAAGCAATCTTGCGGTCTTCATGCATCGTGTACAGAAGTAATACTGACTTCTTAGGTTTAGTGTAGTAAGATACGAGGATATTCTCTGTATCTGTCAAGCAATCTTGCGGTCTTCATGCATCGTGTAGAGAAGTAATACTGACTTCTTAGGTTTAGTGAAGTAAGATACGAGGATTTTCTCTGTATCTGTCAAGCAATCTTGCTGTCTTCATGCATCGTGTACAGAAGTAATACTGACTTCTTAGGTTTAGTGCAGTAAGATACGAGGATTTTCTCTGTATCTGTCAAGCAATCTTGTGGTCTTCATGCATCGTGTAAAGACGTAATACTGACTTCTTAGGTTTACTGCAGTAAGATACGAGGATATTCTCTGCATCTGTCAAGCAATCTTGCGGTCTTCATGCATCGTGTACAGAAGTAATACTGACTTCTTAGGTTTAGTGCAGTAATATACGAGGATTTTCTCTGTATCTGTCAAGCAATCTTGCGGTCTTCATGCATCGTGTACAGAAGTAATACTGACTTCTTAGGTTTAGTGCAGTAAGATACGAGGATATTCTCTGCATCTGTCAAGCAATCTTGCGGTCTTCATGCATCGTGTACAAACGTAATACTGACTTGTTAGGTTTAGTGCAGTAAGATACGAGGATTTTCTCTGCATCTGTCAAGCAATCTTGCGGTCTTCATGCATCGTGTACAGACGTAATACTGACTTCTTAGGTTTACTGCAGTGAGATACGAGGATATTCTCTGCATCTGTCAAGCAATCTTGCGGTCTTCATGCATCGTGTACAGAAGTAATACTGACTTCTTAGGTTTAGTGGAGTAAGATACGAGGATTTTCTCTGTATCTGTCAAGCAATCTTGCGGTCTTCATGCATCGTGTACAGAAGTAATACTGACTTCTTAGGTTTAGTGCAGTAAGATACGAGGATATTCTCTGTATCTGTCAAGCAATCTTGCGGTCTTCATGCATCGTGTACAGAAGTAATAATGACTTCTTAGGTTTAGTGCAGTAAGATACGAGGATATTCTCTGTATCTGTCAAGCAATCTTGCGGTCTTCATGCATCGTGTACAGAAGTAATACTGACTTCTTAGGTTTATTGCAGTAAGATACGAGGATATTCTCTGTATCTGTCAAGCAATCTTGCGGTCTTCATGCATCGTGTACAGAAGTAATACTGACTTCTTAGGTTTAGTGCAATAAGATACGAGGTTATTCTCTGTATCTGTCAAGCAATCTTGCGGTCTTCATGCATCGTGTACAGACGTAATACTGACTTCTTAGGTTTAGTGAAGTAAGATACGAGGATTTTCTCTGTATCTGTCAAGCAATCTTGCGGTCTTCATGCATCGTGTACAGACGTAATACTGACTTCTTAGGTTTAGTGCAGTAATATACGAGGATTTTCTCTGTATCTGTCAAGCAATCTTGCGGTCTTCATGCATCGTGTACAGACGTAATACTGACTTCTTAGGTTTAGTGAAGTAAGATACGAGGATTTTCTCTGTATCTGTCAAGCAATCTTGCGGTCTTCATGCATCGTGTACAGAAGTAATACTGACTTCTTAGGTTTAGTGAAGTAAGATACGAGGTTATTCTCTGTATCTGTCAAGCAATCTTGCGGTCTTCATGCATCGTGTACAGACGTAATACTGACTTCTTAGGTTTATTGCAGTAAGATACGAGGATATTCTCTGTATCTGTCAAGCAATCTTGCGGTCTTCATGCATCGTGTACAGAAGTAATACTGACTTCTTAGGTTTAGTGCAGTAAGATACGAGGATATTCTCTGACATCTGTCAAGCAATCTTGCGGTCTTCATGCATCGTGTACAGAAGTAATACTGACTTCTAAGGTTTAGTGCAGTAAGATACGAGGTTTTTCTCTGTATCTGTCAAGCAATCTTGCGGTCTTCATGCATCGTGTACAGAAGTAATACTGACTTCTTAGGTTTATTGCAGTAAGATACGAGGTTTTTCTCTGTATCTGTCAAGCAATCTTGCGGTCTTCATGGATCGTGCAGAGAAGTAATACTGACTTCTTAGGTTTATTGCAGTAAGATACGAGGATATTCTCTGTATCTGGCCAGCAATCTTGCGGTCTTCATGCATCGTGTACAGAAGTAATACTGACTTCTTAGGTTTATTGCAGTAAGATACGAGGATATTCTCTGTATCTGTCAAGCAATCTTGCGGTCTTCATGCATCGTGTACAGAAGTAATACTGACTTCTTAGGTTTAGTGTAGTAAGATACGAGGATATTCTCTGTATCTGTCAAGCAATCTTGCGGTCTTCATGCATCGTGTAGAGAAGTAATACTGACTTCTTAGGTTTAGTGAAGTAAGATACGAGGATTTTCTCTGTATCTGTCAAGCAATCTTGCTGTCTTCATGCATCGTGTACAGAAGTAATACTGACTTCTTAGGTTTAGTGCAGTAAGATACGAGGATTTTCTCTGTATCTGTCAAGCAATCTTGTGGTCTTCATGCATCGTGTAAAGACGTAATACTGACTTCTTAGGTTTACTGCAGTAAGATACGAGGATATTCTCTGCATCTGTCAAGCAATCTTGCGGTCTTCATGCATCGTGTACAGAAGTAATACTGACTTCTTAGGTTTAGTGCAGTAATATACGAGGATTTTCTCTGTATCTGTCAAGCAATCTTGCGGTCTTCATGCATCGTGTACAGAAGTAATACTGACTTCTTAGGTTTAGTGCAGTAAGATACGAGGATATTCTCTGTATCTGTCAAGCAATCTTGCGGTCTTCATGCATCGTGTACAGACGTAATACTGACTTGTTAGGTTTAGTGCAGTAAGATACGAGGTTTTTCTCTGTATCTGTCAAGCAATCTGGCGGTCTTCATGCATCGTGTACAGACGTAATACTGACTTCCTAGGTTTATTGCAGTAAGATACGAGGTTTTTCTCTGTATCTGTCAAGCAATCTTGCGGTCTTCATGCATCGTGTATAGACGTAATACTGACGTGTTAGGTTTATTGCAGTAAGATACGAGGTTTTTCTCCGTATCTGTCAAGCAATCTTGCGGTCTTCATGCATCGTGTACAGACGTAATACTGACTTCCTAGGTTTAGTGCAGTAAGATACGAGAATATTCTCTGTATCTGTCAAGCAATCTTGCGGTCTTCATGCATCGTGTACAGACGTAATACTGACTTGTTAGGTTTAGTGCAGTAAGATACGAGGTTTTTCTCTGTATATGTCAAGCAATCTTGCGGTCTTCATGCATCGTGTACAGACGTAATACTGACTTCCTAGGTTTATTGCAGTAAGATACGAGGTTTTTCTCTGTATCTGTCAAGCAATCTTGCGGTCTTCATGCATCGTGTACAGACGTAATACTGACTTCCTAGGTTTATTGCAGTAAGATACGAGGTTTTTCTCTGTATCTGTCAAGCAATCTTGCGGTCTTCATGCATCGTGTATAGACGTAATACTGACTTGTTAGGTTTAGTGCAGTAAGATACGAGGTTTTTCTCTGTATCTGTCAAGCAATCTTGCGGTCTTCATGCATCGTGTACAGACGTAATACTGACTTCCTAGGTTTATTGCAGTAAGATACGAGGTTTTTCTCTGTATCTGTCAAGCAATCTTGCGGTCTTCATGCATCGTGTACAGACGTAATACTGACTTCCTAGGTTTATTGCAGTAAGATACGAGGTTTTTCTCTGTATCTGTCAAGCAATCTTGCGGTCTTCATGCATCGTGTATAGACGTAATACTGACTTCTTAGGTTTATTGCAGTAAGATACGAGGTTTTTCTCTGTATCTGTCAAGCAATCTTGCGGTCTTCATGCATCGTGTACAGACGTAATACTGACTTCCTAGGTTTATTGCAGTAAGATACGAGGTTTTTCTCTGTATCTGTCAAGCAATCTTGCGGTCTTCATGCATCGTGTAGAGAAGTAATACTGACTTCTTAGGTTTATTGCAGTAAGATACGAGGTTTTTCACTGTATCTGTCAAGCAATCTTGCGGTCTTCATGCATCGTGTAGAGAAGTAATACTGACTTCTTAGGTTTATTGCAGTAAGATACGAGGTTTTTCTCTGTATCTGTCAAGCAATCTTGCGGTCTTCATGCATCGTGTAGAGAAGTAATACTGACTTCTTAGGTTTATTGCAGTAATATACGAGGATTTTCTCTGTATCTGTCAAGCAATCTTGCGGTCTTCATGCATCGTGTACAGACGTAATACTGACTTCTTAGGTTTAGTGAAGTAAGATACGAGGATTTTCTCTGTATCTGTCAAGCAATCTTGCGGTCTTCATGCATCGTGTACAGAAGTAATACTGACTTCTTAGGTTTAGTGAAGTAAGATACGAGGTTATTCTCTGTATCTGTCAAGCAATCTTGCGGTCTTCATGCATCGTGTACAGACGTAATACTGACTTCTTAGGTTTATTGCAGTAAGATACGAGGATATTCTCTGTATCTGTCAAGCAATCTTGCGGTCTTCATGCATCGTGTACAGAAGTAATACTGACTTCTTAGGTTTAGTGCAGTAAGATACGAGGATATTCTCTGACATCTGTCAAGCAATCTTGCGGTCTTCATGCATCGTGTACAGAAGTAATACTGACTTCTAAGGTTTAGTGCAGTAAGATACGAGGTTTTTCTCTGTATCTGTCAAGCAATCTTGCGGTCTTCATGCATCGTGTACAGAAGTAATACTGACTTCTTAGGTTTATTGCAGTAAGATACGAGGTTTTTCTCTGTATCTGTCAAGCAATCTTGCGGTCTTCATGGATCGTGCAGAGAAGTAATACTGACTTCTTAGGTTTATTGCAGTAAGATACGAGGATATTCTCTGTATCTGGCCAGCAATCTTGCGGTCTTCATGCATCGTGTACAGAAGTAATACTGACTTCTTAGGTTTATTGCAGTAAGATACGAGGATATTCTCTGTATCTGTCAAGCAATCTTGCGGTCTTCATGCATCGTGTACAGAAGTAATACTGACTTCTTAGGTTTAGTGTAGTAAGATACGAGGATATTCTCTGTATCTGTCAAGCAATCTTGCGGTCTTCATGCATCGTGTAGAGAAGTAATACTGACTTCTTAGGTTTAGTGAAGTAAGATACGAGGATTTTCTCTGTATCTGTCAAGCAATCTTGCTGTCTTCATGCATCGTGTACAGAAGTAATACTGACTTCTTAGGTTTAGTGCAGTAAGATACGAGGATTTTCTCTGTATCTGTCAAGCAATCTTGTGGTCTTCATGCATCGTGTAAAGACGTAATACTGACTTCTTAGGTTTACTGCAGTAAGATACGAGGATATTCTCTGCATCTGTCAAGCAATCTTGCGGTCTTCATGCATCGTGTAGAGAAGTAATACTGACTTCTTAGGTTTAGTGCAGTAATATACGAGGATTTTCTCTGTATCTGTCAAGCAATCTTGCGGTCTTCATGCATCGTGTACAGAAGTAATACTGACTTCTTAGGTTTAGTGCAGTAAGATACGAGGATATTCTCTGTATCTGTCAAGCAATCTTGCGGTCTTCATGCATCGTGTACAGACGTAATACTGACTTGTTAGGTTTAGTGCAGTAAGATACGAGGTTTTTCTCTGTATCTGTCAAGCAATCTGGCGGTCTTCATGCATCGTGTACAGACGTAATACTGACTTCCTAGGTTTATTGCAGTAAGATACGAGGTTTTTCTCTGTATCTGTCAAGCAATCTTGCGGTCTTCATGCATCGTGTATAGACGTAATACTGACGTGTTAGGTTTATTGCAGTAAGATACGAGGTTTTTCTCTGTATCTGTCAAGCAATCTTGCGGTCTTCATGCATCGTGTACAGACGTAATACTGACTTCCTAGGTTTAGTGCAGTAAGATACGAGGATATTCTCTGTATCTGTCAAGCAATCTTGCGGTCTTCATGCATCGTGTACAGACGTAATACTGACTTGTTAGGTTTAGTGCAGTAAGATACGAGGTTTTTCTCTGTATCTGTCAAGCAATCTTGCGGTCTTCATGCATCGTGTACAGACGTAATACTGACTTCCTAGGTTTATTGCAGTAAGATACGAGGTTTTTCTCTGTATCTGTCAAGCAATCTTGCGGTCTTCATGCATCGTGTACAGACGTAATACTGACTTCCTAGATTTATTGCAGTAAGATACGAGGTTTTTCTCTGTATCTGTCAAGCAATCTTGCGGTCTTCATGCATCGTGTATAGACGTAATACTGACTTGTTAGGTTTAGTGCAGTAAGATACGAGGTTTTTCTCTGTATCTGTCAAGCAATCTTGCGGTCTTCATGCATCGTGTACAGACGTAATACTGACTTCCTAGGTTTATTGCAGTAAGATACGAGGTTTTTCTCTGTATCTGTCAAGCAATCTTGCGGTCTTCATGCATCGTGTACAGACGTAATACTGACTTCCTAGGTTTATTGCAGTAAGATACGAGGTTTTTCTCTGTATCTGTCAAGCAATCTTGCGGTCTTCATGCATCGTGTATAGACGTAATACTGACTTCTTAGGTTTATTGCAGTAAGATACGAGGTTTTTCTCTGTATCTGTCAAGCAATCTTGCGGTCTTCATGCATCGTGTACAGACGTAATACTGACTTCCTAGGTTTATTGCAGTAAGATACGAGGTTTTTCTCTGTATCTGTCAAGCAATCTTGCGGTCTTCATGCATCGTGTAGAGAAGTAATACTGACTTCTTAGGTTTATTGCAGTAAGATACGAGGTTTTTCTCTGTATCTGTCAAGCAATCTTGCGGTCTTCATGCATCGTGTAGAGAAGTAATACTGACTTCTTAGGTTTATTGCAGTAAGATACGAGGTTTTTCTCTGTATCTGTCAAGCAATCTTGCGGTCTTCATGCATCGTGTAGAGAAGTAATACTGACTTCTTAGGTTTATTGCAGTAAGATACGAGGTTTTTCTCTGTATCTGTCAAGCAATCTTGCGGTCTTCATGCATCGTGTAGAGAAGTAATACTGACTTCCTAGGTTTATTGCAGTAAGATACGAGGTTTTTCTCTGTATCTGTCAAGCAATCTTGCGGTCTTCATGCATCGTGTATAGACGTAATACTGACTTCTTAGGTTTATTGCAGTAAGATACGAGGTTTTTCTCTGTATCTGTCAAGCAATCTTGCGGTCTTCATGCATCGTGTACAGACGTAATACTGACTTCCTAGGTTTATTGCAGTAAGATACGAGGTTTTTCTCTGTATCTGTCAAGCAATCTTGCGGTCTTCATGCATCGTGTAGAGAAGTAATACTGACTTCTTAGGTTTATTGCAGTAAGATACGAGGTTTTTCTCTGTATCTGTCAAGCAATCTTGCGGTCTTCATGCATCGTGTACAGAAGTAATACTGACTTCTTAGGTTTATTGCAGTAAGATACGAGGATTTTCTCTGTATCTGTCAAGCAATCTTGCGGTCTTCATGCATCGTGTACAGAAGTAATACTGACTTCTTAGGTTTATTGCAGTAAGATACGAGGATATTCTCTGTATCTGTCAAGCAATCTTGCGGTCTTCATGCATCGTGTAGAGAAGTAATACTGACTTCTTAGGTTTATTGCAGTAAGATACGAGGTTTTTCTCTGTATCTGTCAAGCAATCTTGCGGTCTTCATGCATCTTGTAGAGAAGTAATACTGACTTCTTAGGTTTATTGCAGTAAGATACGAGGTTTTTCTCTGTATCTGTCAAGCAATCTTGCGGTCTTCATGCATCGTGTAGAGAAGTAATACTGACTTCCTAGGTTTATTGCAGTAAGATACGAGGTTTTTCTCTGTATCTGTCAAGCAATCTTGCGGTCTTCATGCATCGTGTAGAGAAGTAATACTGACTTCTTAGGTTTATTGCAGTAAGATACGAGGTTTTTCTCTGTATCTGTCAAGCAATCTTGCGGTCTTCATGCATCTTGTATAGACGTAATACTGACTTCTTAGGTTTATTGCAGTAAGATACGAGGTTTTTCTCTGTATCTGTCAAGCAATCTTGCGGTCTTCATGCATCGTGTATAGACGTAATACTGACTTCTTAGGTTTATTGCAGTAAGATACGAGGTTTTCTCTGTATCTGTCAAGCAATCTTGCGGTCTTCATGCATCGTGTACAGACGTAATACTGACTTCCTAGGTTTATTGCAGTAAGATACGAGGTTTTTCTCTGTATCTGTCAAGCAATCTTGCGGTCTTCATGCATCGTGTACAGAAGTAATACTGACTTCTTAGGTTTAGTGTAGTAAGATACGAGGATATTCTCTGTATCTGTCAAGCAATCTTGCGGTCTTCATGCATCGTGTACAGACGTAATACTGACTTCTTAGGTTTAGTGAAGTAAGATACGAGGATTTTCTCTGTATCTGTCAAGCAATCTTGCGGTCTTCATGCATCGTGTACAGAAGTAATACTGACTTCTTAGGTTTAGTGAAGTAAGATACGAGGTTATTCTCTGTATCTGTCAAGCAATCTTGCGGTCTTCATGCATCGTGTACAGACGTAATACTGACTTCTTAGGTTTATTGCAGTAAGATACGAGGATATTCTCTGTATCTGTCAAGCAATCTTGCGGTCTTCATGCATCGTGTACAGAAGTAATACTGACTTCTTAGGTTTAGTGCAGTAAGATACGAGGATATTCTCTGACATCTGTCAAGCAATCTTGCGGTCTTCATGCATCGTGTACAGAAGTAATACTGACTTCTAAGGTTTAGTGCAGTAAGATACGAGGTTTTTCTCTGTATCTGTCAAGCAATCTTGCGGTCTTCATGCATCGTGTACAGAAGTAATACTGACTTCTTAGGTTTATTGCAGTAAGATACGAGGTTTTTCTCTGTATCTGTCAAGCAATCTTGCGGTCTTCATGGATCGTGCAGAGAAGTAATACTGACTTCTTAGGTTTATTGCAGTAAGATACGAGGATATTCTCTGTATCTGGCCAGCAATCTTGCGGTCTTCATGCATCGTGTACAGAAGTAATACTGACTTCTTAGGTTTATTGCAGTAAGATACGAGGATATTCTCTGTATCTGTCAAGCAATCTTGCGGTCTTCATGCATCGTGTACAGAAGTAATACTGACTTCTTAGGTTTAGTGTAGTAAGATACGAGGATATTCTCTGTATCTGTCAAGCAATCTTGCGGTCTTCATGCATCGTGTAGAGAAGTAATACTGACTTCTTAGGTTTAGTGAAGTAAGATACGAGGATTTTCTCTGTATCTGTCAAGCAATCTTGCTGTCTTCATGCATCGTGTACAGAAGTAATACTGACTTCTTAGGTTTAGTGCAGTAAGATACGAGGATTTTCTCTGTATCTGTCAAGCAATCTTGTGGTCTTCATGCATCGTGTAAAGACGTAATACTGACTTCTTAGGTTTACTGCAGTAAGATACGAGGATATTCTCTGCATCTGTCAAGCAATCTTGCGGTCTTCATGCATCGTGTACAGAAGTAATACTGACTTCTTAGGTTTAGTGCAGTAATATACGAGGATTTTCTCTGTATCTGTCAAGCAATCTTGCGGTCTTCATGCATCGTGTACAGAAGTAATACTGACTTCTTAGGTTTAGTGCAGTAAGATACGAGGATATTCTCTGTATCTGTCAAGCAATCTTGCGGTCTTCATGCATCGTGTACAGACGTAATACTGACTTGTTAGGTTTAGTGCAGTAAGATACGAGGTTTTTCTCTGTATCTGTCAAGCAATCTGGCGGTCTTCATGCATCGTGTACAGACGTAATACTGACTTCCTAGGTTTATTGCAGTAAGATACGAGGTTTTTCTCTGTATCTGTCAAGCAATCTTGCGGTCTTCATGCATCGTGTATAGACGTAATACTGACGTGTTAGGTTTATTGCAGTAAGATACGAGGTTTTTCTCTGTATCTGTCAAGCAATCTTGCGGTCTTCATGCATCGTGTACAGACGTAATACTGACTTCCTAGGTTTAGTGCAGTAAGATACGAGGATATTCTCTGTATCTGTCAAGCAATCTTGCGGTCTTCATGCATCGTGTACAGACGTAATACTGACTTGTTAGGTTTAGTGCAGTAAGATACGAGGTTTTTCTCTGTATCTGTCAAGCAATCTTGCGGTCTTCATGCATCGTGTACAGACGTAATACTGACTTCCTAGGTTTATTGCAGTAAGATACGAGGTTTTTCTCTGTATCTGTCAAGCAATCTTGCGGTCTTCATGCATCGTGTACAGACGTAATACTGACTTCCTAGGTTTATTGCAGTAAGATACGAGGTTTTTCTCTGTATCTGTCAAGCAATCTTGCGGTCTTCATGCATCGTGTATAGACGTAATACTGACTTGTTAGGTTTAGTGCAGTAAGATACGAGGTTTTTCTCTGTATCTGTCAAGCAATCTTGCGGTCTTCATGCATCGTGTACAGACGTAATACTGACTTCCTAGGTTTATTGCAGTAAGATACGAGGTTTTTCTCTGTATCTGTCAAGCAATCTTGCGGTCTTCATGCATCGTGTACAGACGTAATACTGACTTCCTAGGTTTATTGCAGTAAGATACGAGGTTTTTCTCTGTATCTGTCAAGCAATCTTGCGGTCTTCATGCATCGTGTATAGACGTAATACTGACTTCTTAGGTTTATTGCAGTAAGATACGAGGTTTTTCTCTGTATCTGTCAAGCAATCTTGCGGTCTTCATGCATCGTGTACAGACGTAATACTGACTTCCTAGGTTTATTGCAGTAAGATACGAGGTTTTTCTCTGTATCTGTCAAGCAATCTTGCGGTCTTCATGCATCGTGTAGAGAAGTAATACTGACTTCTTAGGTTTATTGCAGTAAGATACGAGGTTTTTCTCTGTATCTGTCAAGCAATCTTGCGGTCTTCATGCATCGTGTAGAGAAGTAATACTGACTTCTTAGGTTTATTGCAGTAAGATACGAGGTTTTTCTCTGTATCTGTCAAGCAATCTTGCGGTCTTCATGCATCGTGTAGAGAAGTAATACTGACTTCTTAGGTTTATTGCAGTAAGATACGAGGTTTTTCTCTGTATCTGTCAAGCAATCTTGCGGTCTTCATGCATCGTGTAGAGAAGTAATACTGACTTCCTAGGTTTATTGCAGTAAGATACGAGGTTTTTCTCTGTATCTGTCAAGCAATCTTGCGGTCTTCATGCATCGTGTATAGACGTAATACTGACTTCTTAGGTTTATTGCAGTAAGATACGAGGTTTTTCTCTGTATCTGTCAAGCAATCTTGCGGTCTTCATGCATCGTGTACAGACGTAATACTGACTTCCTAGGTTTATTGCAGTAAGATACGAGGTTTTTCTCTGTATCTGTCAAGCAATCTTGCGGTCTTCATGCATCGTGTAGAGAAGTAATACTGACTTCTTAGGTTTATTGCAGTAAGATACGAGGTTTTTCTCTGTATCTGTCAAGCAATCTTGCGGTCTTCATGCATCGTGTACAGAAGTAATACTGACTTCTTAGGTTTATTGCAGTAAGATACGAGGATTTTCTCTGTATCTGTCAAGCAATCTTGCGGTCTTCATGCATCGTGTACAGAAGTAATACTGACTTCTTAGGTTTATTGCAGTAAGATACGAGGATATTCTCTGTATCTGTCAAGCAATCTTGCGGTCTTCATGCATCGTGTAGAGAAGTAATACTGACTTCTTAGGTTTATTGCAGTAAGATACGAGGTTTTTCTCTGTATCTGTCAAGCAATCTTGCGGTCTTCATGCATCTTGTAGAGAAGTAATACTGACTTCTTAGGTTTATTGCAGTAAGATACGAGGTTTTTCTCTGTATCTGTCAAGCAATCTTGCGGTCTTCATGCATCGTGTAGAGAAGTAATACTGACTTCCTAGGTTTATTGCAGTAAGATACGAGGTTTTTCTCTGTATCTGTCAAGCAATCTTGCGGTCTTCATGCATCGTGTAGAGAAGTAATACTGACTTCTTAGGTTTATTGCAGTAAGATACGAGGTTTTTCTCTGTATCTGTCAAGCAATCTTGCGGTCTTCATGCATCTTGTATAGACGTAATACTGACTTCTTAGGTTTATTGCAGTAAGATACGAGGTTTTTCTCTGTATCTGTCAAGCAATCTTGCGGTCTTCATGCATCGTGTATAGACGTAATACTGACTTCTTAGGTTTATTGCAGTAAGATACGAGGTTTTCTCTGTATCTGTCAAGCAATCTTGCGGTCTTCATGCATCGTGTACAGACGTAATACTGACTTCCTAGGTTTATTGCAGTAAGATACGAGGTTTTTCTCTGTATCTGTCAAGCAATCTTGCGGTCTTCATGCATCGTGTACAGAAGTAATACTGACTTCTTAGGTTTAGTGTAGTAAGATACGAGGATATTCTCTGTATCTGTCAAGCAATCTTGCGGTCTTCATGCATCGTGTACAGACGTAATACTGACTTCTTAGGTTTAGTGAAGTAAGATACGAGGATTTTCTCTGTATCTGTCAAGCAATCTTGCGGTCTTCATGCATCGTGTACAGAAGTAATACTGACTTCTTAGGTTTAGTGAAGTAAGATACGAGGTTATTCTCTGTATCTGTAGAGCAATCTTGCGGTCTTCATGCATCGTGTACAGACGTAATACTGACTTCTTAGGTTTATTGCAGTAAGATACGAGGATATTCTCTGTATCTGTCAAGCAATCTTGCGGTCTTCATGCATCGTGTACAGAAGTAATACTGACTTCTTAGGTTTAGTGCAGTAAGATACGAGGATATTCTCTGACATCTGTCAAGCAATCTTGCGGTCTTCATGCATCGTGTACAGAAGTAATACTGACTTCTAAGGTTTAGTGCAGTAAGATACGAGGTTTTTCTCTGTATCTGTCAAGCAATCTTGCGGTCTTCATGCATCGTGTACAGAAGTAATACTGACTTCTTAGGTTTATTGCAGTAAGATACGAGGTTTTTCTCTGTATCTGTCAAGCAATCTTGCGGTCTTCATGGATCGTGCAGAGAAGTAATACTGACTTCTTAGGTTTATTGCAGTAAGATACGAGGATATTCTCTGTATCTGGCCAGCAATCTTGCGGTCTTCATGCATCGTGTACAGAAGTAATACTGACTTCTTAGGTTTATTGCAGTAAGATACGAGGATATTCTCTGTATCTGTCAAGCAATCTTGCGGTCTTCATGCATCGTGTAGAGAAGTAATACTGACTTCTTAGGTTTATTGCAGTAAGATACGAGGTTTTTCTCTGTATCTGTCAAGCAATCTTGCGGTCTTCATGCATCTTGTAGAGAAGTAATACTGACTTCTTAGGTTTATTGCAGTAAGATACGAGGTTTTTCTCTGTATCTGTCAAGCAATCTTGCGGTCTTCATGCATCGTGTAGAGAAGTAATACTGACTTCCTAGGTTTATTGCAGTAAGATACGAGGTTTTTCTCTGTATCTGTCAAGCAATCTTGCGGTCTTCATGCATCGTGTAGAGAAGTAATACTGACTTCTTAGGTTTATTGCAGTAAGATACGAGGTTTTTCTCTGTATCTGTCAAGCAATCTTGCGGTCTTCATGCATCTTGTATAGACGTAATACTGACTTCTTAGGTTTATTGCAGTAAGATACGAGGTTTTTCTCTGTATCTGTCAAGCAATCTTGCGGTCTTCATGCATCGTGTATAGACGTAATACTGACTTCTTAGGTTTATTGCAGTAAGATACGAGGTTTTCTCTGTATCTGTCAAGCAATCTTGCGGTCTTCATGCATCGTGTACAGACGTAATACTGACTTCCTAGGTTTATTGCAGTAAGATACGAGGTTTTTCTCTGTATCTGTCAAGCAATCTTGCGGTCTTCATGCATCGTGTACAGAAGTAATACTGACTTCTTAGGTTTAGTGTAGTAAGATACGAGGATATTCTCTGTATCTGTCAAGCAATCTTGCGGTCTTCATGCATCGTGTACAGACGTAATACTGACTTCTTAGGTTTAGTGAAGTAAGATACGAGGATTTTCTCTGTATCTGTCAAGCAATCTTGCGGTCTTCATGCATCGTGTACAGAAGTAATACTGACTTCTTAGGTTTAGTGAAGTAAGATACGAGGTTATTCTCTGTATCTGTCAAGCAATCTTGCGGTCTTCATGCATCGTGTACAGACGTAATACTGACTTCTTAGGTTTATTGCAGTAAGATACGAGGATATTCTCTGTATCTGTCAAGCAATCTTGCGGTCTTCATGCATCGTGTACAGAAGTAATACTGACTTCTTAGGTTTAGTGCAGTAAGATACGAGGATATTCTCTGACATCTGTCAAGCAATCTTGCGGTCTTCATGCATCGTGTACAGAAGTAATACTGACTTCTAAGGTTTAGTGCAGTAAGATATGAGGTTTTTCTCTGTATCTGTCAAGCAATCTTGCGGTCTTCATGCATCGTGTACAGAAGTAATACTGACTTCTTAGGTTTATTGCAGTAAGATACGAGGTTTTTCTCTGTATCTGTCAAGCAATCTTGCGGTCTTCATGGATCGTGCAGAGAAGTAATACTGACTTCTTAGGTTTATTGCAGTAAGATACGAGGATATTCTCTGTATCTGGCCAGCAATCTTGCGGTCTTCATGCATCGTGTACAGAAGTAATACTGACTTCTTAGGTTTATTGCAGTAAGATACGAGGATATTCTCTGTATCTGTCAAGCAATCTTGCGGTCTTCATGCATCGTGTACAGAAGTAATACTGACTTCTTAGGTTTAGTGTAGTAAGATACGAGGATATTCTCTGTATCTGTCAAGCAATCTTGCGGTCTTCATGCATCGTGTAGAGAAGTAATACTGACTTCTTAGGTTTAGTGAAGTAAGATACGAGGATTTTCTCTGTATCTGTCAAGCAATCTTGCTGTCTTCATGCATCGTGTACAGAAGTAATACTGACTTCTTAGGTTTAGTGCAGTAAGATACGAGGATTTTCTCTGTATCTGTCAAGCAATCTTGCGGTCTTCATGCATCGTGTAGAGAAGTAATACTGACTTCTTAGGTTTATTGCAGTAAGATACGAGGTTTTTCTCTGTATCTGTCAAGCAATCTTGCGGTCTTCATGCATCTTGTATAGACGTAATACTGACTTCTTAGGTTTATTGCAGTAAGATACGAGGTTTTTCTCTGTATCTGTCAAGCAATCTTGCGGTCTTCATGCATCGTGTATAGACGTAATACTGACTTCTTAGGTTTATTGCAGTAAGATACGAGGTTTTCTCTGTATCTGTCAAGCAATCTTGCGGTCTTCATGCATCGTGTACAGACGTAATACTGACTTCCTAGGTTTATTGCAGTAAGATACGAGGTTTTTCTCTGTATCTGTCAAGCAATCTTGCGGTCTTCATGCATCGTGTACAGAAGTAATACTGACTTCTTAGGTTTAGTGTAGTAAGATACGAGGATATTCTCTGTATCTGTCAAGCAATCTTGCGGTCTTCATGCATCGTGTACAGACGTAATACTGACTTCTTAGGTTTAGTGAAGTAAGATACGAGGATTTTCTCTGTATCTGTCAAGCAATCTTGCGGTCTTCATGCATCGTGTACAGAAGTAATACTGACTTCTTAGGTTTAGTGAAGTAAGATACGAGGTTATTCTCTGTATCTGTCAAGCAATCTTGCGGTCTTCATGCATCGTGTACAGACGTAATACTGACTTCTTAGGTTTATTGCAGTAAGATACGAGGATATTCTCTGTATCTGTCAAGCAATCTTGCGGTCTTCATGCATCGTGTACAGAAGTAATACTGACTTCTTAGGTTTAGTGCAGTAAGATACGAGGATATTCTCTGACATCTGTCAAGCAATCTTGCGGTCTTCATGCATCGTGTACAGAAGTAATACTGACTTCTAAGGTTTAGTGCAGTAAGATACGAGGTTTTTCTCTGTATCTGTCAAGCAATCTTGCGGTCTTCATGCATCGTGTACAGAAGTAATACTGACTTCTTAGGTTTATTGCAGTAAGATACGAGGTTTTTCTCTGTATCTGTCAAGCAATCTTGCGGTCTTCATGGATCGTGCAGAGAAGTAATACTGACTTCTTAGGTTTATTGCAGTAAGATACGAGGATATTCTCTGTATCTGGCCAGCAATCTTGCGGTCTTCATGCATCGTGTACAGAAGTAATACTGACTTCTTAGGTTTATTGCAGTAAGATACGAGGATATTCTCTGTATCTGTCAAGCAATCTTGCGGTCTTCATGCATCGTGTACAGAAGTAATACTGACTTCTTAGGTTTAGTGTAGTAAGATACGAGGATATTCTCTGTATCTGTCAAGCAATCTTGCGGTCTTCATGCATCGTGTAGAGAAGT
The DNA here is from genome assembly GCA_036971475.1 of Prosapia bicincta. Taxonomy (NCBI): domain Eukaryota; kingdom Metazoa; phylum Arthropoda; class Insecta; order Hemiptera; family Cercopidae; genus Prosapia; species Prosapia bicincta. Next base: position 11,281,007 of record JBAIZL010000011.1, on the reverse strand, counting down.
AATACTGACTTCTTAGGTTTAGTGAAGTAAGATACGAGGATTTTCTCTGTATCTGTCAAGCAATCTTGCTGTCTTCATGCATCGTGTACAGAAGTAATACTGACTTCTTAGGTTTAGTGCAGTAAGATACGAGGATTTTCTCTGTATCTGTCAAGCAATCTTGTGGTCTTCATGCATCGTGTAAAGACGTAATACTGACTTCTTAGGTTTACTGCAGTAAGATACGAGGATATTCTCTGCATCTATCAAGCAATCTTGCGGTCTTCATGCATCGTGTACAGAAGTAATACTGACTTCTTAGGTTTAGTGCAGTAATATACGAGGATTTTCTCTGTATCTGTCAAGCAATCTTGCGGTCTTCATGCATCGTGTACAGAAGTAATACTGACTTCTTAGGTTTAGTGCAGTAAGATACGAGGATATTCTCTGTATCTGTCAAGCAATCTTGCGGTCTTCATGCATCGTGTACAGACGTAATACTGACTTGTTAGGTTTAGTGCAGTAAGATACGAGGTTTTTCTCTGTATCTGTCAAGCAATCTGGCGGTCTTCATGCATCGTGTACAGACGTAATACTGACTTCCTAGGTTTATTGCAGTAAGATACGAGGTTTTTCTCTGTATCTGTCAAGCAATCTTGCGGTCTTCATGCATCGTGTATAGACGTAATACTGACGTGTTAGGTTTATTGCAGTAAGATACGAGGTTTTTCTCTGTATCTGTCAAGCAATCTTGCGGTCTTCATGCATCGTGTACAGACGTAATACTGACTTCCTAGGTTTAGTGCAGTAAGATACGAGGATATTCTCTGTATCTGTCAAGCAATCTTGCGGTCTTCATGCATCGTGTACAGACGTAATACTGACTTGTTAGGTTTAGTGCAGTAAGATACGAGGTTTTTCTCTGTATCTGTCAAGCAATCTTGCGGTCTTCATGCATCGTGTACAGACGTAATACTGACTTCCTAGGTTTATTGCAGTAAGATACGAGGTTTTTCTCTGTATCTGTCAAGCAATCTTGCGGTCTTCATGCATCGTGTACAGACGTAATACTGACTTCCTAGGTTTATTGCAGTAAGATACGAGGTTTTTCTCTGTATCTGTCAAGCAATCTTGCGGTCTTCATGCATCGTGTATAGACGTAATACTGACTTGTTAGGTTTAGTGCAGTAAGATACGAGGTTTTTCTCTGTATCTGTCAAGCAATCTTGCGGTCTTCATGCATCGTGTACAGACGTAATACTGACTTCCTAGGTTTATTGCAGTAAGATACGAGGTTTTTCTCTGTATCTGTCAAGCAATCTTGCGGTCTTCATGCATCGTGTAGAGAAGTAATACTGACTTCTTAGGTTTATTGCAGTAAGATACGAGGTTTTTCTCTGTATCTGTCAAGCAATCTTGCGGTCTTCATGCATCGTGTAGAGAAGTAATACTGACTTCTTAGGTTTATTGCAGTAAGATACGAGGTTTTTCTCTGTATCTGTCAAGCAATCTTGCGGTCTTCATGCATCGTGTAGAGAAGTAATACTGACTTCTTAGGTTTATTGCAGTAAGATACGAGGTTTTTCTCTGTATCTGTCAAGCAATCTTGCGGTCTTCATGCATCGTGTAGAGAAGTAATACTGACTTCCTAGGTTTATTGCAGTAAGATACGAGGTTTTTCTCTGTATCTGTCAAGCAATCTTGCGGTCTTCATGCATCGTGTATAGACGTAATACTGACTTCTTAGGTTTATTGCAGTAAGATACGAGGTTTTTCTCTGTATCTGTCAAGCAATCTTGCGGTCTTCATGCATCGTGTACAGACGTAATACTGACTTCCTAGGTTTATTGCAGTAAGATACGAGGTTTTTCTCTGTATCTGTCAAGCAATCTTGCGGTCTTCATGCATCGTGTAGAGAAGTAATACTGACTTCTTAGGTTTATTGCAGTAAGATACGAGGTTTTTCTCTGTATCTGTCAAGCAATCTTGCGGTCTTCATGCATCGTGTACAGAAGTAATACTGACTTCTTAGGTTTATTGCAGTAAGATACGAGGATTTTCTCTGTATCTGTCAAGCAATCTTGCGGTCTTCATGCATCGTGTACAGAAGTAATACTGACTTCTTAGGTTTATTGCAGTAAGATACGAGGATATTCTCTGTATCTGTCAAGCAATCTTGCGGTCTTCATGCATCGTGTAGAGAAGTAATACTGACTTCTTAGGTTTATTGCAGTAAGATACGAGGTTTTTCTCTGTATCTGTCAAGCAATCTTGCGGTCTTCATGCATCTTGTAGAGAAGTAATACTGACTTCTTAGGTTTATTGCAGTAAGATACGAGGTTTTTCTCTGTATCTGTCAAGCAATCTTGCGGTCTTCATGCATCGTGTAGAGAAGTAATACTGACTTCCTAGGTTTATTGCAGTAAGATACGAGGTTTTTCTCTGTATCTGTCAAGCAATCTTGCGGTCTTCATGCATCGTGTAGAGAAGTAATACTGACTTCTTAGGTTTATTGCAGTAAGATACGAGGTTTTTCTCTGTATCTGTCAAGCAATCTTGCGGTCTTCATGCATCTTGTATAGACGTAATACTGACTTCTTAGGTTTATTGCAGTAAGATACGAGGTTTTTCTCTGTATCTGTCAAGCAATCTTGCGGTCTTCATGCATCGTGTATAGACGTAATACTGACTTCTTAGGTTTATTGCAGTAAGATACGAGGTTTTCTCTGTATCTGTCAAGCAATCTTGCGGTCTTCATGCATCGTGTACAGACGTAATACTGACTTCCTAGGTTTATTGCAGTAAGATACGAGGTTTTTCTCTGTATCTGTCAAGCAATCTTGCGGTCTTCATGCATCGTGTACAGAAGTAATACTGACTTCTTAGGTTTAGTGTAGTAAGATACGAGGATATTCTCTGTATCTGTCAAGCAATCTTGCGGTCTTCATGCATCGTGTACAGACGTAATACTGACTTCCTAGGTTTATTGCAGTAAGATACGAGGTTTTTCTCTGTATCTGTCAAGCAATCTTGCGGTCTTCATGCATCGTGTACAGACGTAATACTGACTTCTTAGGTTTAGTGCAGTAATATACGAGGATTTTCTCTGTATCTGTCAAGCAATCTTGCGGTCTTCATGCATCGTGTAGAGAAGTAATACTGACTTCTTAGGTTTAGTGCAGTAATATACGAGGATATTCTCTGTATCTGTCAAGCAATCTTGCGGTCTTCATGCATCGTGTACAGACGTAATACTGACTTCTTAGGTTTAGTGCAGTAATATACGGGGATTTTCTCTGTATCTGTCAAGCAATCTTGCGGTCTTCATGCATCGTGTACAGACGTAATACTGACTTCCTAGGTTTATTGCAGTAAGATACGAGGTTTTTCTCTGTATCTGTCAAGCAATCTTGCGGTCTTCATGCATCGTGTACAGACGTAATACTGACTTCCTAGGTTTATTGCAGTAAGATACGAGGTTTTTCTCTGTATCTGTCAAGCAATCTTGCGGTCTTCATGCATCGTGTAGAGAAGTAATACTGACTTCTTAGGTTTAGTGCAGTAATATACGAGGATTTTCTCTGTATCTGTCAAGCAATCTTGCGGTCTTCATGCATCGTGTACAGACGTAATACTGACTTCTTAGGTTTAGTGCAGTAATATACGAGGATTTTCTCTGTATCTGTCAAGCAATCTTGCGGTCTTCATGCATCGTGTACAGACGTAATACTGACTTCTTAGGTTTATTGCAGTAATATACGAGGATTTTCTCTGTATCTGTCAAGCAATCTTGCGGTCTTCATGCATCGTGTAGAGAAGTAATACTGACTTCTTAGGTTTAGTGCAGTAATATACGAGGATTTTCTCTGTATCTGTCAAGCAATCTTGCGGTCTTCATGCATCGTGTAGAGAAGTAATACTGACTTCTTAGGTTTAGTGCAGTAATATACGAGGATTTTCTCTGTATCTGTCAAGCAATCTTGCGGTCTTCATGCATCGTGTACAGACGTAATACTGACTTCTTAGGTTTAGTGCAGTAATATACGAGGATTTTCTCTGTATCTGTCAAGCAATCTTGCGGTCTTCATGCATCGTGTATAGACGTAATACTGACTTCTTAGGTTTATTGCAGTAAGATACGAGGTTTTTCTCTGTATCTGTCAAGCAATCTTGCGGTCTTCTTGCATCGTGTACAGACGTAATACTGACTTCCTAGGTTTATTGCAGTAAGATACGAGGTTTTTCTCTGTATCTGTCAAGCAATCTTGCGGTCTTCATGCATCGTGTACAGAAGTAATACTGACTTCTTAGGTTTAGCGTAGTAAGATACGAGGATATTCTCTGTATCTGTCAAGCAATCTTGCGGTCTTCATGCATCGTGTACAGACGTAATACTGACTTCTTAGGTTTAGTGCAGTAATATACGAGGATTTTCTCTGTATCTGTCAAGCAATCTTGCGGTCTTCATGCATCGTGTACAGACGTAATACTGACTTCCTAGGTTTATTGCAGTAAGATACGAGGTTTTTCTCTGTATCTGTCAAGCAATCTTGCGGTCTTCATGCATCGTGTACAGACGTAATACTGACTTCCTAGGTTTATTGCAGTAAGATACGAGGTTTTTCTCTGTATCTGTCAAGCAATCTTGCGGTCTTCATGCATCGTGTACAGACGTAATACTGACTTCTTAGGTTTAGTGCAGTAATATACGAGGATTTTCTCTGTATCTGTCAAGCAATCTTGCGGTCTTCATGCATCGTGTACAGACGTAATACTGACTTCCTAGGTTTATTGCAGTAAGATACGAGGATTTTCTCTGTATCTGTCAAGCAATCTTGCGGTCTTCATGCATCGTGTAGAGAAGTAATACTGACTTCTTAGGTTTAGTGCAGTAATATACGAGGATATTCTCTGTATCTGTCAAGCAATCTTGCGGTCTTCATGCATCGTGTACAGACGTAATACTGACTTCTTAGGTTTAGTGCAGTAATATACGAGGATTTTCTCTGTATCTGTCAAGCAATCTTGCGGTCTTCATGCATCGTGTACAGACGTAATACTGACTTCCTAGGTTTATTGCAGTAAGATACGAGGTTTTTCTCTGTATCTGTCAAGCAATCTTGCGGTCTTCATGCATCGTGTACAGACGTAATACTGACTTCCTAGGTTTATTGCAGTAAGATACGAGGTTTTTCTCTGTATCTGCCAAGCAATCTTGCGGTCTTCATGCATCGTGTAGAGAAGTAGTACTGACTTCTTAGGTTTAGTGCAGTAATATACGAGGATTTTCTCTGTATCTGTCAAGCAATCTTGCGGTCTTCATGCATCGTGTTCAGACGTAATACTGACTTCTTAGGTTTAGTGCAGTAATATACGAGGATTTTCTCTGTATCTGTCAAGCAATCTTGCGGTCTTCATGCATCGTGTACAGACGTAATACTGACTTCTTAGGTTTAGTGCAGTAATATACGAGGATTTTCTCTGTATCTGTCAAGCAATCTTGCGGTCTTCATGCATCGTGTATAGACGTAATACTGACTTCTTAGGTTTATTGCAGTAAGATACGAGGTTTTTCTCTGTATCTGTCAAGCAATCTTGCGGTCTTCATGCATCGTGTACAGACGTAATACTGACTTCCTAGGTTTATTGCAGTAAGATACGAGGTTTTTCTCTGTATCTGTCAAGCAATCTTGCGGTCTTCATGCATCGTGTACAGAAGTAATACTGACTTCTTAGGTTTAGTGTAGTAAGATACGAGGATATTCTCTGTATCTGTCAAGCAATCTTGCGGTCTTCATGCATCGTGTACAGACGTAATACTGACTTCTTAGGTTTAGTGCAGTAATATACGAGGATTTTCTCTGTATCTGTCAAGCAATCTTGCGGTCTTCATGCATCGTGTACAGACGTAATACTGACTTCCTAGGTTTATTGCAGTAAGATACGAGGTTTTTCTCTGTATCTGTCAAGCAATCTTGCGGTCTTCATGCATCGTGTACAGACGTAATACTGACTTCTTAGGTTTAGTGCAGTAATATACGAGGATTTTCTCTGTATCTGTCAAGCAATCTTGCGGTCTTCATGCATCGTGTATAGACGTAATACTGACTTCTTAGGTTTATTGCAGTAAGATACGAGGTTTTTCTCTGTATCTGTCAAGCAATCTTGCGGTCTTCATGCATCGTGTACAGACGTAATACTGACTTCCTAGGTTTATTGCAGTAAGATACGAGGTTTTTCTCTGTATCTGTCAAGCAATCTTGCGGTCTTCATGCATCGTGTACAGACGTAATACTGACTTCTTAGGTTTAGTGCAGTAATATACGAGGATTTTCTCTGTATCTGTCAAGCAATCTTGCGGTCTTCATGCATCGTGTACAAACGTAATACTGACTTCTTAGGTTTATTGCAGTAATATACGAGGATTTTCTCTGTATCTGTCAAGCAATCTTGCGGTCTTCATGCATCGTGTACAGACGTAATACTGACTTCTTAGGTTTAGTGCAGTAATATACGAGGATTTTCTCTGTATCTGTCAAGCAATCTTGCGGTCTTCATGCATCGTGTACAGACGTAATACTGACTTCTTAGGTTTATTGCAGTAATATACGAGGATTTTCTCTGTATCTGTCAAGCAATCTTGCGGTCTTCATGCATCGTGTAGAGAAGTAATACTGACTTCTTAGGTTTAGTGCAGTAATATACGAGGATTTTCTCTGTATCTGCCAAGCAATCTTGCGGTCTTCATGCATCGTGTACAGACGTAATACTGACTTCTTAGGTTTAGTGCAGTAATATACGAGGATTTTCTCTGTATCTGTCAAGCAATCTTGCGGTCTTCATGCATCGTGTAGAGAGGTAATACTGACTTCTTAGGTTTATTGCAGTAAGATACGAGGATTTTCTCTGCATCTGTCAAGCAATCTTGCGGTCTTCATGCATCGTGTAGAGAAGTAATACTGACTTCTTAGGTTTAGTGCAGTAAGATACGAGGATTTTCTCTGCATCTGTCAAGCAATCTTGCGGTCTTCATGCATCGTGTAGAGAAGTAATACTGACTTCTTAGGTTTAGTGCAGTAATATACGAGGATTTTCTCTGTATCTGTCAAGCAATCTTGCGGTCTTCATGCATCGTGTACAGACGTAATACTGACTTCCTAGGTTTATTGCAGTAAGATACGAGGTTTTTCTCTGTATCTGTCAAGCAATCTTGCGGTCTTCATGCATCGTGTAGAGAAGTAATACTGACTTCTTAGGTTTAGTGCAGTAATATACGAGGATTTTCTCTGTATCTGTCAAGCAATCTTGCGGTCTTCATGCATCGTGTAGAGAAGTAATACTGACTTCTTAGGTTTATTGCAGTAATATAGGAGGATTTTCTCTGTATCTGTCAAGCAATCTTGCGGTCTTCATGCATCGTGTAGAGAAGTAATACTGACTTCTTAGGTTTATTGCAGTAATATACGAGGATTTTCTCTGTATCTGTCAAGCAATCTTGCGGTCTTCATGCATCGTGTAGAGAAGTAATACTGACTTCTTAGGTTTATTGCAGTAAGATACGAGGTTTTTCTCTGTATCTGTCAAGCAATCTTGCGGTCTTCATGCATCGTGTAGAGAAGTAATACTGACTTCTTAGGTTTAGTGCAGTAATATACGAGGATTTTCTCTGTATCTGTCAAGCAATCTTGCGGTCTTCATGCATCGTGTACAGACGTAATACTGACTTCCTAGGTTTATTGCAGTAAGATACGAGGTTTTTCTCTGTATCTGTCAAGCAATCTTGCGGTCTTCATGCATCGTGTAGAGAAGTAATACTGACTTCTTAGGTTTAGTGCAGTAATATACGAGGATTTTCTCTGTATCTGTCAAGCAATCTTGCGGTCTTCATGCATCGTGTAGAGAAGTAATACTGACTTCTTAGGTTTATTGCAGTAATATACGAGGATTTTCTCTGTATCTGTCAAGCAATCTTGCGGTCTTCATGCATCGTGTAGAGAAGTAATACTGACTTCTTAGGTTTATTGCAGTAATATACGAGGATTTTCTCTGTATCTGTCAAGCAATCTTTCGGTCTTCATGCATCGTGTAGAGAAGTAATACTGACTTCTTAGGTTTAGTGCAGTAATATACGAGGATTTTCTCTGTATCTGTCAAGCAATCTTGCGGTCTTCATGCATCGTGTAGAGAAGTAATACTGACTTCTTAGGTTTATTGCAGTAATATACGAGGATTTTCTCTGTATCTGTCAAGCAATCTTGCGGTCTTCATGCATCGTGTACAGACGTAATACTGACTTCCTAGGTTTATTGCAGTAAGATACGAGGTTTTTCTCTGTATCTGTCAAGCAATCTTGCGGTCTTCATGCATCGTGTAGAGAAGTAATACTGACTTCTTAGGTTTAGTGCAGTAAGATACGAGGTTTTTCTCTGTATCTGTCAAGCAATCTTGCGGTCTTCATGCATCGTGTAGAGAAGTAATACTGACTTCTTAGGTTTATTGCAGTAATATACGAGGATATTCTCTGCATCTGTCAAGCAATCTTGCGGTCTTCATGCATCGTGTACAGACGTAATACTGACTTCCTAGGTTTATTGCAGTAAGATACGAGGTTTTTCTCTGTATCTGTCAAGCAATCTTGCGGTCTTCATGCATCGTGTAGAGAAGTAATACTGACTTCTTAGGTTTATTGCAGTAATATACGAGGATTTTCTCTGTATCTGTCAAGCAATCTTGCGGTCTTCATGCATCGTGTACAGACGTAATACTGACTTCCTAGGTTTATTGCAGTAAGATACGAGGTTTTTCTCTGTATCTGTCAAGCAATCTTGCGGTCTTCATGCATCGTGTAGAGAAGTAATACTGACTTCTTAGGTTTATTGCAGTAATATACGAGGATTTTCTCTGTATCTGTCAAGCAATCTTGCGGTCTTCATGCATCGTGTAGAGAAGTAATACTGACTTCTTAGGTTTAGTGCAGTAAGATACGAGGTTTTTCTCTGTATCTGTCAAGCAATCTTGCGGTCTTCATGCATCGTGTAGAGAAGTAATACTGACTTCTTAGGTTTATTGCAGTAATATATGAGGATATTCTCTGCATCTGTCAAGCAATCTTGCGGTCTTCATGCATCGTGTACAGACGTAATACTGACTTCCTAGGTTTATTGCAGTAAGATACGAGGAATTTCTCTGTATCTGTCAAGCAATCTTGCGGTCTTCATGCATCGTGTACAGACGTAATACTGACTTCCTAGGTTTATTGCAGTAAGATACGAGGTTTTTCTCTGTATCTGTCAAGCAATCTTGCGGTCTTCATGCATCGTGTACAGACGTAATACTGACTTCCTAGGTTTATTGCAGTAAGATACGAGGTTTTTCTCTGTATCTGTCAAGCAATCTTGCGGTCTTCATGCATCGTGTACAGACGTAATACTGACTTCCTAGGTTTATTGCAGTAAGATACGAGGTTTTTCTCTGTATCTGTCAAGCAATCTTGCGGTCTTCATGCATCGTGTAGAGAAGTAATACTGACTTCTTAGGTTTAGTGCAGTAATATACGAGGATTTTCTCTGTATCTGTCAAGCAATCTTGCGGTCTTCATGCATCGTGTACAGACGTAATACTGACTTCCTAGGTTTATTGCAGTAAGATACGAGGTTTTTCTCTGTATCTGTCAAGCAATCTTGCGGTCTTCATGCATCGTGTATAGACGTAATACTGACTTCTTAGGTTTATTGCAGTAAGATACGAGGTTTTTCTCTGTATCTGTCAAGCAATCTTGCGGTCTTCATGCATTGTGTACAGAAGTAATACTGACTTCTTAGGTTTAGTGCAGTAATATACGAGGATTTTCTCTGTATCTGTCAAGCAATCTTGCGGTCTTCATGCATCGTGTATAGACGTAATACTGACTTCTTAGGTTTATTGCAGTAATATACGAGGATTTTCTCTGTATCTGTCAAGCAATCTTGCGGTCTTCATGCATCGTGTATAGACGTAATACTGACTTCTTAGGTTTATTGCAGTAATATACGAGGATTTTCTCTGTATCTGTCAAGCAATCTTGCGGTTTTCATGCATCGTGTACAGACGTAATACTGACTTCCTAGGTTTATTGCAGTAAGATACGAGGTTTTTCTCTGTATCTGTCAAGCAATCTTGCGGTCTTCATGCATCGTGTATAGACGTAATACTGACTTCTTAGGTTTATTGCAGTAATATACGAGGATATTCTCTGTATCTGTCAAGCAAACTTGCGGTCTTCATGCATCGTGTATAGACGTAATACTGACTTCTTAGGTTTATTGCAGTAAGATACGAGGATTTTCTCTGTATCTGTCAAGCTATCTTGCAAAATACCTGCACATGATAACCGCGCACGCTTTGATTCACTAATAATACAGAAGGTCGCACGGGCTACAGGCGTAGCCCAAACAAATTTAGTCGTAAATTACAAAAAGCACACACTTTGAGTGACAATCCCCGACTCAGTGAGTAGGGTAGATGACAAACAACAGCTAATAATGTAGGCTTCTCTCCACTAGTTTTACGAGATGCGTTACAGCGTAAACAAAAATTCTTTGCTACACCTTTAGCCCGCGCGCCTACCCTAGGGTTAAGAGAAATAATAGAACGCAAATTATAACAACAAACAAACAATCGCACTGCCTAACTCCATCTATGAATAGGGAAAGAAGAACAAATGTACATATAAACCCTAAATAACAAAAATATGAATTTAAATTAAAAAATCATGATTATAAATTTATTTAACTCTTTATTGAAACATTCTGTAATAATGTATACTTGTTTCAAACGTACAATAAAAATATTGGTAAAAAACCCCAATGTCATACAAAATAATCATAAATAACTGATATTACAAGTTACCTAAGATTAAACCCTTATGTATATTTCAATAAACATGTCATCATCGTCAGACGGTTTTATTACCAAATTACAATCTATAATATAAAATATTACAAACTAGTCTGACCTTTCTTTATTATGGATTGTAATTTTGTAATACGTCCCTCTGATGATGATGACATGGTTATTGAAATGTACATTAGGGTTTAATCTTATGTAACTTATATTATTAGTTATTTTTGTGGTATTTGTGTTTTTTACAATAGTTTTATTGTCGTATATTATACCACTGTGCACTCGATATTATGAATTATTTCAAACTTGGTTACGAATTCTCTTTTCTTTTGTAGCTTGATATGACACGCAAGTAGACGGCGTGTTTATACCCTTTGAATATCTCTCGTCCTTAAAGTGTTTTCACACAATTTTCCTCTTCGAAGCCCTAAAAATAACCGTTTACTTTCTCCCTTTACTACATATAGCTTTGCTTCTCTTTTATCGTAGCCTTTCCCTCTGAAACCGTTTTTCAGAACGTGTGTTACAATGGCTACTAAGTAGGCCTACTTACATAACCCAAGCTTACAACTAACTGTAGCAACAGTCCCGCCTTATCGCTTACACGTACTAATGTATATTTAGTAAGAATCTTACTTGGCTTACATACGATCAGGTTTTTGGAGGGCTAATGGCATTTTGCTCTACTTTACACTCCTGTTTGTCATTCAAAATCATTTCCATAAAACGTACATCCAGAGCTGACCAATCTTTCCTCTTTCCTTTATTAATATTCTGTAGTTTAAATAATTATTCACACAGAAATATTATAAATTCTGTGTTTTAAATATTTTACCTTTGTATTGTGTATCTGAAAACATAACTTTCCCAATTTATTTCATGAAATTTGTTTTGTTAAACGAGACCTTCCTTCGACATTACAATTTATAGAGCTAAACTTCAATCTTTATTATTACGTGGATAGTAAAAATATCCTTTAACTAACTGGGAATGAAATATTCTATTCAAACTTTGTTTGTCTGAGATTAGAGGAAAACCGTCATTAAAAACGTTACGATATTTATGTTTTACTTTAAGCAGTTATGAACCTACAAAAATATGAAAATTATTATTTTAAAAAAATGTCTACGAATAAGAAATGCAAATTTACGAAACAGAAATAAAAAAAAAAATGATATTTCGTCCAAACCTATCTGAACGATTTATTATAAGAAAAAGTTTTATTTTCATAATTTTCATTTACAGTCTACTCGTGTCCCTAGCCTGAACCAAAATCGAGCCCTTTTTTGTGAAAAATATCGGAGTGTAGCTTTACGGCCACGATAAATAAAAGACAAGAGACGAATATCAAGGAGTTAGACACTTGAATGAAATTGATCCCGACAGCCGTGACCTCGCTAATATTTCTGTCAGCTCGGTTCTCGTGGAACGTCTTTCTACGCTACTTCGTATTCTGAAGCCGTGAAGTGAGAACAAGAGTAAAGATATGGCCGCTTACTTGAGCAAACAATAGAAGTAGTACGTTTTTAAAAATATAACTACGTCTGGTGCGATATGTCTAAAGACGTTATTCCTTAAAAAAATGTAATAAAACAAGTATCAAGAACAAAAAGGTTAGTCACTCCTATTTAGGTCAATAAGGACAAATTTTATTTTAATTCTTTTTTAATAAAGAATTACAATTATTATAAATAGAGTAACATAACCTATGCGTTAAAACAACTGTTTAACAACATAACCTATAACATAAAATCAGCTGTTTTATGAAATCATATGTTATCACTTATTTTAAGCCAAATGGGACACAAAATAATTATATTGCATACCTTGCTCCTTATGTGAAAAGTTTTTCTCCCATATAAAACTAAAATTAATTCAAATTCAATTAATGGATTATTATTAAAAAAAACTTTATCAACATCAAGTGTCATCCACTACAAGCTGTTTCAATGAATACAAATATACTTTATTAACGATTGAAAATTTGTACAAGATATTGCCTATATAACGAGAGTGTGATATAATAAAAGAAATTAAAAATTATATTCATTTAAATTGAATAATGTACAATGTAGAAAGCAAGAAAATTAATTGCAACAGCTGTTCTATGAAATAATATCTTATTACTTAATTTAACGAGCCCACATTAGTAATTATATTATAATTGGTCCCCGTTTTCGCTTTTCTATCGTCTTCATCTAAAAAATATGCCGTATGCACCAAAATTAACAGTAAGTTTACTGAAACTGAATCAGCTGTAGTTGCATTCTCGATCAGCTGTGCCGAGTTTTAATTGTTGCAGCGTATTCGTGTTTATGTATTTCATTTGAGGTTAGTTTTTGCGGACATAGTGCTAACTACTGTAGAGAAAACGTTTATGGCAGAGCATTATTTTCGCTCATTTGGAATTGGATGTGCGGGTAGGCCAAGTTTGTCACACAATGTATTACGTTTTTCAGGAACAATTTCACAAACCCCGCCTAGTAATGCTGTGATTATTAGTGTTGTTGAAAAATGTCGAAGATCAGGCAGTGCTTACACACAGAGGAAGGACCTTTCAAGTCGTCCAACTACTGTCTGTACAAATGCTAGCCTCGGAAGAGTGTTGTAGCTAGTGTATAACGGGCATGAAACAATCTTTCTTGGCCAATATAATGCAACACCATCAGTAACGGTACGAGTGTCGCCTCATATAGAACTTGTTGTCTAACCGATTTAGCTTCTTCTTAGTTTTATTTGTTTGTAAAACTAAGTAATTAAAATAAAATGAAATGAAATAAAGCCTTACATATGTTTCAGTACTGTTTATTTTGGCGCATACGGTATTTGCAAAATTTGAGCATTTTTTTACGATGTGGTTTCAAACTACAATGGCAATTACCTTGAATGTTAAATGTTGACATAAAACCATCTTGTACTATCACCACCCTTATAGGAGGGACAATAACCTGCTTGCCCAATAAACAATAATTTAGAACTCCTCTTCCTGTAAGGAATTTTGTACAATAACCCTCCCCAGATAGTGGATGGTGAACATTATGTAATGTTTTTTGTATTACCGCCAAACAGCCGATAAAGTTAAATGAGGAAAAATAGTTATTAGTTTCAATAGTTACCGCGTGAGAGCAGTGCACCGCAGTACTCCATCATAAAAAGCTGATTGCCACAAACTTGATTATTTCGGACCTTTTAAAATCAAGTCAAGTACAGTCGGATAGATACAGTCAAGTAAAGAGAGTCGTGAAGGTACCAGGCAACGAAATCTAGTGAAGCTGGTAACTGCGCGGGGCATCATGTGATCGATCGGACGTCGCCCAAAGAATCCAGCAAAAAGTACTTGCAGATAACCTTATACATTAAATACCACTGCTCAAAGTAAACCTTTTAAAATTATAATACATATTGCAAGTATGCACACCATCCTTGGCAGAAGAGGGTTATCAAAATTCCTTTCAAAGGGGGGACTTTCTAAATTCTATTTAGGGGGAACGACTTAACCGTTGCATGAAAATTACGAGGAAAATACTCTATTATTACTCTAAAATTAAATACAACCCCACTGTGGGATACCTTGTACGCTGTTGAAATATGGTATTTATCTGTAAGGCATTTGTGGAACTATTATTGTTATTATCTCTTTTAGCTGTAAAACGTTGTTTAGAAACTGAGGCATAAATTGTAGGCAGAAATCTAAGGACGTAAAGTTTGCCAAGATTCGAGCTCCAGCCACTTTAACTGTAGTGACTTGATTTTTACAGTGAAGTATTTGTGAAATATAAGCAACACTGGTACAATATCTATTAACAATATTTATTAAAAATGTAAAAATGCCGAAACGTAAAAGTACAAATGTTTGGCATTTTGAAAGAAATAAGTAAATCTAAATAAATTACATTTTACCTGAACTTTCACAATGTTTAACTCAAGGGGAAATATAAATATTTCTTAAATAGAAAGTCATGCCGTGACGGAGTTTAACAAAAGAAATCGATCAATAGTCGTTATAGAGTGAACACTTTGAAAGTTAAACATTGCAAAAGTAATTTGCAATATTGGGTGAGGGGGAGCCGTTTTTATTGGACAGTTTGAGCAGGAGTCGTGAAGCCCACAACGTACAAACTTTAACTAAATAGTGTTTTGAGTAGTACAAACTTTCTTTTAAGTACAATTTGCTTAATAAGATAATATGTGTTACATGAAATTATATGTAGGACTATATATTTACTATACTATACTATATCTACTATGTCTTTAACACAAATACATTATTTATTTATATTTGAGTGGTAATAAAAAAGAAAATATCGTTACATTTTCTATTACACATGGGGATGTTGCTACGTCTTTGTGTTTCATGTTTAGTATAAATGTAGGAAATTTAAAGAAATACAATTTAAATAATTGATTTAAATAAATACCAGTACCAATATTTTCTCAATCGTTTTAAAAGAAACTTGTGTGTTTCATATTATTGTTTGTGTTTACTTTCAGTGAATTTTTTTGCGTTTCATCACGCAGCTGATGATCTTTGCACTTGAAAATATTTTCCTATCTTTATAATAAATCCATTAGGCTTGGCCGTAATTTATTGCTTCAGAATTAAACACGTTTAAACAACTGCGTGGATAATTATATTACCTAGGGAAACGCATTTTCGCCGAATCAGATAATAGCTTCTCGTTTCTGCCTCAACCCTCTAAGTTGGGGATTTGCATTAGAAACGGAAGTTGCCGAAAGCATCCGAATAATTACGACGTCGTTAATATAATCTCTGAAAATATAATATCGTTGTATGAAGCCTAATTAAAATATGGAATTAAATGAAAAATGAAAAAAATTCTCAGAAACCGAGAGAATATACATGATTGATTGTAATAATTTGTGTTTAGTGTTAGGCCTACAGTTTCCTTGATAAGATATTCCATTATTGCACATCTTAATTAACACGCATTGTTGTGTCTAATTATTATTTGTAAAACTAAGAATTCGTACAGTTTAAATAAAACTAGAGTAAAAAGATTTAAAACCAATAAAATAGGCGATCATTTTATGAGGTTTTACTACGTCCAAGTTAGGCGCAGTTTTTAACTGGAGGCTCTTGCAATCAATCAATCAGTTTAGTCGCGTTTTTTTTGAAGGTAATACTTCACGTTTTCCCTCTAATCTTTTTTTACATGGCGTTGTTTGCTTATGGAGGACAGTATTAAGCTTTTGTAGGTTTAAATGAATTGTTGTAATATTTTAAATACACAAATAATGACTGATCCGAGAACACCTCTTTACGACAGATAAAAGAAACGTTCTACAATGACAAGTCCAAGAATATTACTCTACAATGACTAATCCAAGAACTACACTCTACAATGGCAGATCCAAGACTACACTCTACAATGACAGATCCAAGAACTACACTCTATAATGACAGATCCAAGAAGTACACTCTACAGTAACAGATCCAAGAATATTACTCTACAATGACTAATCCAAGAACTACACTCTACAATGGCAGATCCAAGAACTACACTCTACAGTGACAGATCCAAGAAGTACACTCTACAATGACAGATCCAAGAACTGCACTCTACAAAGACAGATCCAAGAAGTACACTCTACAATGAGAAATCCAAGAACTACAATCTACAATGACAGATCCAAGAAGTACACTCTACAGTGACAGATCCAAGAACTACATTCTACAGTAACAGATCCTAGAACTATACTCTACAATGACAGATCCAAGAAGTACACTCTACAATGATAGATCCAAGAACTACGCTCTACAGTCACAGATGCAATAACTAGACTACTAAATGACAGATCCAAGAAGTACACTCTACAATGACAGATCCAAGAACTGCCCTCTACAACGACAAATCCAAGAAGTACACTCTACAATGTCAGATCCAAGAATTACACTCTACAATGACAGATCCAAGAAATACACTCTACAATGACAGATCCAAGAACTACACTCTACAGTGACAGATTTAAGAAATACACTCTACAATGACAGAGCCAAGAAGTACACTCTACAATGACAGATCCAAGAACTACACTCTACAATAACAGATCCAATATATATATTGTAATCCTTGGATTAATTTCTTTTTCTTGTTTTATATATACCCAATTAAATTACACTTTCCTAAACAAGAATTTTTATTTTATTTTTCTTCATTCAATGAAGCTTTTCGCTGATTGGAAGTATCAGGATAAATAAAATTTTCAAAGTACTTTGTAGTTCTACGACTACATTTGGACTCATTTCTTCAATGTACGAAGAAAAATAAAATAAAAATTCTTGTTTGTGAAAGTTTCATTCAATTGTATATACATATATATATATATATATATATATATATATATATATATATATATATATAAACACACATTATATGCAAATAAGGCATTTGTAGGACTGGGTGACTGAAGTGAAAACTTGAATTAAAAATGTGTGTAATGACTTAAACAGATGTTCCAAAAAGCTACCAATCAAAATATTTAATTACATTTTAACTTAATATTTTACAATACAAAGAATAACATAACCTACGAATAATAAAAGCGTTTTTATGAATTCCTTTCAACAAAGTTGAGTAAGATGTTGAAAGTTATGTTTGATTTGAATACATTTTATGAAATGTATATTTAGTTTTGATTGATAGTATCTCATCAAACTGAATATTTCTTTTAAGAGAACAAGAAAATTTTGGCCATGTGAACTATGTCAATAAAAGTACTATAAACATTTACCGTTGTCGAAGACCTGGTCCAAGGACTCTACTTTGCTACAATTACAAGGCCTATGACTATTACATATACCAGGACATCTGTATTCCCATATTCGTATATAGAAAAGTTTTAGTGACAAAACACGGTATCACTATTGAATCAATATCGTAATGTTATTATTTATTTCATATTGTAGCGATAAATAATATGTAAACATAATGTTATAACAGGAAAGTTATGTTGGCAGCAATATTTCTGAGAGACGCTATAATTTCTTGCCGTTATATTGCCACACATGCATGCAGTGCTACTGACAGGAGGAGTGTGTGCAGAACATTAATCTTGGTTTTGTTATGAAGCGAGCGAAGCCACGCGCAGAAAAGTGTGACGGATTTAGACGAAGCTTTTTCGTTAATGGAATATAAAATAAAAAATATTATTAATAATATGTTACGTAGGTTTTACCTAACAATACACATAGTTTAATAGATAAATATTCCTGTATTGCAATATAAATGTTCGTACTACTTAAAGCTTGTATCATAATTTAGTACTTGACAGTTGTTAGCCCTGAGACGAACTTAAGCTCGAGTTCCAGGTAACACATTACAGGAAGGATATTCAATGGATCAGACGTTAGGGAAATACCTTTTTTTGTAATTAACTTTACTATAATATACATTAATTGTGATTGAAGAACAGAAATTACAGGATTGTATGAATAATCGTCTTCCTGTTGAACAAATAGAATGTTTAACCAAAATACACCTAACGGTAAGACAATCTGAATCTAATAGTCGAAAAAATAGGTCATTGCTTTCGAACAGTTCTATCGTATAATTTAAACTATGGAATTCTCTTATTATTTAGCAGTTCCCTAAATTGAATTTTTTTAAACCAAAAGTGTATTACTTACAATTAGACAGTGGCTTCTGTGCCCGCCACCATCGTATAGGAGAGTGGGCGGGGTGGTATTGTTGCCCCCTCGTATGCTGGTGCTGCACCCACCTCTATTTGTTACGAAGGACGCGGGCACTGTAGGAGAGCGGGCGGGGCCGTGCAGTTGCTCCCTCGTATAATGCTGTACCAGCCGCTTCCTGTTACGAGGGAAGTAGGCACTGTAAGAGAGTGGGCGGGGTCGTGCCGTTGCTCCCTCGTATACTGCTGTACCAGCCCCTTCCTGTTACGAGGGAAGTAGGCACTGTAGGAGAGTGGGAGGGGGGGCGTGCAGTTGCTCCATCGTGTACTGCTGTACCAGCCTCTTCCTGTTACGAGGGAAGTAGGCACTGTAGGAGAGTGGGCGGGGTCGTGGAGTTGCTCCATCGTGTACTGCTGTACCAGCCTCTTCCTGTTACGAGGGAAGTAGGCACTGTAGGAGAGTGGGCGGGGTCGTGGAGTTGCTCCCTCATATACTGCTGTACCAGCCCCTTCCTGTTACGAGGGAAGTAGGCACTGTAGGAGAGTGGGAGGGGGGCGTGCAGTTGCTCCATCGTGTACTGCTGTACCAGCCTCTTCCTGTTACGAGGGAAGTAGGCACTGTAGGAGAGTGGGCGGGGTCGTGGAGTTGCTCCCTCATATACTGCTGTACCAGCCTCTTCCTGTTACGAGGGAAGTAGGCACTGTAAGAGAGTGGGCGGGGTCGTGCCGTTGCTCCCTCGTATACTGCTGTACCAGCCCCTTCCTGTTACGAGGGAAGTAGGCACTGTAGGAGAGTGGGAGGGGGGGCGTGCAGTTGCTCCATCGTGTACTGCTGTACCAGCCTCTTCCTGTTACGAGGGAAGTAGGCACTGTAGGAGAGTGGGCGGGGTCGTGGAGTTGCTCCCTCATATACTGCTGTACCAGCCCCTTCCTGTTACGAGGGAAGTAGGCACTGTAGGAGAGTGGGAGGGGGGCGTGCAGTTGCTCCATCGTGTACTGCTGTACCAGCCTCTTCCTGTTACGAGGGAAGTAGGCACTGTAGGAGAGTGGGCGGGGTCGTGGAGTTGCTCCCTCATATACTGCTGTACCAGCCTCTTCCTGTTACGAGGGAAGTAGGCACTGTAAGAGAGTGGGCGGGGTCGTGCCGTTGCTCCCTCGTATACTGCTGTACCAGCCCCTTCCTGTTACGAGGGAAGTAGGCACTGTAGGAGAGTGGGAGGGGGGGCGTGCAGTTGCTCCATCGTGTACTGCTGTACCAGCCTCTTCCTGTTACGAGGGAAGTAGGCACTGTAGGAGAGTGGGCGGGGTCGTGGAGTTGCTCCCTCATATACTGCTGTACCAGCCCCTTCCTGTTACGAAGGAAGTAGACAATGTAGGAGAGTGAGGGGGTGGTGTAGCTAACTAGTATGCTGCTGCTGTACCCACCCCCATTTGTTACGAGAGACGTAGGTAGTGTCGGAGAGTGGGCGTGGGCGAGTGGTTGCTCTCTCGCATGATGCTGCTGTACATCTCTAACTGTTACGAGGGAAGGAGGTAGTGTAGGAGAGACGAGGGTGTGGTGTTGTTGCTTCCTAATATGCTGCTGTACCCACTCCTATCTGTTACGAGGGAAGTAGGGAGTGTAGGAGAGAGGGTAAGTTAGAGTCGGTACCTTGGTATATTCCTGACCCAGTAAATATACACTCTCAGATTATATTACTAATTAAGGATTCTACTACAAATAAATCTTCTCAGTTTTGTAGTTAATTTCAATTTAATGATTGTGTATAAATAATAGTAGTTATAACAATTCATGTATAGTAATCTTGTTAAAATATGAATTTAATTTTAGAATGACGTGAAGTTAATAAGAAATAATTTCATAAAGAGCCTTTTAAAAAAATTAATAATTATTTAGATTGTTTCATCCACCGTATTATACCTATATATATATATATATATATATATATATATATATATATATATATATATATATATATATGCGTGTGTGTGTTTGAGTATTTGTATTTACCGGTAGGAAAATATCTTCTGCTATTACAGCTACTAAGCTACAAAATTTATTCTTAGGCTATTATTTAAGATACATAATTACTTTGCCGGTTTGAAATAAATCTGATGTAACTAGCAACCTGAAGGCATTGTTGAAAGGGATTAGCTTCCAACAATGGTAAAATATATAAGGTAAAATGCCTTATAAAAGAAATCGTTCCTGTAATTGAAGAAAAAACGTTTCCCATATACACTAAAGTTAATTATCCTGAACCAATTGTGTCTAGAGTAAGATTTATAGACGTACGAAAGCAATTTGTAGATCTGGCGAGCTTCCAACAGCGTCGGACTTTTTAACACTCTGCCTACTTGCTTATTCCAAATACCTTCCTTAAGTTTTCCCTTTTCCTTCGTCCAGCTGCTTTAGCCCTAACCTCTATAAAATAAAATTCTACCGAATTCCCCAGGCTATGTTTAGGTAGAACATTCTTATTAAAGTAGACGTACAGAGCTAATTGTTTCAAACGATTAAATTAATTAGAATTGTTTTATAAAATATTGTTTTAATTTATAGGCCTATATAGTAAATACCTCAAATTAGAAACTGTCAGGTATTACATCTGTAATAGGGAATAGGCAATCGTTCATACTATTTTATAGTTTGAATCACGTAACCGTGCACTTGGACTTGAGAGATCGCAGTAGCCGAGACGGATGGTAGAGAATCAGTATAAATACTTTCCTACAGTTATGTTACACACTGTATGTTAAACATGTTATGTTAAACACTGAATTGCATGAAACGGTCGATATTAGACAAATTTGACGATAAATTAGCTTCGGTATGAAATAACAAACAGTTTAGAAATATGTGTAGACACATCGGATGTAGAAGCTGTGGTTGTATAGAACATTCTAAGATGTTTTCAGAAGTGGTAGTACACGAGAAATCTCGTGCGATCTCTCAAGGCAAAGTGCTCGGTTACGTGGTCCGTGCTATAACTGTATAGAGAACTAGCTAAACTTTCGTATCTGTGTCAAGGATTGACTGATGGCTTTACGTTAATGGGTTGAGTGCTGTTAGAGCAGGAAGAAGTGGAACAAGAGAAATGGTTGCCAAATAGCCAAATAATTAGTAACTTCCATAGACAGTTCAGTTATGCTATAGAGCAGTGTCGGCAGCTAAAGGTGTTACGTTGTCAATGGATTAGACACATTTTGAATGGGCTTACCCACTCCCCCACAAACCTCCATCTACTCGAGGAACTACACCCCTGAGAATGGCGAGATCTCAAGTACAGTAAAGGTGAGGCTGAATGAGCGAAAGTGAACTCGACTCTTTGAGTACCCGTACTGTCATAGGTTATACTCCCCTTTAAGATGCACAGAGGGACTTAAACGCCATAACCCACATCCTCCCACACCTGGAGCCAGCACTATCACATCCACTCTGATTCTCTCTTCTCACCCAAACAAACCCTTAAATTCTTCTAGTTAACCTACTTAACAACCCTTTTCTAACACAGTCCTTCTATCTCTTCCACCATACCTTTAAAAATCGTCTTTGCAGAAACTAAGTAACATGGTAGACAAGGGTTGAGCCAATTGTCTTTCACGCTTTCCACTCAAAATCCCACCTAGCAAAAGTCTAATCGCCTTTATTGGAATACTTGAAAAAAAAATAATGGATCTGTTACAGCTCTCGCTGCCACCCAATTCCCAATTTCTAATACCTATTATGTTAAGGCTTCTTCTAGGTTTCTTGTAGTCATTGCTTCGTCGATGACATCACGCCAACTTCTTCGTAACGGGTACTCTTTTTCTTTTCTCAAGAGAAATCCATTCTAGTACCTTTCGGGGCCACCTGTCTTCTGCCATCCTCTTTACGTGTGCAAACCATGCTAATTCCTCCCTTATATCTCCTTCCTTATATCTTTATCCATTTTCATTTCTTTACGAAGTTGTTCATTTCTGACCCTTTTAACTCTCTATTTACATATTCCATTTAAGTCCATTTCCACCGTCATTAGTTTGTTATTATTAGCTTAGGAAGCATCCCTTAGCTCTGAACCGCAGAGCGCAAAGCTCTAAACAATACATTTATAAATTTGTTTCTTTCGTGATTGTCTTTTGTCCTAGAAGAGAGTTTAAGGTTCGTGTCACTGCTCTGCCTTTGTTTATTCTTTTCCTCATTTCATCCTCACTATTCTCTTCTTATTATAGACCCCCCTAGATATTTTCACGTTTGTACCCTCTTGATTTCGCTGTTTTCTAAGCTAACGTCGCAAATCTCCTCATTGCCTCTAATTCTTCACAATTAGAATGGGAATACATTCTGGAATGTTCATTGTTAAGCCTGCTGCCTCATATTCCTCCTGTAGTTTTCTTATCATATAACTAAGATCGTGTTCGTTTTCCTCTGTCACGATCTGATCAGAAGAAAAAGGTTATGGACTAGACTGGAATTTACCAAGCTTTGAAAGAGCATTCAAGGAAATTGATTTGAAATCTGCATTGTTTATTCTCATTAGACTAGGCACAATGTAGTTTACTGAAACAAAAGTACATTGAGCCAAGGGGTAAACTAAAGATATATATGTATTAAATAAAAAAAACCTCTTACCACAAATTCAACAATTTTTATTTTAACCTAATGTACATTTTGATTACAAAGTAATCATCTTCAGAGGTATTTTACAACTGACTATATATGCAAATGATGAGGTACATTAGGTTAAAATAAAAATTATTGCATTTTTGGTAAGAGGTTGTTTTTATTTAATATAAACATTTGCGCCACAGTTGTTTCAAGTTGTTAAAGATATATAGTTAATTATGATAACATCAAGAGCTTGTTCAGTTATATCTAGTGAGCATTATAGCTGTGCGTATGAAAACACGGTTTGTAAGATACGCACTAGTCGGGAGACATGTTTGTGTTAGTATGACAAGCGATAGTAGTCACACAAGTCATGATTCTGATCATGTTCCAATACATCGTATATCCTACTGATGAGACGATGGTATCTTAGTTAAAACAATTTAAATAATTATTGCATCCTTTTTAAACTTGCATGAATGGTCTTTAATACAAAATCTTCATATAGTTCTACTAATAATTCATTAAAACATTAAATTCTTATACTTAATGCTGACGTCACACCCCTGACTCACCTCATTTTCTCTCAAATGAAGTATTCTTTTCTTCGTGTACTTGCGATGGTGTTCAGGGACTTTTTCAAATATTAACGTTTACCAGCCAGAGTCAGGGTTTCGAACTCGTTCATGAGTGAGAGTAAATCCGTACCAGTGAAAATCGGTCCCACTAAGGAATTTGTGAAAATCCGTCCCACTCTATAGTTCGCCGTAACAATGAATACTGGCTACTTGCTACCTGCCCCATGAGTGACAGCACAACCAGCGATGCGCAGTTTTTCAGTTTTTTACTTTGTATTAAATGTTTATAATATAATAAATTAATAAATCTATTCCCATCACACTTTATCCAGGCTTTGGACCGGCTAAATGTCAAAAGTTATCTTTGTCATTTAGGCGTGTTTAAAGTCAGCTTAAAGCATCGTCAATTTTTTTAAAAGTTTTCATTTTATTTATTTTTTATTAATCTAAAATTTTTTTTTTCATTTTGGTTTTGGTTTTGAGTTCAACAAACTACTCTAGTTTTTGGAGGTGTGAGATTTGATTTCACCATCTTCTTCATACTTTTCTACTGTTTTTCAGTCTTTCGTCAAATTTCATGTACTTTGTTTTCTTTCGTTTGCCTTCTATGTGCAACTCCAACCTCATCGTTGCACACGCTGAATTTTCCGCTTCTTTTTTCATGCAGTCGATCACATCTTTGGTTTTTGGATTTGGTTTCCCAAGAACGTTATTAATCTTATTAAAATAACTCGCCCTGGCTGTTCTCAGAAATTCCGCAGTGGGACCGATTTTCAGTGGTACGGATTTACAGGACACCCTCGTTCATTGTATACTAGCAGAGTTCCCGTCCTTCGTATGGGGCTGACGAATATTTGTATTGATTTAATTTGTATTTGGGTTGAATTTAATTTACTGAAATTAAATCCCAATAAATATATTAAACTATAGTTTATAAACCTACCGTTAAGGGAGTTTCAAAGACGGTGTCTTGACGGAATTTCTAAATAAAAGTAGGCCTATGTGAAAACCAGGGGCCATAAAAATGTTCATGTAAAATTTCAGGTATTTATTTCCTGTTAACATGTGTTCGATAGGGGAAAAATTATACCGATTGAAGCAGAAAGTCATCAGGGATATGAAAAAAGTAATGCAAACTCTCGCTCAGGGAAATAAATAAAATTGTTATTAAACCAAAGTTGAGTAAAAATTTCATTGCTGAGTAATAAGAAGTACTACGTTCGCTTCAGGACATGTTTTTGATTGATTTTATATGCTTTGTATTGTGGGTGGGAAATGTGAATTTTTACCAACACTATTAGCACCACGTTTGGGGGGAATTACATTTTCCCCATTCTGTAAACTTTTAGGGCATGAGCGAGATTTTTCATAATTATGTTCGTATCTTTGATTACTTTCTTCGTCGCCCGGTATAGTTTTTTTTTCGCTAAAATCGAACACGTAGGAACTGGAAATAAATTAAAAAATTTCAGCTCAATGGGTCCAGTAGTATTTACGTGATTAAGTAAGACACACACAGACAGACACCATTATATTTTTATATAATAGTATAGATGAGTTCCCAATTAACATATCAAACTACAAACACACTGATTATTGTCTTGAAGAACAAGGGAAAGAAAAACTTCTGCTTGTAACATAACATTTGTAAAGTGAACTAACCTAGAAAGATGAATCCCAATCAAGTACTATCAGCTGTTTAAATGTATTTAAAAGTAATCGTTACGAGTGATTATCAGCTGATTAATTCAAGTATTAAATGGAGTGTAACAAATTGAGTATTAAGGGGGTATTCAAGCTCCGTGAGCTGGTGCGGTGACGGAATTTCTAAAAAAAAATAGGCTTATGTGTTAACCAGGTACCCTAAAAAGGTCTATGTAAAATTTCAGCACAATGGATAAAGTAATTTTTACGTGATTGAGTAACACACACACACACACACACACACACACACACACACACACACACACACACACACACACACACACACACACACACACACACACACACACACACACACACACACACACACACACACACACACACACACACACACACACACACACACACACACACACACACACACACAAACACACACACACACAATACACAGACACACACACACAACCACACACACACACACACACACACACACACACACACACACACACACACACACACACACACACACATGTATAGATGTAATTCAGTAATTAACCAAATATATTGCACTGTTACTTATCCTAAAGCTATGTTCAAAATTCATTTTGAAATATTTTAGTTTAACTTACACACATCTTGGTTTTGTGTATTTAGACATTTAGTGTGCACCAATCACCTTTTGTGTCTCAACAATAAATTAATACATGTTCGAATTTTACGCTATGGAAAACTTATTAAATTTAAAATATTTTTACAATATCTTGTTTCTTAAGGGAGCTTAGTTCTGTACTTAATTTCCGTTTCTTAGCGGCATTCTTCAAAACTTTATTAATCTCGTTTCTCCTTAACGACCTGTTTTCACTTTTACAATATTTTACAGACTTTAAATTCACTTTTCACTGTTTATTTATTGCAAAGCATAGTTAACGTTTAGTCATTTAGTAATATATTTTGTAAACCACTAGTACAAAAAAACACACACATACAGACACACACACACACACACACACACACACACACACACACACACACACACACACACATACACACACACACACAAACAAACACACACAAACACACACATACACACACACACACACTCACACACACTTATTCCACTGCTTTGAGCTCCTAACAAACAAAAATTTAACATACCTGTAGAGGAAGCTATTAGTTGATTTCGTGTTTATGTAAGATTGTTGATGAAAAGTAATAATATTGTAGAATAAAACGTACTTTTATCGATGAGGTACAATTTCGGAATACGTAGGCATGTCAAGAAGGTAATGTATAGCGACCTTAGCCCATAGTAATTACAGCATCGACCGGGAAATTGCTGCGATCCATTGAAGTAAACGATGATTTAAACTAATTCAGAATTAATCGAATCACACGGCCCAGAACACAGTAACGCCTAAAGTGGGTCGTCAAAGCGGGGCCGCTTGTGGGAGGCTGCAAATTTTGTTAAAGCTAAAACGTAGTTGGTTACAGGTTCACTTAAGGTAGTCTGAGAGTGTCACGAGCAACCAAGGCTGCTAGTAGAAATATGGGATTACGTTGACTGAATGTACATTAAAATTCGAATGATACAGGGAAGATTTGTATGGCCTTTCAGTCATAGCGGGAAGACGTTTGGTGGGAACCGAGGCTGGGAGTAGAAATATGGGTTTGCTTCAACTGAATATACATTAAAGTTAAAACTATATAGAGAAGTTTTATATACCCAATTCAGTTTGATATGACAGACGTTCCAAGGCAACAGACTCTGAGGGAGAAATTTGTTTCTGCTTTAACAGAATGTACATTAAAATTAGAATGATACAGGGAAGATTTGTAGGAGGACATGGTTAGGAACATGTGGCAGGGTTTTTAGTATGTAGGCTGGAATCTCTTCTCGTCCCCTCACGGAAACAGTATTTGTATATCTTATTTATGCATCCCGCAATACATTAGAGTAATTTATCTCGGTTTTGAATTTAAAAATTTTTTAAATATACAATGACGTATTCCTATATCTTTTTAAATACTGCTTTTATTGCTTTTCATGTGGCTTTTAGGTTAAACACGAGGCATGAGAAGAGAAGCAAATATTTATAGCTTAAGTAGTTTAGATACATCGTCCACTGCTATCCGTATTATAGCCCATGACAGCCATTTGCTTTACGCCCCATATCACAAACACAACATTGTGACGAAACGATCTCTTCCTTCAGTCCGTCAGCAAAAGATTTTCCCAGACGATTAGGTCTACACACAAGTGCTTTTAGATACTGTACATTGCATTAGGACAATACTTGTCAAAGGAAATGTTCGGCAATATAGTGTCTAGCATCAGAAGCAGCAAGCGAATGTTGTACACATTATAAAGCATTAAGTATTGTGTAATACGAGACTGAAAACTAAAACAATGTGAGAAAAAAAGTATAAAAATTAAATAAAACAATTAAATCGTTTTTAAAACGGAGTACAATATATAAAATAATTATTCCTAACTTAACCTTCAAATATAACACTGTGGTCCACTGGAGCCCCCACAATTTTTACTGGGCAATTATTTTGTAATATTTTTTTTCGGGAGCTCCCATGTAAATTCAGTTGGTACTCCTGGATAGAGCGCACACTGGTTTTGCAATCTTGTAGTCTACTGCTGTCGGTACAATAAACAGTTTAAGTGGACATGGGGTTCAGTGGACCCCAGTGTTATATATATATATATGTATACCTTTTCCAATAGTACAGTGATTGTGTTTTTCCACTATAATTCTCCAATACAGCAGAAAATTCTGTTTTTATAAGAGATTTACTTGAGGAAGAATGAGAATATGTTCAACACCATGTTAGTAGACCATAACTTGACAATTATGGGACAATGAGGGTAAGCAAATCCGAGATCCCTGCAAAGTTCTTATCAGTGAAACCTGTAGGACAATCTACATTTAAAGAAAATCTAAGTGAGCCTTTATATGAGTTTTTTAATATATTTTAAAATTTGGTTAATGGGGGATTTTGTAGGGTAGTGTAAGGGTAGATATTAATTTTGAGAACTTTTCAATAATACTGCGGTAAAGGACAATACTATTTCTTTCAGAATATGTATAATTGTTTATTCAATATAAAATAAATGTAACTATTTTTTCAATTTATTACAATTATGCGTTTTTGTGAAAAAGATTTGGTTTTATGGAAATATTTTTTTTTTTTACCTTCATAAAAACCTTAGTTTTAATACTAAACTACAATTTTTTATAAGATAATAACCTAATAAAACGGGTAATTATTTACAAATAATTTTAAAACAATGTATATGACTACAGTGATAAAATATATTTTGGAGTTTGCTGGACCCCAGTGTTACTGTTACGTTACAAAAAAATGTGTTACACTTGAAGGTTAAAAATTAACTATCCCCATACAGATTGATAATCCCATACAGGTTAAACTATAATCATGAGAATTATAATAGTTGTGAAAATACCTAGTAGTGCGTATGAAATAGATAATTTATATGAATTATTAAGTTAATTTTAAAGAAGACTGATCTTTAGTACAATATATTGCGTATTTGTTTTGAATTTTAAATATTTATTAAAATCTACACACATTGTTATGTTATAGTTCTGAATGAAGTTTTTAAGGTCTGTGTAGGGGAAATTATTTTATATTCAATAATTGCCCCAAGGAGTTGTTTATTATTTGAGTAACCAAACCTACTGTGATTGGCTAATTTGTCGTTATATGTTGGTGTAGCTGTGTTGTGATAGGCTACACAGTAAGTAAATTATTACTTTCTGAAGGCGTTTATTCTGAAAGCACTTGTTTATATGGCAATAAAACCGCTATGCATAGTTAGCATTGCTTAAGGTTACTGCCTTCTTGTTTACAATGTACATTATAGTAACATAAATCGAAGTTTTTGCATTCATTCTTAACTATTACCAACAGAAAATTATACATTTTTTAACAACTAAACAATCTCTTACATAAATCAATTTGAACAAATGAGTTAAGGAAACCAGGGCCCACCAACAACAATAGATTGACAGGTAGATTTTGTGCTATACCCTCAGCGGTCGCCTATTATTATTAAATTTCGACCTTTTGGTCGCCTATTGTTATTGAATTTCAACTTTTCCACTTGGATGGAAATATTGGTGGGCCCTTCTCTTTTATTAAAGGCGCTTTTGCAAACCAGCAGGCACAGCGACTCGATAAGCTGAAGCTCAAAGATTATAATTGTGCAAACTCAGTTACACTTTGACCATATATACTGTAGTTCGTATAAAGAGCGAACCACCAATTAAAATAACTTAATTATTATAACTAATCAACCATATTTTACAGCATATAAAAATGAAATTATTAAACTAGAACAAAATACATACCTACGTAAAATTTGATGAAGTTTTTCACGGCTATTTCATTTCAGGGTAGATTACCTCTCTTGCCGTTCCAAGCAATATGGAAAATAGATTGATTGATTTAAAATAGTAAACTATTTATAGAACAATTTCCTCATTTTACCCAAAACGGCCCAGAGAGCCTTGTCATATTTCTTCTTAATCTTGGAGTCACCTCATATGTAGTCATTTATATTTACACGAAGCTGCTAAAAGTAGCATTGTCTTATTTTTCTTCTTAATCTAGGAATTATCTATTATTTACATCGTGATCGGAGTTGGGGTGGTCTTGTTTATTCCATTCTATGGCATAAATATATATATTCATATATTACTATTTCAAATATTTCACACAATCATTGAAGGAAGAAATAATTTATTGCCTTAAAAAATCTTCAAACTGTCTGGCATTGTCAAAACAATGTTTCTCCATACGTATTCCACAAGGTATGTTTGACGTAATGACTGCCATTCGACCTATTCTTCGACGCATATCACGTTTTATCTTAGCCCAATGACTTTCTACTGTTTGCGTATGCACTTTACAATCACCAGGACAAACAAAATTGAGAGAGTGATTGATCGTTTTGTGTGAATATCCATTTTGACTCAGAGAATTGTACCCACTTCGCATATCAGTAATGACTGTCGTCCCAGGCTCCACATTATCCATTATTATTTGCAGTAATGTAGCTGAATCCCTTTTTTCAACAATTTTCAGAAAACACCTTTTACTGTCTCTATCTATACCACCAACCACCATACGAGTTTTAGCCAAACGCCCACGATTGTACTTACGTTTCCCAAACGCACTTTCATCCACTTAAACAATTTGTCCTGCGCCACCTATTTTAGTTGAATTCTCCAGAAGCCAAAACTCGGGAATCTCGCTGAAAGCAATTATCAGCTTCCTCACTGTAGGCCGTGAGAGTCCAGTCTCACAAACAATAATAAAAAACGGATATTTCAATATTCACGCTACCAGAACTGTGAGCAATTGAAGTGGAATAACGTGAGATAATCCAAAAATGGTAGACTATTGTCTCTTACGTGTCTTTTAGCTCTGCAGTTACGAATCCCGCATTTAAAAATCATACTGTCGTTTGCTCCGAGATTGAGATGCATCATTGCATCACACTCCACACATTTTATTGATAATTTCACCAGTTTATAGTCTTTTAGAAAACTTTTCATACCAATTTTTGAAATGTGTTGACGGAACGCATTAATACTATCAAACATACACTCCATGGTGAGACGGGTATACTGGGAAACTAAAAGTGCGTTCAAGAATCGTAAAGGGTCCACTGATGAGTGTAATCGAGCGGAAATAGAGAACAATAGAGTACCATGTTGACGAGTAATAAAAGAAACCTTTATGGAACAACCCTTAGGACCAGGTAGCGTAAGCCAGCTGGTTTCTTTCCCCCGAGCAAATTCTTTTGAATTTAAATTGACAAATAATATAAAAAAAACTTTATAGAGTCAATTTCCACTTGAGTTATCCAAAAATTATTTTAGATACTCTTTAATAAATAATTACACAATTAATATAAAATAAATTAACATATCCTATATTGAAGTTTCTTGATGTAATCATCTTGAATTCACTGATTAAACTAAATTTGAACTACTTAACTAAGTGAATACGTAATTGCTTACTTGCTGACGCGTTTAAAGACGTTCGTTCCTTTTAAACGGAGTAGAGGGTTACCTACGTTTCCTTTTGAAACGCGTCAGCAAGTAAGCAATTACGT
The DNA here is from genome assembly GCA_036971475.1 of Prosapia bicincta. Classification (NCBI taxonomy): domain Eukaryota; kingdom Metazoa; phylum Arthropoda; class Insecta; order Hemiptera; family Cercopidae; genus Prosapia; species Prosapia bicincta. The sequence goes on along the minus strand of JBAIZL010000011.1, from coordinate 11,249,515 downwards.
ATTCACTTATTTAAGTAGTTTAAATTTAGTTTATATCCTATATGTTAAAGCAGCTGTTCTATCACTTAACCTAAGCGTAAAATCAGCTGTTTTATGAAATCATTTGTTTTCACTTATTTCAAACCAAATAGGACGAAATAACTATATTGCATACTTGCCCCTTTTGTGAAAAGTTTTTCTCCCTTATAAAGCTAAAATAAATTCACTAAATTGAATTAATATTGGAAAAAAACTGTATTAAACTGGAATAAGTCCTTCCTGTCCAACAGAGATACCCCAAGGGGCAGTAATTCATGTACATTGTTCAACCTTATGATAAATGACGTCATAGATACCATGCATGCCATACCTGGTATCCAGGCCCTGATGTAAGCTTGTGGGCCAGCAGCAGTAACATCATTGCTCTGCAGAAGTGTATGAACAATGCTTTGCTGAGACTTGAAAAATGAGCAGAGCATAATGCATAAACAAGTTGAAAACGACATTCCAACTTTTCTCACTCTCCACAAAAATTCCAAAGGTGAGCTTAACATATAAGAACTTAATTTTGTCTAGCAGCGATATTTCAAGATATTTGGGTGTTGCATTGGATCGACGTATGTCATGGAAACCACACATTGCCCAGTGTGCTGAAATAGCTATAAAAAAGGCTATAAAAGAACAAGATTACTAAAGAACAAGATTACTGAAGAGACTAACAGCTACTATTTGGGGAGCTAACCAAGATGTTTTAAAGACTGCCTACAAGTCATATATAAGACCAATCTTAAAATATGGTATCGAGGTGACAGTCACGGCCAGTAAATGCACCACAAATTTACTTGATTTTGCTCAAAACAATGCCTTAATAGTGATAACTGGTGCTGCCAAGTCCACGCCTATTGCTGCAATGGAGGCTCAAACTGAGATTGAACCACTACAAATACGCAGGGAGATGTTAGCCCTATGTTTTGGGAGCGATTTAAACGAACAAACAAATCTTGGGACGAGTACTGTAAACCCACAGATAGACTAAAACCCCAGCGAACACCTCTTGTCTGTTACCAGGATCTTTATAAAAAGTATAGAGGCACTCCCGGAGAACCAGCTCCACTTACTGCTTTTCAGGACTGCTTCCAGGAGCTCCCTGAGACAGACCTCCTCTTAACAGATCACCACTTGCCGAAGCATGCATCTTCGGATCAGAACCATAGAAGTGCAGCCCTCCGAACTATCAATGAAAAATACCCTGAACCAGAATGGCTCCAAATTTACACAGATGGATCATCCATACCTGGATCCGGCGAAACAGGTGCTGCATACTACTGCATATATTTTGAGGGATTTTCTGCTGTCGGGGCCCACCTTAGCAACTATGACAGTGAGGTAGCTGCCATATTTGCTGCAGCAATAGAACTTGAGAACCTGACTGCTCCGGGTAAGGCCAGTTTCCTTGTAGACTCTAAAGACTGCCATCATGAATCTCTCTGGGAACTCACGAACCGACTAGTAGAACGATAGAAAGTAGAAGAAAACTAAATGCTCTCATAAATGCCGGGTGGGTACTTAATTTCCAGTGGATCCCGAGCCATGTAAACATCACTGGCAATGAAAAGGCTGATCAAGTAGCAAAGCAGGGAACAAGCCCCCCCCCCAGCCCGAGCATCTGAGTTCACTACATTCCTCCAGATCCCTAATAAAGACATCCACAAAAAAAATGAAATCACGGTCTATTGAGGGAGCTCTCAACAGGAAAACGGTGGGAAAGTCTTGTGACGGGTAGACCAATTGATCAAAACTTGCACCGATATGTTAGCGTTCGAGCATTGAGGATGAAGACTGGTCATGATTATCTTGCTGCGCACCTCCAACTTATTCATGTGCTACCAACCCCGGTGTGTATGGTGTGGGGTGGTGAACATATGAATGCCGAAAACCATAATGATTGCACAGCCCTGGACCAGGCCCAGGATTACTGCAGTCAAATCTTCAGGGAGGCCCATCTCTACTGGTTAGCACGTCGCCAAATGACTCAACTGCCAAAAGTGGGCGTTGGCTAGTAAGTAAGTAAGTATGTTTGTACCCCCGTCTCACACCTATTTACCCCCATAAAGAATACATACCGCCCAAAACTGGGATTGCCGTTTTCTTTATCGTTCATTAGGGTGAACGACCTAATTTCAGATTAAATAATCTAAAAGAAAGAGAATATTGGTGATTTACATTTGATTTTTCTAAAATATATGACCTAGATATGAAATTACAACCAAATAATATCAGTAATACACCTATCACTGCCCAAATCGCATCAGTCACGCCCGTGAGTGACCTCAATTCAGAGTAAATAATCTAAAATAAACAGACTATTTTTTACCTACTTTCGATTTTTCTAATATATACGACCTAGATATGAAATAACATCCAAATAATATCAGGAACACACCTATCACTGCCCAAATCGCTCCAGTCACGCCCGTTGAAGTATAAATACCGCCCTATTGATGAAATGCTATGTTTGTACCTCCTTCTCACACCTACATCCACCCACAAGGACTAAATCCCGCCCAAAACTGATATAGGCGTTTTATTTATAGTTCATTAGGGTGAATGACTTCAATTTAGAGTAAATAATCTAAAATAAACACACTATTGTTGACCTACTTTCGATTTTTCTATTATATACGACCTAGATATGAAATAACAACCCAAATAAAATCAGGAACACACCTATCACTGCCCAAATCGCTCTAGTCACGCCCGTTGAAGTATAAATACCGCCCTATTGAAGAAATGCTATGTTTGTACCTCCGTGTCACACCTACATCCACCCACAAGGACTAAATCCCGCCCAAAACTGATATAGGCGTTTTATTTATAGTTCATTAGGGTGAATGACTTCAATTTAGAGTAAATAATCTAAAATAAACACACTATTGTTGACCTACTTTCGATTTTTCTATTATATACGACCTAGATATGAAATAACAACCCAAATAATATCAGGAACACACCTATCACTGCCCAAATCGCTCTAGTCACGCCCGTTGAAGTATAAATACCGCCCTATTGAAGAAATGCTATGTTTGTACCTCCGTGTCACACCTACATCCACCCACAAGGACTAAATCCCGCCCAAAACTGATATAGGCGTTTTATTTATAGTTCATTAGGGTGAATGACTTCAATTTAGAGTAAATAATCTAAAATAAACACACTATTGTTGACCTACTTTCGATTTTTCTATTATATACGACCTAGATATGAAATAACAACCCAAATAATATCAGGAACACACCTATCACTGCCCAAATCGCTCTAGTCACGCCCGTTGAAGTATAAATACCGCCCTATTGAAGAAATGCTATGTTTGTACCTCCGTGTCACACCTACATCCACCCATAAGGACTAAATCACGCCCAAATCGCTCCAGTCACGCCCGTTGAAGTATAAATACCGCCCTATTGAAGAAATGCTATGTTTGTACCTCCGTGTCACACCTACATCCACCCACAAGGACTAAATCCCGCCCAAAACTGATATAAGCGTTTTATTTATAGTTCATTAGGGTGAATGACTTCAATTTAGAGTAAATAATCTAAAATAAACACACTATTGTTGACCTACTTTCGATTTTTCTATTATATACGACCTAGATATGAAATAACAACCCAAATAATATCAGGAACACACCTATCACTGCCCAAATCGCTCTAGTCACGCCCGTTGAAGTATAAATACCGCCCTATTGAAGAAATGCTATGTTTGTACCTCCTTCTCACACCTATTTACACCCATAAGGACTAAATCCCGCCCAATACTGATATAGACGTTTTATTTATTGTTCATTAGGGTGAACCACCTCAATTTAGAGTAAATAATCTAAAATAAACAGACTATTGTTGACCTACTTTCGATTTTTCTATTATATACGATCTAGATATGAAATAACAACCCAAATAATATCAGGAACACACCTATCACTGCCCAAATCGTTCCCGTCACGCCCGTTGCAATATAAATACCGCCCTATTGATGAAATGCTATGTTTGTACCTCCTTGTCACACCTACATCCACCCATACGGACTAAATCCCGCCCAATACTGATATAGACGTTTTATTTATAGTTCATTAGGGTGAACCACCTCAATTTAGAGTAAATAATATAAAACAAACAGACTATTGTTGACCTACTTTCGATTTTTCTATTATATGCGACCTAGATATGAAATAACAACCCAAATAATATCAGGAACACACCTATCACTGCCCAAATCGCTCCAGTCACGCCGGTTGAAGTATAAATACCGCCCTATTGAAGAAATGCCATGTTTGTACCTCCTTGTCACACCTACATCCACCCATAAGGACTAAATCCCGCCCAATACTGATATAGACGTTATATTTACCGTTCATTAGGGTGAACCACCTCAATTTAGAGTAAATAATATAAAACAAACAGACTATTGTTGACCTACTTTCGATTTTTCTATTATATGCGACCTAGATATGAAATAACAACCCAAATAATATCAGGAACACACCTATCGCTGCCCAAATCGCTCCAGTCACGCCCGTTGCCAATATAAATACCGCCCTATTGATGAAATGCTATGTTTGTACCTCCTTGTCACACCTACATCCACCCATAAGGACTAAATCCCGCCCAATACTGATATAGACGTTTTATTTATAGTTCATTAGGGTGAACCACCTCAATTTAGAGTAAATAATATAAAACAAACAGACTATTGTTGACCTACTTTCGATTTTTCTATTATATGCGACCTAGATATGAAATAACAACCCAAATAATATCAGGAACACACCTATCACTGCCCAAATCTCTCCAGTCACGCCGGTTGAAGTATAAATACCGCCCTATTGAAGAAATGCCATGTTTGTACCTCCTTGTCACACCTACATCCACCCATAAGGACTAAATCCCGCCCAATACTGATATAGACGTTATATTTACCGTTCATTAGGGTGAACCACCTCAATTTAGAGTAAATAATATAAAACAAACAGACTATTGTTGACCTACTTTCGATTTTTCTATTATATGCGACCTAGATATGAAATAACAACCCAAAAATTATCAGGAACACACCTATCGCTGCCCAAATCGCTCCAGTCACGCCCATTGCCAATATAAATACCGCCCTATTGATGAAATGCTATGTTTGTACCTCCTTGTCACACCTACATCCACCCATAAGGACTAAATCCCGCCCAATACTGATATAGACGTTATATTTACCGTTCATTAGGGTGAACCACCTCAATTTAGAGTAAATAATATAAAACAAACAGACTATTGTTGACCTACTTTCGATTTTTCTATTATATGCGACCTAGATATGAAATAACAACCCAAATAATATCAGGAACACACCTATCGCTGCCCAAATCGCTCCAGTCACGCCCGTTGAGGTATAAATACCGCCCTATTGATGAAATGCAATGTTTGTACCTCCTTGTCACACCTACATCCACCCATACGGACTAAATCCCTCCCAATACTGATATAGACGTTATATTTACCGTTCATTAGGGTGAACCACCTCAATTTAGAGTAAATAATATAAAACAAACAGACTGTTGTTGATCTACTTTCGATTTTTCTATTATATGCGACCTAGATATGAAATAACAACCCAAATAATATCAGGAACACACCTATCGCTGCCCAAATCGCTCCAGTCACGCCCGTTGAAGTATAAATACCGCCCTATTGATGAAATGCTATGTTTGTACCTCCTTGTCACATCTACATCCACCCATACGGACTAAATCCCTCCCAATACTGATATAGACGTTTTATTTATAGTTCATTAGGGTGAACCACCTCAATTTAGAGTAAATAATATAAAACAAACAGACTGTTGTTGATCTACTTTCGATTTTTCTATTATATGCGACCTAGATATGAAATAACAACCCAAATAATATCAGGAACACACCTATCACTGCCCAAATCGCTCCAGTCACGCCCGTTGAGGTATAAATACCGCCCTATTGATGAAATGCTATGTTTGTACCTCCTTGTCACACCTACATCCACCCATAAGGAATAAATCCCGCCCAATACTGATATAGACGTTTTATTTATAGTTCATTAGGGTGAACCACCTCAATTTAGAGTAAATAATATAAAACAAACAGACTATTGTTGACCTACTTTCGATTTTTCTATTATATGCGACCTAGATATGAAATAACAACCCAAATAATATCAGGAACACACCTATCGCTGCCCAAATCGCTCCAGTCACGCCGGTTGAAGTATAAATACCGCCCTATTGATGAAATGCAATGTTTGTACCTCCTTGTCACACCTACATCCACCCATAAGGACTAAATCCCGCCCAATACTGATATAGACGTTTTATTTATAGTTCATTAGGGTGAACCACCTCAATTTAGAGTAAATAATATAAAACAAACAGACTATTGTTGACCTACTTTCGATTTTTCTATTATATGCGACCTAGATATGAAATAACAACCCAAATAATATCAGGAACACACCTATCGCTGCCCAAATCGCTCCAGTCACGCCCGTTGCCAATATAAATACCGCCCTATTGATGAAATGCTATGTTTGTACCTCCTTGTCACACCTACATCCACCCATAAGGACTAAATCCCGCCCAATACTGATATAGACGTTATATTTACCGTTCATTAGGGTGAACCACCTCAATTTAGAGTAAATAATATAAAACAAACAGACTATTGTTGACCTACTTTCGATTTTTCTATTATATGCGACCTAGATATGAAATAACAACCCAAATAATATCAGGAACACACCTATCGCTGCCCAAATCGCTCCAGTCACGCCGGTTGAAGTATAAATACCGCCCTATTGATGAAATGCAATGTTTGTACCTCCTTGTCACACCTACATCCACCCATACGGACTAAATCCCTCCCAATACTGATATAGACGTTTTATTTATAGTTCATTAGGGTGAACCACCTCAATTTAGAGTAAATAATATAAAACAAACAGACTATTGTTGACCTACTTTCGATTTTTCTATTATATGCGACCTAGATATGAAATAACAACCCAAATAATATCAGGAACACACCTATCGCTGCCCAAATCGCTCCAGTCACGCCGGTTGAAGTATAAATACCGCCCTATTGATGAAACGCTATGTTTGTACCTCCTTGTCACACCTACATCCACCCATACGGACTAAATCCCTCCCAATACTGATATAGACGTTTTATTTATAGTTCATTAGGGTGAACCACCTCAATTTAGAGTAAATAATATAAAACAAACAGACTGTTGTTGATCTACTTTCGATTTTTCTATTATATGCGACCTAGATATGAAATAACAACCCAAATAATATCAGGAACACACCTATCGCTGCCCAAATCGCTCCAGTCACGCCCGTTGAGGTATAAATACCGCCCTATTGATGAAATGCAATGTTTGTACCTCCTTGTCACACCTACATCCACCCATACGGACTAAATCCCTCCCAATACTGATATAGACGTTTTATTTATAGTTCATTAGGGTGAACCACCTCAATTTAGAGTAAATAATCTAAAACAAACAGACTATTGTTGACCTACTTTCGATTTTTCTATTATATGCGACCTAGATATGAAATAACAACCCAAATAATATCAGGAACACACCTATCGCTGCCCAAATCGCTCCAGTCACGCCCGTTGCAATATAAATACCGCCCTATTGATGAAATGCTACGTTTGTACCTCCTTGTCACACCTACATCCACCCATAAGGACTAAATCCCGCCCAAAACAGATATAGACGTTTTATTTATAGTTCATTAGGGTGAACCACCTCAATTTAGAGTAAATAATATAAAACAAACAGACTATTGTTGACCTACTTTCGATTTTTCTATTATATGCGACCTAGATATGAAATAACAACCCAAATAATATCAGGAACACACCTATCGCTGCCCAAATCGCTCCAGTCACGCCCGTTGAGGTATAAATACCGCCCTATTGATGAAATGCTATGTTTGTACCTCCTTGTCACACCTACATCCACCCATAAGGAATAAATCCCGCCCAATACTGATATAGACGTTTTATTTATAGTTCATTAGGGTGAACCACCTCAATTTAGAGTAAATAATATAAAACAAACAGACTATTGTTGACCTACTTTCGATTTTTCTATTATATGCGACCTAGATATGAAATAACAACCCAAATAATATCAGGAACACACCTATCACTGCCCAAATCGCTCCAGTCACGCCGGTTGAAGTATAAATACCGCCCTATTGATGAAATGCAATGTTTGTACCTCCTTGTCACACCTACATCCACCCATACGGACTAAATCCCTCCCAATACTGATATAGACGTTTTATTTATAGTTCATTAGGGTGAACCACCTCAATTTAGAGTAAATAATATAAAACAAACAGACTGTTGTTGATCTACTTTCGATTTTTCTATTATATGCGACCTAGATATGAAATAATAACCCAAATAATATCAGGAACACACCTATCGCTGCCCAAATCGCTCCAGTCACGCCCGTTGAGGTATAAATACCGCCCTATTGATGAAATGCTGTGTTTGTACCTCCTTGTCACACCTACATCCACCCATAAGGAATAAATCCCGCCCAATACTGATATAGACGTTTTATTTATAGTTCATTAGGGTGAACCACCTCAATTTAGAGTAAATAATATAAAACAAACAGACTATTGTTGACCTACTTTCGATTTTTCTATTATATGCGACCTAGATATGAAATAACAACCCAAATAATATCAGGAACACACCTATCGCTGCCCAAATCGCTCCAGTCACGCCCGTTGAGGTATAAATACCGCCCTATTGATGAAATGCAATGTTTGTACCTCCTTGTCACACCTACATCCACCCATACGGACTAAATCCCTCCCAATACTGATATAGACGTTTTATTTATAGTTCATTAGGGTGAACCACCTCAATTTAGAGTAAATAATATAAAACAAACAGACTGTTGTTGATCTACTTTCGATTTTTCTATTATATGCGACCTAGATATGAAATAACAACCCAAATAATATCAGGAACACACCTATCGCTGCCCAAATCGCTCCAGTCACGCCCGTTGAGGTATAAATACCGCCCTATTGATGAAATGCTGTGTTTGTACCTCCTTGTCACACCTACATCCACCCATAAGGAATAAATCCCGCCCAATACTGATATAGACGTTTTATTTATAGTTCATTAGGGTGAACCACCTCAATTTAGAGTAAATAATATAAAACAAACAGACTATTGTTGACCTACTTTCGATTTTTCTATTATATGCGACCTAGATATGAAATAACAACCCAAATAATATCAGGAACACACCTATCGCTGCCCAAATCGCTCCAGTCACGCCCGTTGAGGTATAAATACCGCCCTATTGATGAAATGCAATGTTTGTACCTCCTTGTCACACCTACATCCACCCATACGGACTAAATCCCTCCCAATACTGATATAGACGTTTTATTTATAGTTCATTAGGGTGAACCACCTCAATTTAGAGTAAATAATCTAAAACAAACAGACTATTGTTGACCTACTTTCGATTTTTCTATTATATGCGACCTAGATATGAAATAACAACCCAAATAATATCAGGAACACACCTATCGCTGCCCAAATCGCTCCAGTCACGCCCGTTGCAATATAAATACCGCCCTATTGATGAAATGCTACGTTTGTACCTCCTTGTCACACCTACATCCACCCATAAGGACTAAATCCCGCCCAAAACAGATATAGACGTTTTATTTATAGTTCATTAGGGTGAACCACCTCAATTTAGAGTAAATAATATAAAACAAACAGACTATTGTTGACCTACTTTCGATTTTTCTATTATATGCGACCTAGATATGAAATAACAACCCAAATAATATCAGGAACACACCTATCGCTGCCCAAATCGCTCCAGTCACGCCCGTTGAGGTATAAATACCGCCCTATTGATGAAATGCTATGTTTGTACCTCCTTGTCACACCTACATCCACCCATAAGGAATAAATCCCGCCCAATACTGATATAGACGTTTTATTTATAGTTCATTAGGGTGAACCACCTCAATTTAGAGTAAATAATATAAAACAAACAGACTATTGTTGACCTACTTTCGATTTTTCTATTATATGCGACCTAGATATGAAATAACAACCCAAATAATATCAGGAACACACCTATCGCTGCCCAAATCGCTCCAGTCACGCCCGTTGAGGTATAAATACCGCCCTATTGATGAAATGCTATGTTTGTACCTCCTTGTCACACCTACATCCACCCATAAGGACTAAATCAAGCCCAATACTGATATAGACGTTTTATTTATAGTTCATTAGGGTGAACCACCTCAATTTAGAGTAAATAATATAAAACAAACAGACTATTGTTGACCTACTTTCGATTTTTCTATTATATGCGACCTAGATATGAAATAACAACCCAAATAATATCAGGAACACACCTATCGCTGCCCAAATCGCTCCAGTCACGCCCGTTGAGGTATAAATACCGCCCTATTGATGAAATGCAATGTTTGTACCTCCTTGTCACACCTACATCCACCCATACGGACTAAATCCCTCCCAATACTGATATAGACGTTTTATTTATAGTTCATTAGGGTGAACCACCTCAATTTAGAGTAAATAATATAAAACAAACAGACTGTTGTTGATCTACTTTCGATTTTTCTATTATATGCGACCTAGATATGAAATAACAACCCAAATAATATCAGGAACACACCTATCGCTGCCCAAATCGCTCCAGTCACGCCCGTTGAAGTATAAATACCGCCCTATTGAAGAAATGCTATGTTTGTACCTCCTTGTCACACCTACATCCACCCATACGGACTAAATCCCTCCCAATACTGATATAGACGTTTTATTTATAGTTCATTAGGGTGAACCACCTCAATTTAGAGTAAATAATATAAAACAAACAGACTGTTGTTGATCTACTTTCGATTTTTCTATTATATGCGACCTAGATATGAAATAATAACCCAAATAATATCAGGAACACACCTATCGCTGCCCAAATCGCTCCAGTCACGCCCGTTGAGGTATAAATACCGCCCTATTGATGAAATGCTATGTTTGTACCTCCTTGTCACACCTACATCCACCCATACGGACTAAATCCCTCCCAATACTGATATAGACGTTTTATTTATAGTTCATTAGGGTGAACCACCTCAATTTAGAGTAAATAATATAAAACAAACAGACTGTTGTTGATCTACTTTCGATTTTTCTATTATATGCGACCTAGATATGAAATAACAACCCAAATAATATCAGGAACACACCTATCGCTGCCCAAATCGCTCCAGTCACGCCCATTGCCAATATAAATACCGCCCTATTGATGAAATGCTATGTTTGTACCTCCTTGTCACACCTACATCCACCCATACGGACTAAATCCCTCCCAATACTGATATAGACGTTTTATTTATAGTTCATTAGGGTGAACCACCTCAATTTAGAGTAAATAATATAAAACAAACAGACTATTGTTGACCTACGTTCGATTTTTCTATTATATGCGACCTAGATATGAAATAACAACCCAAATAATATCAGGAACACACCTATCGCTGCCCAAATCGCTCCAGTCACGCCCATTGCCAATATAAATACCGCCCTATTGATGAAATGCAATGTTTGTACCTCCTTGTCACACCTACATCCACCCATACGGACTAAATCCCTCCCAATACTGATATAGACGTTTTATTTATAGTTCATTAGGGTGAACCACCTCAATTTAGAGTAAATAATATAAAACAAACAGACTGTTGTTGATCTACTTTCGATTTTTCTATTATATGCGACCTAGATATGAAATAATAACCCAAATAATATCAGGAACACACCTATCGCTGCCCAAATCGCTCCAGTCACGCCCGTTGAGGTATAAATACCGCCCTATTGATGAAATGCTATGTTTGTACCTCCTTGTCACACCTACATCCACCCATAAGGAATAAATCCCGCCCAATACTGATATAGACGTTTTATTTATCGTTCATTAGGGTGAACCACCTCAATTTAGAGTAAATAATATAAAACAAACAGACTATTGTTGACCTACTTTCGATTTTTCTATTATATGCGACCTAGATATGAAATAACAACCCAAATAATATCAGGAACACACCTATCGCTGCCCAAATCGCTCCAGTCACGCCCGTTGAGGTATAAATACCGCCCTATTGATGAAATGCTATGTTTGTACCTCCTTGTCACACCTACATCCACCCATAAGGACTAAATCAAGCCCAATACTGATATAGACGTTTTATTTATAGTTCATTAGGGTGAACCACCTCAATTTAGAGTAAATAATATAAAACAAACAGACTATTGTTGACCTACTTTCGATTTTTCTATTATATGCGACCTAGATATGAAATAACAACCCAAATAATATCAGGAACACACCTATCGCTGCCCAAATCGCTCCAGTCACGCCCGTTGAGGTATAAATACCGCCCTATTGATGAAATGCTATGTTTGTACCTCCTTGTCACACCTACATCCACCCATAAGGACTAAATCAAGCCCAATACTGATATAGACGTTTTATTTATAGTTCATTAGGGTGAACCACCTCAATTTAGAGTAAATAATATAAAACAAACAGACTATTGTTGACCTACTTTCGATTTTTCTATTATATGCGACCTAGATATGAAATAACAACCCAAATAATATCAGGAACACACCTATCGCTGCCCAAATCGCTCCAGTCACGCCCGTTGAGGTATAAATACCGCCCTATTGATGAAATGCAATGTTTGTACCTCCTTGTCACACCTACATCCACCCATACGGACTAAATCCCTCCCAATACTGATATAGACGTTTTATTTATAGTTCATTAGGGTGAACCACCTCAATTTAGAGTAAATAATATAAAACAAACAGACTATTGTTGACCTACTTTCGATTTTTCTATTATATGCGACCTAGATATGAAATAACAACCCAAATAATATCAGGAACACACCTATCGCTGCCCAAATCGCTCCAGTCACGCCCGTTGCAATATAAATACCGCCCTATTGATGAAATGCTACGTTTGTACCTCCTTGTCACACCTACATCCACCCATACGGACTAAATCCCTCCCAATACTGATATAGACGTTTTATTTATAGTTCATTAGGGTGAACCACCTCAATTTAGAGTAAATAATATAAAACAAACAGACTATTGTTGACCTACTTTCGATTTTTCTATTATATGCGACCTAGATATGAAATAACAACCCAAATAATATCAGGAACACACCTATCGCTGCCCAAATCGCTCCAGTCACGCCCGTTGAGGTATAAATACCGCCCTATTGATGAAATGCAATGTTTGTACCTCCTTGTCACACCTACATCCACCCATACGGACTAAATCCCTCCCAATACTGATATAGACGTTTTATTTATAGTTCATTAGGGTGAACCACCTCAATTTAGAGTAAATAATATAAAACAAACAGACTGTTGTTGATCTACTTTCGATTTTTCTATTATATACGATCTAGATATGAAATAACAACCCAAATAATATCAGGAACACACCTATCGCTGCCCAAATCGCTCCAGTCACGCCCGTTGAGGTATAAATACCGCCCTATTGATGAAATGCTATGTTTGTACCTCCTTGTCACACCTACATCCACCCATAAGGACTAAATCAAGCCCAATACTGATATAGACGTTTTATTTATAGTTCATTAGGGTGAACCACCTCAATTTAGAGTAAATAATATAAAACAAACAGACTATTGTTGACCTACTTTCGATTTTTCTATTATATGCGACCTAGATATGAAATAACAACCCAAATAATATCAGGAACACACCTATCGCTGCCCAAATCGCTCCAGTCACGCCCGTTGAGGTATAAATACCGCCCTATTGATGAAATGCAATGTTTGTACCTCCTTGTCACACCTACATCCACCCATACGGACTAAATCCCTCCCAATACTGATATAGACGTTTTATTTATAGTTCATTAGGGTGAACCACCTCAATTTAGAGTAAATAATATAAAACAAACAGACTGTTGTTGATCTACTTTCGATTTTTCTATTATATGCGACCTAGATATGAAATAACAACCCAAATAATATCAGGAACACACCTATCGCTGCCCAAATCGCTCCAGTCACGCCCGTTGAGGTATAAATACCGCCCTATTGATGAAATGCAATGTTTGTACCTCCTTGTCACACCTACATCCACCCATACGGACTAAATCCCTCCCAATACTGATATAGACGTTTTATTTATAGTTCATTAGGGTGAACCACCTCAATTTAGAGTAAATAATATAAAACAAACAGACTATTGTTGACCTACTTTCGATTTTTCTATTATATGCGACCTAGATATGAAATAACAACCCAAATAATATCAGGAACACACCTATCACTGCCCAAATCGCTCCAGTCACGCCCGTTGCAATATAAATACCGCCCTATTGATGAAATGCTACGTTTGTACCTCCTTGTCACACCTACATCCACCCATAAGGACTAAATCCCGCCCAAAACAGATATAGACGTTTTATTTATCGTTCATTAGGGCGAACCACCTCAATTTAGAGTAAATAATATAAAATAAACAGACTATTGTTGACCTACTTTCGATTTTTCTATTATATGCGACCTAGATATGAAATAACAACCCAAATAATATCAGGAACACACGTATCGCTGCCCAAATCGCTCCAGTCACGCCCGTTGAAGTATAAATACCGCCCTATTGATGAAATGCTATGTTTGTACCTCCTTCTCACACCTACATCCACCCATAAGGACTAAATCCCGCCCAATACTGATATAGACGTTTCATTTATCGTTCATTAGGGTGAACCACCTCAATTTAGAGTAAATAATCTAAAACAAACAGACTATTGTTGACCTACTTTCGATTTTTCTATTATATGCGACCTAGATATGAAATAACAACCCAAATAATATCAGGAACTCACCTATCACTGCCCAAATCGCTCCAGTCACGCACGTTGCAATATAAATACCGCCCTATTGATGAAATGCTATGTTTGTACCTCCTTGTCACACCTACATCCACCCATAAGGACTAAATCCCGCCCAATACTGATATAGACGTTATATTTACCGTTCATTAGGGTGAACCACCTCAATTTAGAGTAAATAATATAAAACAAACAGACTATTGTTGACCTACTTTCGATTTTTCTATTATATGCGACCTAGATATGAAATAACAACCCAAATAATATCAGGAACACACCTATCACTGCCCAAATCGCTCCAGTCACGCCCGTTGCAATATAAATACCGCCCTATTGATGAAATGCTATGTTTGTACCTCCTTGTCACATCTACATCCACCCATAAGGAATAAATCCCGCCCAATACTGATATAGACGTGATATTTATCGTTCATTAGGGTGAACCACCTCAATTTAGAGTAAATAATATAAAATAAACAGACTATTGTTGACCTACTATCGATTTTTCTATTATATGCGACCTAGATATGAAATAACAACCCAAATAATATCAGGAACTCACCTATCACTGCCCAAATCGCTCCAGTCACGCCCGTTGCAATATAAATACCGCCCTATTGATGAAATGCTATGTTTGTACCTCCTTGTCACACCTACATCCACCCATAAGGACTAAATCACGCCCAAATCGCTCCAGTCACGCCCGTTGAAGTATAAATACCGCCCTATTGAAGAAATGCTATGTTTGTACCTCCTTCTCACACCTACATCCACCCATAAGGACTAAATCCCGCCCAATACTGATATAGACGTTTCATTTATCGTTCATTAGGGTGAACCACCTCAATTTAGAGTAAATAATCTAAAACAAACAGACTATTGTTGACCTACTTTCGATTTTTCTATTATATGCGACCTAGATATGAAATAACAACCCAAATAATATCAGGAACTCACCTATCACTGCCCAAATCGCTCCAGTCACGCACGTTGCAATATAAATACCGCCCTATTGATGAAATGCTATGTTTGTACCTCCTTGTCACACCTACATCCACCCATAAGGACTAAATCCCGCCCAATACTGATATAGACGTTATATTTACCGTTCATTAGGGTGAACCACCTCAATTTAGAGTAAATAATATAAAACAAACAGACTATTGTTGACCTACTTTCGATTTTTCTATTATATGCGACCTAGATATGAAATAACAACCCAAATAATATCAGGAACACACCTATCACTGCCCAAATCGCTCCAGTCACGCCCGTTGCAATATAAATACCGCCCTATTGATGAAATGCTATGTTTGTACCTCCTTGTCACATCTACATCCACCCATAAGGAATAAATCCCGCCCAATACTGATATAGACGTGATATTTATCGTTCATTAGGGTGAACCACCTCAATTTAGAGTAAATAATCTAAAACAAACAGACTATTGTTGACCTACTTTCGATTTTTCTATTATATGCGACCTAGATATGAAATAACAACCCAAATAATATCAGGAACTCACCTATCACTGCCCAAATCGCTCCAGTCACGCACGTTGCAATATAAATACCGCCCTATTGATGAAATGCTATGTTTGTACCTCCTTGTCACACCTACATCCACCCATAAGGACTAAATCCCGCCCAATACTGATATAGACGTTATATTTACCGTTCATTAGGGTGAACCACCTCAATTTAGAGTAAATAATATAAAACAAACAGACTATTGTTGACCTACTTTCGATTTTTCTATTATATGCGACCTAGATATGAAATAACAACCCAAATAATATCAGGAACACACCTATCACTGCCCAAATCGCTCCAGTCACGCCCGTTGCAATATAAATACCGCCCTATTGATGAAATGCTATGTTTGTACCTCCTTGTCACACCTACATCCACCCATAAGGACTAAATCACGCCCAAATCGCTCCAGTCACGCCCGTTGAAGTATAAATACCGCCCTATTGAAGAAATGCTATGTTTGTACCTCCTTCTCACACCTACATCCACCCATAAGGACTAAATCCCGCCCAATACTGATATAGACGTTTCATTTATCGTTCATTAGGGTGAACCACCTCAATTTAGAGTAAATAATCTAAAACAAACAGACTATTGTTGACCTACTTTCGATTTTTCTATTATATGCGACCTAGATATGAAATAACAACCCAAATAATATCAGGAACTCACCTATCACTGCCCAAATCGCTCCAGTCACGCACGTTGCAATATAAATACCGCCCTATTGATGAAATGCTATGTTTGTACCTCCTTGTCACACCTACATCCACCCATAAGGACTAAATCCCGCCCAATACTGATATAGACGTTATATTTACCGTTCATTAGGGTGAACCACCTCAATTTAGAGTAAATAATATAAAACAAACAGACTATTGTTGACCTACTTTCGATTTTTCTATTATATGCGACCTAGATATGAAATAACAACCCAAATAATATCAGGAACACACCTATCACTGCCCAAATCGCTCCAGTCACGCCCGTTGCAATATAAATACCGCCCTATTGATGAAATGCTATGTTTGTACCTCCTTGTCACATCTACATCCACCCATAAGGAATAAATCCCGCCCAATACTGATATAGACGTGATATTTATCGTTCATTAGGGTGAACCACCTCAATTTAGAGTAAATAATATAAAATAAACAGACTATTGTTGACCTACTATCGATTTTTCTATTATATGCGACCTAGATATGAAATAACAACCCAAATAATATCAGGAACTCACCTATCACTGCCCAAATCGCTCCAGTCACGCCCGTTGCAATATAAATACCGCCCTATTGATGAAATGCTATGTTTGTACCTCCTTGTCACACCTACATCCACCCATAAGGACTAAATCACGCCCAAATCGCTCCAGTCACGCCCGTTGAAGTATAAATACCGCCCTATTGAAGAAATGCTATGTTTGTACCTCCTTCTCACACCTACATCCACCCATAAGGACTAAATCCCGCCCAATACTGATATAGACGTTTCATTTATCGTTCATTAGGGTGAACCACCTCAATTTAGAGTAAATAATCTAAAACAAACAGACTATTGTTGACCTACTTTCGATTTTTCTATTATATGCGACCTAGATATGAAATAACAACCCAAATAATATCAGGAACTCACCTATCACTGCCCAAATCGCTCCAGTCACGCACGTTGCAATATAAATACCGCCCTATTGATGAAATGCTATGTTTGTACCTCCTTGTCACACCTACATCCACCCATAAGGACTAAATCCCGCCCAATACTGATATAGACGTTATATTTACCGTTCATTAGGGTGAACCACCTCAATTTAGAGTAAATAATATAAAACAAACAGACTATTGTTGACCTACTTTCGATTTTTCTATTATATGCGACCTAGATATGAAATAACAACCCAAATAATATCAGGAACACACCTATCACTGCCCAAATCGCTCCAGTCACGCCCGTTGCAATATAAATACCGCCCTATTGATGAAATGCTATGTTTGTACCTCCTTGTCACATCTACATCCACCCATAAGGAATAAATCCCGCCCAATACTGATATAGACGTGATATTTATCGTTCATTAGGGTGAACCACCTCAATTTAGAGTAAATAATATAAAATAAACAGACTATTGTTGACCTACTATCGATTTTTCTATTATATGCGACCTAGATATGAAATAACAACCCAAATAATATCAGGAACTCACCTATCACTGCCCAAATCGCTCCAGTCACGCCCGTTGCAATATAAATACCGCCCTATTGATGAAATGCTATGTTTGTACCTCCTTGTCACACCTACATCCACCCATAAGGACTAAATCACGCCCAAATCGCTCCAGTCACGCCCGTTGAAGTATAAATACCGCCCTATTGAAGAAATGCTATGTTTGTACCTCCTTCTCACACCTACATCCACCCATAAGGACTAAATCCCGCCCAATACTGATATAGACGTTATATTTACCGTTCATTAGGGTGAACCAAATCAATTTAGAGTAAATAATATAAAATAAACAGACTATTGTTGACCTACTATCGATTTTTCTATTATATGCGACCTAGATATGAAATAACAACCCAAATAATATCAGGAACTCACCTATCACTGCCCAAATCGCTCCAGTCACGCCCGTTGAAGTATAAATACCGCCCTATTGATGAAATGCTATGTTTGTACCTATTTGTCACACCTACATCCACCCATAAGGACTAAATCACGCCCAAATCGCTCCAGTCACGCCCGTTGAAGTATAAATACCGCCCTATTGATAAAATGCTATGTTTGTACCTCCTTGTCACACCTACATCCACCCATAAGGACTAAATCACGCCCAATACTGATATAGACGTTATATTTATAGTTCATTAGGGTGAACCACCTCAATTTGAAGTAAATAATATAAAACAAACAGACTATTGTTGACCTACTTTCGATTTTTCTATTATATGCGACCTAGATATGAAATAACAACCCAAATAATATCAGGAACACACCTATCACTGCCCAAATCGCTCCAGTCACGCCCGTTGAGGTATAAATACCGCCCTATTGATGAAATGCTATGTCTGTACCTCCTTGTCACACCTACATCCACCCATAAGGACTAAATCCCGCCCATTACTGATATAGACGTTATATTTATCGTTCATTAGGGTGAACCACCTCAATTTAGAGTAAATAATATAAAACAAACAGACTATTGTTGACCTACTTTCGATTTTTCTATTATATGCGACCTAGATATGAAATAACATCCCAAATAATATCAGGAACACACCTATCACTGCCCAAATCGCTCCAGTCACGCCCGTTGAGGTATAAATACCGCCCTATTGATGAAATGCTATGTTTGTACCACCTTGTCACACCTACATCCACCCATAAGGACTAAATCCCGCCCAAATCGCTCCAGTCACGCCCGTTGCAATATAAATACCGCCCTATTGAAGAAATGCTAAGTTTGTACCTCCTTGTCACACCTACATCCACCCATAAGGACTAAATCCCGCCCAATACTGATATAGACGTTATATTTATAGTTCATTAGGGTGAACCACCTCAATTTAGAGTAAATAATATAAAATAAACAGACTATTGTTGACCTACTTTCGATTTTTCTATTATATGCGACCTAGATATGAAATAACAACCCAAATAATATCAGGAACACACCTATCACTGCCCAAATCGCTCCAGTCACGCCCGTTGAAGTATAAATACCGCCCTATTGATGAAACGCTATGTTTGTACCTCCTTGTCACACCTACATCCACCCATAAGGACTAAATCCCGCCCAAGACTGATATAGACGTTTTATTTATAGTTCATTAGGGTGAACCACCTCAATTTAGAGTAAATAATATAAAAGAAACAGACTATTGTTGACCTACGTTCGATTTTTTTATTATATGCGACCTAGATATGAAATAACAACCCAAATAATATCAGGAACACACCTATCACTGCCCAAATCGCTCCAGTCACGCCCGTTGCAATATAAATACCGCCCTATTGATGAAATGCTATGTTTGTACCTCCTTGTCACACCTACATCCACCCATAAGGACTAAATCCCGCCCAAGACTGATATAGACGTTTTATTTATAGTTCATTAGGGTGAACCACCTCAATTTAGAGTAAATAATATAAAAGAAACAGACTATTGTTGACCTACGTTCGATTTTTCTATTATATGCGATCTAGATATGAAATAACAACCCAAATAATATCAGGAACACACCTATCACTGCCCAAATCGCTCCAGTCACGCCCGTTGAAGTATAAATACCGCCCTATTGAAGAAATTCTATGTTTGTACCTCCTTGTCACACCTACATCCACCCATAAGGACTATATCCCGCCCAAGACTGATATAGACGTTTTATTTATAGTTCATTAGGGTGATTCACCTCAATTTAGAGTAAATAATATAAAAGAAACAGACTATTGTTGACCTACGTTCGATCTTTTTATTATATGCGACCTAGATATGAAATAACAAGCCAAATAATATCAGGAACACACCTATCACTGCCCAAATGGCTCCAGTCACGCCCGTTGCAATATAAATACCGCCCTATTGATGAAATGCTATGTTTGTACCTCCTTGTCACACCTACATCCACCCATAAGGACTAAATCCCGCCCAATACTGATATAGACGTTATATTTATCGTTCATTAGGGTGAACCACCTCAATTTAGAGTAAATAATATAAAAGAAACAGACTATTGTTGACCTACGTTCGATTTTTCTATTATATACGACCTAGATATGAAATAACAACCCAAATAATATAAGGAACACACCTATCACTGCCCAAATCGCTCCAGTCACGCCCGTTGAAGTATAAATACCGCCCTATTGAAGAAATTCTATGTTTGTACCTCCTTGTCACACCTACATCCACCCATAAGGACTATATCCCTCCCAAGACTGATATAGACGTTTTATTTATAGTTCATTAGTTTGAACCACCTCAATTTAGAGTAAATAATATGAAAAAAAAACAGACTATTGTTGACCTACTTTCGATTTTTCTATTATATGCGACCAAGATATGAAATAACAACCCAAATAATATCAGGAACACACCTATCGCTGCCCAAATCGCTCCAGTCACGCCCGTTGCAATATAAATACCGCCCTATTGATGAAATGCTACGTTTGTACCTCCTTGTCACACCTACATCCACCCATAAGGACTAAATCCCGCCCAAAACAGATATAGACGTTTTATTTATCGTTCATTAGGGCGAACCACCTCAATTTAGAGTAAATAATATAAAATAAACAGACTATTGTTGACCTACTTTCGATTTTTCTATTATATGCGACCTAGATATGAAATAACAACCCAAATAATATCAGGAACACACGTATCGCTGCCCAAATCGCTCCAGTCACGCCCGTTGAAGTATAAATACCGCCCTATTGATGAAATGCTATGTTTGTACCTCCTTCTCACACCTACATCCACCCATAAGGACTAAATCCCGCCCAATACTGATATAGGCGTTTCATTTATCGTTCATTAGGGTGAACCACCTCAATTTAGAGTAAATAATCTAAAACAAACAGACTATTGTTGACCTACTTTCGATTTTTCTATTATATGCGACCTAGATATGAAATAACAACCCAAATAATATCAGGAACTCACCTATCACTGCCCAAATCGCTCCAGTCACGCACGTTGCAATATAAATACCGCCCTATTGATGAAATGCTATGTTTGTACCTCCTTGTCACACCTACATCCACCCATAAGGACTAAATCCCGCCCAATACTGATATAGACGTTATATTTATCGTTCATTAGGGTGAACCACCTCAATTTAGAGTAAATAATATAAAACAAACAGACTATTGTTGACCTACTTTCGATTTTTCTATTATATGCGACCTAGATATGAAATAACAACCCAAATAATATCAGGAACACACCTATCACTGCCCAAATCGCTCCAGTCACGCCCGTTGCAATATAAATACCGCCCTATTGATGAAATGCTATGTTTGTACCTCCTTGTCACATCTACATCCACCCATAAGGACTAAATCCCGCCCAATACTGATATAGACGTGATATTTATCGTTCATTAGGGTGAACCACCTCAATTTAGAGTAAATAATATAAAACAAACAGACTATTGTTGACCTACTATCGATTTTTCTATTATATGCGACCTAGATATGAAATAACAACCCAAATAATATCAGGAACTCACCTATCACTGCCCAAATCGCTCCAGTCACGCCCGTTGCAATATAAATACCGCCCTATTGATGAAATGCTATGTTTGTACCTCCTTGTCACACCTACATCCACCCATAAGGACTAAATCACGCCCAAATCGCTCCAGTCACGCCCGTTGAAGTATAAATACCGCCCTATTGAAGAAATGCTATGTTTGTACCTCCTTCTCACACCTACATCCACCCATAAGGACTAAATCCCGCCCAATACTGATATAGACGTTATATTTACCGTTCATTAGGGTGAACCAAATCAATTTAGAGTAAATAATATAAAATAAACAGACTATTGTTGACCTACTATCGATTTTTCTATTATATGCGACCTAGATATGAAATAACAACCCAAATAATATCAGGAACTCACCTATCACTGCCCAAATCGCTCCAGTCACGCCCGTTGAAGTATAAATACCGCCCTATTGATGAAATGCTATGTTTGTACCTATTTGTCACACCTACATCCACCCATAAGGACTAAATCACGCCCAAATCGCTCCAGTCACGCCCGTTGAGGTATAAATACCGCCCTATTGATGAAATGCTATGTTTGTACCTCCTTGTCACACCTACATCCACCCATAAGGATTAAATCTTGCCCAATACTGATATAGACGTTATATTTACCGTTCATTAGGGTGAACCACCTCAATTTAGAGTAAATAATATAAAACAAACAGACTATTGTTGACCTACTTTCGATTTTTCTATTATATGCGAACTAGATATGAAATAACAACCCAAATAATATCAGGAACACACCTATCGCTACCCAAATCACTCCAGTCACGCCCGTTGAGGTATAAATACCGCCCTATTGAAGAAATGCTATGTTTGTACCTCCTTGTCACACCTACATCCACCCATAAGGACTAAATCCCGCCCAAGACTGATATAGACGTTTTATTTATAGTTCATTAGGGTGAACCACCTCAATTTAGAGTAAATAATATAAAACAAACAGACTATTGTTGACCTACTTTCGATTTATCTATTATATGCGACCTAGATATGAAATAACAACCCAAATAATATCAGGAACACACCTATCACTGCCCAAATCGCTCCAGTCACGCCCGTTGAGGTATAAATACCGCCCTATTGAAGAAATGCTATGTTTGTACCTCCTTGTCACACCTACATCCACCCATAAGGACTAAATCCCGCCCAAGACTGATATAGACGTTTTATTTATAGTTCATTAGGGTGAACCACCTCAATTTAGAGTAAATAATATAAAATAAACTGACTATTGTTGACCTACGTTCGATTTTTCTAATATATGCGACCTAGATATGAAATAACAACCCAAATAATATCAGGAACACACCTATCACTGCCCAAATCGCTCCAGTCACGCCCGTTGAAGTATAAATACCGCCCTATTGAAGAAATGCTATGTTTGTACCTCCTTGTCACACCTACATCCCACCCATAAGGACTAAATCCCGCCCAATACTGATATAGACGTTATATTTATCGTTCATTAGGGTGAACCACCTCAATTTAGAGTAAATAATATAAAACAAACAGACTATTGTTGACCTACTTTCGATTTATCTATTATATGCGACCTAGATATGAAATAACAACCCAAATAATATCAGGAACACACCTATCACTGCCCAAATCGCTCCAGTCACGCCCGTTGAGGTATAAATACCGCCCTATTGATGAAATGCTATGTTTGTACCTCCTTGTCACACCTACATCCACCCATAAGGACTAAATCCCGCCCAAGACTGATATAGACGTTTTATTTATAGTTCATTAGGGTGAACCATCTCAATTTAGAGTAAATAATATAAAATAAACAGACTATTGTTGACCTACGTTCGATTTTTCTATTATATGCGACCTAGATATGAAATAACAACCCAAATAATATCAGGAACACACCTATCACTGCCCAAATCGCTCCAGTCACGCCCGTTGAAGTATAAATACCGCCCTATTGAAGAAATGCTATGTTTGTACCTCCTTGTCACACCTACATACACCCATAAGGACTAAATCCCGCCCAATACTGATATAGACGTTATATTTATCGTTCATTAGGGTGAACCACCTCAATTTAGAGTAAATAATATAAAACAAACAGACTATTGTTGACCTACTTTCGATTTTTCTATTATATGCGACCTAGATATGAAATAACAACCCAAATAATATCAGGAACACACCTATCGCTGCCCAAATCGCTCCAGTCACGCCCGTTGCAATATAAATACCGCCCTATTGAAGAAATGCTATGTTTGTACCTCCTTGTCACACCTACATCCACCCATAAGGACTAAATCACGCCCAAATCGCTCCAGTCACGCCCGTTGCAATATAAATACCGCCCTATTGCTGAAATGCTATGTTTGTACCTCCTTGTCACACCTACATCCACCCATAAGTACTAAATCACGCCCAAATCGCTCCAGTCACGCCCGTTGAAGTATAAATACCGCCCTATCGAAGAAATGCTATGTTTGTACCTTCTTGTCACACCTACATCCACCCATAAGGACTTAATCACGTCCAAATCGCTCCAGTCACGCCCGTTGCAATATAAATACCGCCCTATTGATGAAATGCTATGTTTGTACCTCCTTGTCACACCTACATCCACCCATAAGGACTAAATCACGCCCAAATCGCTCCAGTCACGCCCGTTGCAATATAAATACCGCCCTATTGATGAAATGCTATGTTTGTACCACCTTCTCACACCTACATCCACCCATAAGGACTAAATCCCGCCCAATACTGATATAGACGTTATATTTATAGTTCATTAGGGTGAACCGCCTCAATTTAGAGTAAATAATATAAAACAAACAGACTATTGTTGACCTACTTTCGATTTTTCTATTATATACGACCTAGATATGAAATAACAACCCAAATAATATCAGGAACACACCTATCACTGCCCAAATCGCTCCAGTCACGTCCGTTGAGGTATAAATACCGCCCTATTGAAGAAATGCTATGTTTGTACCTCCTTGTCACACCTACATCCACCCATAAGGACTAAATCACGCCCAATTCGCTCCAGTCACGCCCGTTGCAATATAAATACCGCCCTATTGAAGAAATGCTATGTTTGTACCTCCTTGTCACACCTACATCCACCCATAAGGACTAAATCACGCCCAAATCGCTCCAGTCACGCCCGTTGCAATATAAATACCGCCCTATTGATGAAATGCTATGTTTGTACCACCTTCTCACACCTACATCCACCCATAAGGACTAAATCCCGCCCAATACTGATATAGACGTTATATTTATAGTTCATTAGGGTGAACCACCTCAATTTAGAGTAAATAATCTAAAATAAACAGACTATTGTTGACCTACTTTCGATTTTTCTATTATATGCGAACTAGATATGAAATAACAACCCAAATAATATCAGGAACACACCTATCGCTGCCCAAATCGCTCCAGTCACGCCCGTTGCAATATAAATACCGCCCTATTGAAGAAATGCTATGTTTGTAACACCTTGTCACACCTACATCCACCCATAAGGACTAAATCCCGCCCAAATCGCTCCAGTCACGCCCGTTGCAATATAAATACCGCCCTATTGATGAAATGCTATGTTTGTACCTCCTTGTCACACCTACATCCACCCATAAGGACTAAATCACGCCCAAATCGCTCCAGTCACGCCCGTTGCAATATAAATACCGCCCTATTGATGAAATGCTATGTTTGTACCTCCTTGTCACATCTACATCCACCCATAAGGACTAAATCCCGCCCAATACTGATATAGACGTTTTATTTATCGTTCATTAGGGTGAACCACCTCAATTTAGAGTAAATAATATAAAACAAACAGACTATTGTTGACCTACTTTCGATTTTTCTATTATATGCGACCTAGATATGAAATAACAACCCAAATAATATCAGGAACACACCTATCGCTGCCCAAATCG
Organism: Prosapia bicincta; assembly: GCA_036971475.1. NCBI lineage: Eukaryota > Metazoa > Arthropoda > Insecta > Hemiptera > Cercopidae > Prosapia > Prosapia bicincta. The sequence continues at coordinate 11,222,744 of JBAIZL010000011.1, read as the reverse complement.
CTCCAGTCACGCCCGTTGAAGTATAAATACCGCCCTATTGATGAAATGCTATGTTTGTACCTCCTTGTCACGCCTACATCCACCCATAAGGACTAAATCCCGCCCAATACTGATATAGACGTTTTATTTATCGTTCATTAGGGTGAACCACCTCAATTTAGAGTAAATAATATAAAACAAACAGACTATTGTTGACCTACTTTCGATTTTTCTATTATATACCACCTAGATATGAAATAACAACCCAAATAATATCAGGAACACACCTATCACTGCCCAAATCGCTCCAGTCACGCCCGTTGAGGTATAAATACCGCCCTATTGAAGAAATGCTATGTTTGTACCTCCTTGTCACACCTACATCCACCCATAAGGACTAAATCACGCCCAAATCGCTCCAGTCACGCCCGTTGCAATATAAATACCGCCCTATTGAAAAAATGCTATGTTTGTACCTCCTTGTCACTCCTACATCCACCCATAAGGACTAAATCACGCAAAAATCGCTCCAGTCACGCCCGTTGCAATATAAATACCGCCCTATTGATGAAATGCTATGTTTGTACCACCTTCTCACACCTACATCCACCCATAAGGACTAAATCCCGCCCAATACTGATATAGACGTTATATTTATAGTTCATTAGGGTGAACCACCTCAATTTAGAGTAAATAATCTAAAATAAACAGCCTATTGTTGACCTACTTTCGATTTTTCTATTATATGCGAACTAGATATGAAATAACAACCCAAATAATATCAGGAACACACCTATCGCTGCCCAAATCGCTCCAGTCACGCCCGTTGCAATATAAATACCGCCCTATTGAAGAAATGCTATGTTTGTAACACCTTGTCACACCTACATCCACCCATAAGGACTAAATCCCGCCCAAATCGCTCCAGTCACGCCCGTTGCAATATAAATACCGCCCTATTGATGAAATGCTATGTTTGTACCTCCTTGTCACATCTACATCCACCCATAAGAACTAAATCCCGCCCAATACTGATATAGACGTTTTATTTATCGTTCATTAGGGTGAACCACCTCAATTTAGAGTAAATAATATAAAACAAACAGACTATTGTTGACCTACTTTCGATTTTTCTATTATATGCGACCTAGATATGAAATAACAACCCAAATAATATCAGGAACACACCTATCGCTGCCCAAATCGCTTCAGTCACGCCCGTTGAAGTATAAATACCGCCCTATTGATGAAATGCTGTGTTTGTACCTCCTTGTCACGCCTACATCCACCCATAAGGACTAAATCCCGCCCAATACTGATATAGACGTTATATTTATCGTTCATTAGGGTGAACCACCTCAATTTAGAGTAAATAATATAAAACAAACAGACTATTGTTGACCTACTTTCGATTTTTCTATTATATGCGACCTAGATATGAAATAACAACCCAAATAATATCAGGAACACACCTATCACTGCCCAAATTGCTCCAGTCACGCCCGTTGAGGTATAAATACCGCCCTATTGATGAAATGCTATGTTTGTACCTCCTTGTCACACCTACATCCACCCATAAGGACTAAATCCCGCCCAATACTGATATAGACGTTTTATTTATAGTTCATTAGGGTGAACTACCTCAATTTAGAGTAAATAATATAAAACAAACAGACTATTGTTGACCTACTTTCGATTTTTCTATTATATACGACATAGATAGGAAATAACAACCCAAATAATATCAGGAACACACCTATCACTGCCCAAATCGCTCCAGTCACGCCCGTTGAAGTATAAATACCGCTCTATTGAAGAAATGCTATGTTTGTACCTCCTTGTCACACCTACATCCACCCATAAGGACTAAATCACGCCCAAATCGCTCCAGTCACGCCCGTTGCAATATAAATACCGCCCTATTGATGAAATGCTATGTTTGTACCTCCTTGTCACACCCATATCCACCCATAAGGACTAAATCACGCCCAAATCGCTCCAGTCACGCCCGTTGCAATATAAATACCGCCCTATTGATGAAATGCTATGTTTGTACCACCTTCTCACACCTACATCCACCCATAAGGACTAAATCCCGCCCAATACTGATATAGACGTTATATTTATAGTTCATTAGGGTGAACCACCTCAATTTAGAGTAAATAATATAAAACAAACAGACTATTGTTGACCTACTTTCGATTTTTCTATTATATACGACCTAGATATGAAATAACAACCCAAATAATATCAGGAACACACCTATCGCTGCCCAAATCGCTTCAGTCACGCCCGTTGAAGTATAAATACCGCCCTATTGATGAAATGCTGTGTTTGTACCTCCTTGTCACATCTACATCCACCCATAAGAACTAAATCCCGCCCAATACTGATATAGACGTTTTATTTATCGTTCATTAGGGTGAACCACCTCAATTTAGAGTAAATAATATAAAACAAACAGACTATTGTTGACCTACTTTCGATTTTTCTATTATATGCGACCTAGATATGAAATAACAACCCAAATAATATCAGGAACACACCTATCGCTGCCCAAATCGCTTCAGTCACGCCCGTTGAAGTATAAATACCGCCCTATTGATGAAATGCTGTGTTTGTACCTCCTTGTCACGCCTACATCCACCCATAAGGACTAAATCCCGCCCAATACTGATATAGACGTTATATTTATCGTTCATTAGGGTGAACCACCTCAATTTAGAGTAAATAATATAAAACAAACAGACTATTGTTGACCTACTTTCGATTTTTCTATTATATGCGACCTAGATATGAAATAACAACCCAAATAATATCAGGAACACACCTATCACTGCCCAAATTGCTCCAGTCACGCCCGTTGAGGTATAAATACCGCCCTATTGATGAAATGCTATGTTTGTACCTCCTTGTCACACCTACATCCACCCATAAGGACTAAATCCCGCCCAATACTGATATAGACGTTTTATTTATAGTTCATTAGGGTGAACTACCTCAATTTAGAGTAAATAATATAAAACAAACAGACTATTGTTGACCTACTTTCGATTTTTCTATTATATACGACATAGATAGGAAATAACAACCCAAATAATATCAGGAACACACCTATCACTGCCCAAATCGCTCCAGTCACGCCCGTTGAAGTATAAATACCGCTCTATTGAAGAAATGCTATGTTTGTACCTCCTTGTCACACCTACATCCACCCATAAGGACTAAATCACGCCCAAATCGCTCCAGTCACGCCCGTTGCAATATAAATACCGCCCTATTGATGAAATGCTATGTTTGTACCTCCTTGTCACACCCATATCCACCCATAAGGACTAAATCACGCCCAAATCGCTCCAGTCACGCCCGTTGCAATATAAATACCGCCCTATTGATGAAATGCTATGTTTGTACCACCTTCTCACACCTACATCCACCCATAAGTACTAAATCCCGCCCAATACTGATATAGACGTTATATTTATAGTTCATTAGGGTGAACCACCTCAATTTAGAGTAAATAATATAAAACAAACAGACTATTGTTGACCTACTTTCGATTTTTCTATTATATACGACCTAGATATGAAATAACAACCCAAATAATATCAGGAACACACCTATCACTGCCCAAATCGCTCCAGTCACGCCCGTTGAGGTATAAATACCGCCCTATTGAAGAAATGCTATGTTTGTACCTCCTTGTCACACCTACATCCACCCATAAGGACAAAATCACGCCCAAATCGCTCCAGTCACGCCCGTTGCAATATAAATACCGCCCTATTGAAGAAATGCTATGTTTGTACCTCCTTGTCACACCTACATCCACCCATAAGGACTAAATCACGCCCAAATCGCTCCAGTCACGCCCGTTGCAATATAAATACCGCCCTATTGATGAAATGCTATGTTTGTACCTCCTTGTCACACCTACATCCACCAATAAGGACTAAATCCCGCCCAATACTGATATAGACGATATATTTATAGTTCATTAGGGTGAACCACCTCAATTTAGGATAAATAATCTAAAATAAACAGACTATTGTTGACCTACTTTCGATTTTTCTATTATATGCGAACTAGATATGAAATAACAACCCAAATAATATCAGGAACACACCTATCGCTGCCCAAATCGCTCCAGTCACGCCCGTTGAAGTATAAATACCGCCCTATTGAAGAAATGCTATGTTTGTACCTCCTTGTCACACCTACATCCACCCATAAGGACTAAATCACGCCCAAATCGCTCCATTCACGCCCGTTGCAATATAAATACCGCCCTATTGATGAAATGCTATGTTTGTACCTCCTTGTCACACCTACATCCACCCATAAGGACTAAATCCCGCCCAAATCGCTCCATTCACGCCCGTTGCAATATAAATACCGCCCTATTGAAGAAATGCTATGTTTGTACCTCCTTGTCACACCTACATCCACCCATAAGGACTAAATCACGCCCAAATCGCTCCATTCACGCCCGTTGCAATATAAATACCGCCCTATTGATGAAATGCTATGTTTGTACCTCCTTGTCACACCTACATCCACCCATAAGGACTAAATCACGCCCAAATCGCTCCATTCACGCCCGTTGCAATATAAATACCGCCCTATTGAAGAAATGCTATATTTGTACCTCCTTGTCACACCTACATCCACCCATAAGGACTAAATCACGCCCAAATCGCTCCATTCACGCCCGTTGCAATATAAATACCGCCCTATTGAAGAAATGCTATGTATGTACCTCCTTGTCACACCTACATCCACCCATAAGGACTAAATCCCGCCCAAATCGCTCCAGTCACGCCCGTTGCAATATAAATACCGCCCTATTGATGAAATGCTATGTTTGTACCTCCTTGTCACACCTACATCCACCCATAAGGACTAAATCACGCCCAAATCGCTCCAGTCACGCCCGTTGCAATATAAATACCGCCCTATTGATGAAATGCTATGTTTGTACCTCCTTGTCACACCTACATCCACCCATAAGGACTAAATCACGCCCAAATCGCTCCAGTCACGCCCGTTGCAATATAAATACCGCCCTATTGATGAAATGCTATGTTTGTACCTCCTTGTCACACCTACATCCACCCATAAGGACTAAATCCCGCCCAATACTGATATAGACGTTATATTTATCGTTCATTAGGGTGAAACACCTCAATTTAGAGTAAATAATCTAAAATGAACAGACTATTGTTGACCTACTTTCGATTTTTCTATTATATACGACCTAGATATAAAATAACAACCCAAATAATATCAGGAACACACCTATCACTGCCCAAATCGCTCCCGTCACGCCCGTTGAAGTATAAATACCGCCCTATTGAAGAAATGCTATGTTTGTACCTCCTTGTCACACCTACATCCACCCACAAGGACTAAATCACGCCCAAATCGCTCCAGTCACGCCCGTTGAAATATAAATACCGCCCTATTGAAGAAATGCTATGTTTGTACCTCCTTCTCACACCTACATCCACCCATAAGGACTAAATCCCGCCCAATACTGATATAGACGTTATATTTATCGTTCATTAGGGTGAACCACCTCAATTTAGAGTAAATAATCTAAAATGAACAGACTATTGTTGACCTACTTTCGATTTTTCTATTATATACGACCTAGATATAAAATAACAACCCAAATAATATCAGGAACACACCTATCACTGCCCAAATCGCTCCCGTCACGCCCGTTGAAGTATAAATACCGCCCTATTGAAGAAATGCTATGTTTGTACCTCCTTGTCACACCTACATCCACCCACAAGGACTAAATCACGCCCAAATCGCTCCAGTCACGCCCGTTGAAATATAAATACCGCCCTATTGATGAAATGCTATGTTTGTACCTCCTTGTCACACCTACATCCACCCATAAGGACTAAATCCCGCCCAAATCGCTCCATTCACGCCCGTTGAAGTATAAATACCGCCCTATTGAAGAAATGCTATGTTTGTACCTCCTTGTCACACCTACATCCACCCACAAGGACTAAATCACGCCCAAATCGCTCCAGTCACGCCCGTTGAAATATAAATACCGCCCTATTGAAGAAATGCTATGTTTGTACCTCCTTGTCACACCTACATCCACCCATAAGGACTAAATCACGCCCAAATCGCTCCAGTCACGCCCGTTGAAGTATAAATACCGCCCTATTGATGAAATGCTATGTTTGTACCTCCTTCTCACACCTACATCCACCCATAAGGACTAAATCCCGCCCAATACTGATATAGACGTTATATTTATCGTTCATTAGGGTGAACCACCTCAATTTAGAGTAAATAATCTAAAATAAACAGACTATTGTTGACCTACTTTCGATTTTTCTATTATATACGACATAGATATGAAATACCAACCCAAATAATATCAGGAACACACCTATCACTGCCCAAATCGCTCCAGTCACGCCCGTTGAAGTATAAATACCGCCCTATTGAAGAAATGCTATGTTTGTACCTCCTTCTCACACCTACATCCACCCATAAGGACTAAATCCCGCCCAAATCGCTCCAGTCACGCCCGTTGAAGTATAAATACCGCCCTATTGAAGAAATGCTTGTTTGTACCTCCTTCTCACACCTACATCCACCCATAAGGACTAAATCACGCCCAAATCGCTCCAGTCACGCCCGTTGAAGTATAAATACCGCCCTATTGAAGAAATGCTATGTTTGTACCTCCTTCTCTCACCTACATCCACCCATAAGGACTAAATCCCGCCCAATACTGATATAGACGTTATATTTACCGTTCATTAGGGTGAACCAATTCAATTTAGAGTAAATAATCTAAAATAAACAGACCATTGTTGACCTACTTCCGATTTTTCTATTATATACGACATAGATAGGAAATAACAACCCAAATAATATCAGGAACACACCTATCACTGCCCAAATCGCTCCCGTCACGCCCGTTGAAGTATAAATACCGCCCTATTGAAGAAATGCTATGTTTGTACCTCCTTGTCACACCTACATCCACCCATAAGGACTAAATCCCGCCCAAATCGCTCCAGTCACGCCCGTTGAAGTATAAATACCGCCCTATTGAAGAAATGCTTGTTTGTACCTCCTTCTCACACCTACATCCACCCATAAGGACTAAATCACGCCCAAATCGCTCCAGTCACCCCCGTTGAAGTATAAATACCGCCCTATTGAAGAAATGCTATGTTTGTACCACCTTCTCACACCTACATCCACCCATAAGGACTAAATCCCGCCCAATACTGATATAGACGTTATATTTACCGTTCATTAGGGTGAACCAATTCAATTTAGAGTAAATAATTTAGAAACAAACAGACTATTGTTGACCTACTTTCGATTTTTCTATTATATACGACCTAGATATGAAATAACAACCCAAATAATATCAGGAACACACCTATCACTACCCAAATCGCTCCAGTCACGCCCGTTGAGGTATAAATACCGCCCTATTGAAGAAATGCTATGTTTGTACCTCCTTGTCACACCTACATCCACCCATAAGGACTAAATCCCGCCCAAATCGCTCCATTCATGCCCGTTGAAGTATAAATACCGCCCTATTGAAGAAATGCTATGTTTGTACCTCCGTGTCACACCTACATCCACCCATAAGGACTAAATCCCGCCCAAATCGCTCCATTCATGCCCGTTGAAGTATAAATACCGCCCTATTGAAGAAATGCTATGTTTGTACCTCCTTCTCACACCTACATCCACCCATAATGACTAAATCCCGCCCAATACTGATATAGACGTTATATTTATCGTTCATTAGGGTGAACCAATTTAATTTAGAGTAAATAATCTAAAATAAACAGACTATCTTTGACCTACTTTCGATTTTTCTATTATATACGACCTAGATATGAAATAACAACCCAAATAATATCAGGAACACACCTATCACTGCCCAAATCGCTCCAGTCACGCCCGTTGAAGTATAAATACCGCCCTATTGAAGAAATGCCATGTTTGTACCTCCTTGTCACACCTACATCCACCCATAAGGACTAAATCCCGCCCAATACTGATATAGACGTTATATTTATCGTTCATTAGGGTGAACCAATTTAATTTAGAGTAAATAATCTAAAATAAACAGACTATCTTTGACCTACTTTCGATTTTTCTATTATATACGACCTAGATATGAAATAACAACCCAAATAATATCAGGAACACACCTATCACTGCCCAAATCGCTCCAGTCACGCCCGTTGAAGTATAAATACCGCCCTATTGAAGAAATGCTATGTTTGTACCTCCTTCTCACACCTACATCCACCCATAATGACTAAATCCCGCCCAATACTGATATAGACGTTATATTTATCGTTCATTAGGGTGAACCAATTTAATTTAGAGTAAATAATCTAAAATAAACAGACTATCTTTGACCTACTTTCGATTTTTCTATTATATACGACCTAGATATGAAATAACAACCCAAATAATATCAGGAACACACCTATCACTGCCCAAATCGCTCCAGTCACGCCCGTTGAAGTATAAATACCGCCCTATTGAAGAAATGCTATGTTTGTACCTCCTTGTCACACCTACATCCACCCATAAGGACTAAATCACGCCCAAATCGCTCCAGTCACGCCCGTTGAAGTATAAATACCGCCCTATTGAAGAAATGCTATGTTTGTACCTCCTTGTCACACCTGCATCCACCCATAAGGACTAAATCACTGCCCAAATCGCTCCAGTCACGCCCGTTAAAGTATAAATACCGCCCTATTGAAGAAATGCTATGTTTGTACCTCCTTCTCACACCTACATCCACCCATAAGGACTAAATCACGCCCACATCGCTCCAGTCACGCCCGTTGAAGTATAAATACCGCCCTATTGAAGAAATGCTATGTTTGTACCTACTTCTCTCACCTACATCCACCCATAAGGACTAAATCACGCCCAAATCGCTCCAGTCACTCCCGTTGAAGTATAAATACCGCCCTATTGAAGAAATGCTATGTTTGTACCTCCTTCTCACACCTACATCCACCCATAAGGACTAAATCACGCCCAAATCGCTCCAGTCACGCCCGTTGAAGTATAAATACCGCCCTATTGAAGAAATGCTATGTTTGTACCTCCTTGTCACACCTACATCCACCCATAAGGACTAAATCCCACCCAATACTGATATAGACGTTATATTTATCGTTCATTAGGGTGAACCACCTCAATTTAGAGTAAATAATCTAAAATAAACAGACTATTTATGACCTACATTCGATTTTTCTATTATATACGACCTAGATATGAAATAACAACCCAAATAATATCAGGAACACACCTATCACTGCCCAAATCGCCCCAGTCACGCCCGTTGAAGTATAAATACCGCCCTATTGAAGAAATGCTATGTTTGTACCTCCTTGTCACACCTACATACACCCTTAAGGACTAAATCCCGCCCAAAATTGATATAAAAGTTTTATCTATCGTTCATTAGGGTGAATGACATCCATTTAGAGTAAATAATCTAAAATAAACAACTTAGAGGTGACCTACTTTCGATTCTTCTAAAATATATGACTTAGATATGAAATTACAACCAAATTATATCAAGAACACACCTATCACTGCCCAAATCGCTCCAGTCACGCCCTTTGAGGTATCAATACCGCCCTATTGATGAAATGCTATGTTTGTACCTCCTTGTCACACCTACATCCACCCATAAGGACTAAATCACGCCCAAATCGCTCCAGTCACGCCCTTTGCAATATAAATACCGCCCTATTGATGAAATGCTATGTTTGTACCTCCTTGTCACACCTACATCCACCCATAAGGACTAAATCCCGCCCAATACTGACATAGACGTTATATTTATCGTTCATTAGGGTGAACCAACTCAATTTAGAGTAAATAATCTAAAATGAACAGACTATTGTTGACCTACTTTCGATTTTTCCATTATATACGACCTAGATATAAAATAACAACCCAAATAATATCAGGAACACACCTATCACTGCCCAAATCGCTCCAGTCACGCCCGTTGAAGTATAAATACCGCCCTATTGAAGAAATGCTATGTTTGTACCTCCTTGTCACACCTACATCCACCCATAAGGACTAAATCCCGCCCAAATCGCTCCAGTCACGCCCGTTGCAATATAAATACCGCCCTATTGATGAAATGCTATGTTTGTACCTCCTTGTCACACCTACATCCACCCATAAGGACTAAATCACGCCCAAATCGCTCCAGTCACGCCCGTTGCAATATAAATACCGCCCTATTGATGAAATGCTATGTTTGTACCTCCTTGTCACACCTACATCCACCCATAAGGACTATATCACGCCCAAATCGCTCCAGTCACGCCCGTTGCAATATAAATACCGCCCTATTGATGAAATGCTATGTTTGTACCTCCTTGTCACACCTACATCCACCCATAAGGACTAAATCCCGCCCAATACTGATATAGACGTTATATTTATCGTTCATTAGGGTGAACCACCTCAATTTAGAGTAAATAATCTAAAATGAACAGACTATTGTTGACCTACTTTCGATTTTTCTATTATATACGACCTAGATATAAAATAACAACCCAAATAATATCAGGAACACACCTATCACTGCCCAAATCGCTCCCGTCACGCCCGTTGAAGTATAAATACCGCCCTATTGAAGAAATGCTATGTTTGTACCTCCTTGTCACACCTACATCCACCCATAAGGACTAAATCACGCCCAAATCGCTCCAGTCACGCCCGTTGAAGTATAAATACCGCCCTATTGAAGAAATGCTATGTTTGTACCTCCTTCTCACACCTACATCCACCCATAAGGACTAAATCACGCCCAAATCGCTCCAGTCACCCCCGTTGAAGTATAAATACCGCCCTATTGATGAAATGCTATGTTTGTACCTCCTTGTCACACCTACATCCACCCATAAGGACTAAATCACGCCCAAATCGCTCCAGTCACCCCCGTTGAAGTATAAATACCGCCCTATTGATGAAATGCTATGTTTGTACCTCCTTGTCACACCTACATCCACCCATAAGGACTAAATCCCGCCCAATACTGATATAGACGTTATATTTATCGTTCATTAGGGTGAACCACCTCAATTTAGAGTAAATAATCTAAAATAAACAGACTATTGTTGACCTACTTTCGATTTTTCTATTATATACGACATAGATATGAAATACCAACCCAAATAATATCAGGAACACACCTATCACTGCCCAAATCGCTCCAGTCACGCCCGTTGAAGTATAAATACCGCCCTAATGAAGAAATGCTATGTTTGTACCTCCTTGTCACACCTACATCCACCCATAAGGACTAAATCACGCCCAAATCGCTCCAGTCACGCCCGTTGAAGTATAAATACCGCCCTATTGAAGAAATGCTATGTTTGTACCTTCTTGTCACACCTACATCCACCCATAAGGACTAAATCACGCCCAAATCGCTCCAGTCACCCCCGTTGAAGTATAAATACCGCCCTATTGATGAAATGCTATGTTTGTACCTCCTTGTCACACCTACATCCACCCATAAGGACTAAATCCCGCCCAATACTGATATAGACGTTATATTTATCGTTCATTAGGGTGAACCACCTCAATTTAGAGTAAATAATCTAAAATAAACAGACTATTGTTGACCTACTTTCGATTTTTCTATTATATACGACATAGATATGAAATACCAACCCAAATAATATCAGGAACACACCTATCACTGCCCAAATCGCTCCAGTCACGCCCGTTGAAGTATAAATACCGCCCTATTGAAGAAATGCTATGTTTGTACCACCTTGTCACATCTACATCCACCCATAAGGACTAAATCCCGCCCAATACTGATATGGACGTTATATTTATCGTTCATTAGGGTGAACCAACTCAATTTAGAGTAAATAATCTAAAATAAACAGACTATTGTTGACCTACTTTCGATTTTTCTATTATATACGATATAAATAGGAAATAACAACCCAAATAATATCAGGAACACACCTATCACTGCCCAAATCGCTCCAGTCACGCCCGTTGAAGTATAAATACCGCCCTATTGAAGAAATGCTATGTTTGTACCTCCTTCTCACACCTACATCCACCCATAAGGACTAAATCACGCCCAAATCGCTCCAGTCACGCCCGTTGAAGTATAAATACCGCCCTATTGAAGAAATGCTATGTTTGTACTTCCTTCTCTCACCTACATCCACCCATAAGGACTAAATCCCGCCCAATACTGATATAGACGTTATATTTACCGTTCATTAGGGTGAACCAATTCAATTTAGAGTAAATAATCTAATATAAAGAGACTATTGTTGACCTACTTCCGATTTTTCTATTATATACGACATAGATAGGAAATAACAACCCAAATAATATCAGGAACACACCTATCACTGCCCAAAACGCTCCCGTCACGCCCGTTGAAGTATAAATACCGCCCTATTGAAGAAATGCTATGTTTGTACCTCCTTCTCACACCTACATCCACCCATAAGGACTAAATCCCGCCCAAATCACTCCAGTCACGCCCGTTGAAGTATAAATACCGCCCTATTGAAGAAATGCTATGTTTGTACCTCCTTGTCAAACCTACATCCACCCATAAGGACTAAATCACGCCCAAATCGCTCCAGTCACGCCCGTTGAAGTATAAATACCGCCCTATTGAAGAAATGCTATGTTTGTACCTCCTTGTCACACCTACATCCACCCATAAGGACTAAATCCCGCCCAATACTGATATAGACGTTATATTTATCGTTCATTAGGGTGAACCACCTCAATTTAGAGTAAATAATCTAAAATAAACAGACTATTGTTGACCTACTTTCGATTTTTCTATTATATACGACATAGATATGAAATACCAACCCAAATAATATCAGGAACACACCTATCACTGCCCAAATCGCTCCAGTCACGCCCGTTGAAGTATAAATACCGCCCTATTGAAGAAATGCTATGTTTGTACCTCCTTGTCACACCTACATCCACCCATAAGGACTAAATCCCGCCCAAATCGCTCCAGTCACGCCCGTTGAAGTATAAATACCGCCCTATTGAAGAAATGCTATGTTTGAACCTCCTTCTCACACCTACATCCACCCATAAGGACTAAATCACGCCCAAATCGCTCCAGTCACGCCCGTTGAAGTATAAATACCGCCCTATTGAAGAAATGCTATGTTTGTACCTCCTTGTCACACCTACATCCACCCATAAGGACTAAATCCCGCCCAATACTGATATAGACGTTATATTTACCGTTCATTAGGGTGAACCAATTCAATTTATAGTAAATAATCTAAAATAAACAGACTATTGTTGACCTACTTCCGATTTTTCTATTATATGCGACCTAGATATGAAATAACCCAAATAATATCAGGAACACACCTATCACTGCCCAAATCGCTCCAGTCACGCCCGTTGAAGTATAAATACCGCCCTATTGAAGAAATGCTATGTTTGTACCTCCTTGTCACACCTACATCCACCCATAAGGACTAAATCACGCCCAAATCGCTCCAGTCACGCCCGTTGAAGTATAAATACCGCCCTATTGAAGAAATGCTATGTTTGAACCTCCTTCTCACACCTACATCCACCCATAAGGACTAAATCACGCCCAAATCGCTCCAGTCCCGCCCGTTGAAGTATAAATACCGCCCTATTGAAGAAATGCTATGTTTGTACCTCCTTGTCACACCTACATCCACCCATAAGGACTAAATCCCGCCCAATACTGATATAGACGTTATATTTACCGTTCATTAGGGTGAACCAATTCAATTTATAGTAAATAATCTAAAATAAACAGACTATTGTTGACCTACTTCCGATTTTTCTATTATATGCGACCTAGATATGAAATAACCCAAATAATATCAGGAACACACCTATCACTGCCCAAATCGCTCCAGTCACGCCCGTTGAAGTATAAATACCGCCCTATTGAAGAAATGCCATGTTTGTACCTCCTTGTCACACCTACATCCACCCATAAGGACTAAATCCCGCCCAATACTGATATAGACGTTATATTTATCGTTCATTAGGGTGAACCACCTCAATTTAGAGTAAATAATATAAAATAAACAGACTATTGTTGACCTACTTTCGATTTTTCTATTATATACGACCTAGATATGAAATTACAATCCAAATAATATCAACACACCTATCACTGCCCAAATCGCACCAGTCACGCCAGTTAAAATATAAATACCGCCCTATTGAGGAAATGCTATGTTTGTACCACCTTCTCACACCTATATACACCCTAAAGGACTACATCATGCCCAAAAATGATATAGACGTTTTATTTATCGTTCATTAGGGCGAACGACCTCGATTCAGAGTAAATAATCTAAAATAAACAGACTATTGTTGACCTACTTTCGATTTTTCTATTATATACGACATAGATATGAAATACCAACCCAAATAATATCAGGAACACACCTATCACAGCCCAAATCGCTCCAGTCACGCCCGTTGAGGTATAAATACCGCGCTATTGAAGAAATGCTATGTTTGTACCTCCTTGTCACACCTACATCCACCCATAAGGACTAAATCCCGCCCAAATCGCTCCAGTCACCCCCGTTGAAGTATAAATACCGCCCTATTGAAGAAATGCTATGTTTGTACCACCTTGTCACACCTACATACACCCATAAGGACTAAATCCCGCCCAAATCGCTCCAGTCACCCCCGTTGAAGTATAAATACCGCCCTATTGAAGAAATGCTATGTTTGTACCACCTTGTCACACCTACATACACCCATAAGGACTAAATCCCGCCCAAATCGCTCCATTCACGCCCGTTGCAATATAAATACAGCCCTATTGATGAAATGCTATGTTTGTACCTCCTTGTCACACCTACATCCACCCATAAGGACTAAATCACTGCCCAAATCGCTCCAGTCACCCCCGTTGTAATATAAATACAGCCCTATTGATGAAATGCTATGTTTGTACCTCCTTCTCACACCTACATCCACCCATAAGGACTAAATCACGCCCAAATCGCTCCATTCACGCCCGTTGCAATATAAATACAGCCCTATTGATGAAATGCTATGTTTGTACCTCCTTGTCACACCTACATACACCCATAAGGACTAAATCACGCCCAAATCGCTCCAGTCACCCCCGTTGCAATATAAATACAGCCCTATTGATGAAATGCTATGTTTGTACCTCCTTCTCACACCTACATCCACCCATAAGGACTAAATCACGCCCAAATCGCTCCAGTCACCCCCGTTGCAATATAAATACAGCCCTATTGATGAAATGCTATGTTTGTACCACCTTGTCACACCTACATACACCCATAAGGACTAAATCCCGCCCAAATCGCTCCATTCACGCCCGTTGCAATATAAATACAGCCCTATTGATGAAATGCTATGTTTGTACCTCCTTGTCACACCTACATCCACCCATAAGGACTAAATCACTGCCCAAATCGCTCCAGTCACCCCCGTTGAAGTATAAATACCGCCCTATTGAAGAAATGCTATGTTTGTACCACCTTGTCACACCTACATACACCCATAAGGACTAAATCCCGCCCAAATCGCTCCATTCACGCCCGTTGCAATATAAATACAGCCCTATTGATGAAATGCTATGTTTGTACCACCTTGTCACACCTACATACACCCATAAGGACTAAATCCCGCCCAAATCGCTCCATTCACGCCCGTTGCAATATAAATACAGCCCTATTGATGAAATGCTATGTTTGTACCTCCTTGTCACACCTACATCCACCCATAAGGACTAAATCACTGCCCAAATCGCTCCAGTCACCCCCGTTGAAGTATAAATACCGCCCTATTGAAGAAATGCTATGTTTGTACCACCTTGTCACACCTACATACACCCATAAGGACTAAATCCCGCCCAAATCGCTCCATTCACGCCCGTTGCAATATAAATACAGCCCTATTGAAGAAATGCTATGTTTGTACCTCCTTGTCACACCTACATCCACCCATAAGGACTAAATCACGCCCAAATCGCTCCAGTCACCCCCGTTGAAGTATAAATACCGCGCTATTGAAGAAATGCTATGTTTGTACCACCTTGTCACACCTACATCCACCCATAAGGACTAAATCCCGCCCAAATCGCTCCAGTCACGCCCGTTGAAGTATAAATACCGCCCTATTGAAGAAATGCTATGTTTGTACCTCCTTGTCACACCTACATCCACCCATAAGGACTAAATCCCGCCCAAATCGCTCCAGTCACGCCCGTTGCAATATAAATACAGCCCTATTGATGAAATGCTATGTTTGTACCTCCTTGTCACACCTACATCCACCCATAAGGACTAAATCACTGCCCAAATCGCTCCAGTCACCCCCGTTGAAGTATAAATACCGCGCTATTGAAGAAATGCTATGTTTGTACCTCCTTGTCACACCTACATCCACCCATAAGGACTAAATCACGCCCAAATCGCTCCAGTCACCCCCGTTGAAGTATAAATACCGCGCTATTGAAGAAATGCTATGTTTGTACCACCTTGTCACACCTACATCCACCCATAAGGACTAAATCCCGCCCAAATCGCTCCAGTCACGCCCGTTGAAGTATAAATACCGCCCTATTGAAGAAATGCTATGTTTGTACCACCTTGTCACACCTACATCCACCCATAAGGACTAAATCCCGCCCAAATCGCTCCATTCACGCCCGTTGCAATATAAATACAGCCCTATTGATGAAATGCTATGTTTGTACCTCCTTGTCACACCTACATCCACCCATAAGGACTAAATCACTGCCCAAATCGCTCCAGTCACGCCCGTTGCAATATAAATACCGCCCTATTGATGAAATGCTATGTTTGTACCTCCTTGTCACACCTACATCCACCCATAAGGACTAAATCCCGCCCAAATCGCTCCAGTCACGCCCGTTGAAGTATAAATACCGCCCTATTGAAGAAATGCTATGTTTGTACCTCCTTGTCACACCTACATACACCCATAAGGACTAAATCCCGCCCAAATCGCTCCAGTCACGCCCGTTGAAGTATAAATACCGCCCTATTGAAGAAATGCTATGTTTGTACCTCCTTGTCACACCTACATACACCCATAAGGACTAAATCCCGCCCAAATCGCTCCAGTCACGCCCGTTGCAATATAAATACCGCCCTATTGATGAAATGCTATGTTTGTACCTCCTTGTCACACCTACATACACCCATAAGGACTAAATCACTGCCCAAATCGCTCCAGTCACGCCCGTTGCAATATAAATACCGCCCTATTGATGAAATGCTATGTTTGTACCTCCTTGTCACACCTACATCCACCCATAAGGACTAAATCCCGCCCAAATCGCTCCAGTCACGCCCGTTGCAATATAAATACAGCCCTATTGAAGAAATGCTATGTTTGTACCTCCTTGTCACACCTACATCCACCCATAAGGACTAAATCCCGCCCAAATCGCTCCAGTCACGCCCGTTGAAGTATAAATACCGCCCTATTGAAGAAATGCTATGTTTGTACCACCTTGTCACACCTACATCCACCCATAAGGACTAAATCCCGCCCAAATCGCTCCAGTCACCCCCGTTGAAGTATAAATACCGCGCTATTGAAGAAATGCTATGTTTGTACCACCTTGTCACACCTACATCCACCCATAAGGACTAAATCCCGCCCAAATCGCTCCAGTCACGCCCGTTGAAGTATAAATACCGCCCTATTGAAGAAATGCTATGTTTGTACCTCCTTGTCACACCTACATCCACCCATAAGGACTAAATCACGCCCAAATCGCTCCAGTCACCCCCGTTGAAGTATAAATACCGCCCTATTGAAGAAATGCTATGTTTGTACCTCCTTGTCACACCTACATCCACCCATAAGGACTAAATCACGCCCAAATCGCTCCAGTCACCCCCGTTGAAGTATAAATACCGCGCTATTGAAGAAATGCTATGTTTGTACCTCCTTGTCACACCTACATCCACCCATAAGGACTAAATCACGCCCAAATCGCTCCAGTCACCCCCGTTGAAGTATAAATACCGCCCTATTGAAGAAATGCTATGTTTGTACCACCTTGTCACACCTACATACACCCATAAGGACTAAATCACGCCCAAATCGCTCCAGTCACGCCCGTTGGAGTATAAATACCGCGCTATTGAAGAAATGCTATGTTTGTACCTCCTTGTCACACCTACATCCACCCATAAGGACTAAATCACGCCCAAATCGCTCCAGTCACCCCCGTTGAAGTATAAATACCGCGCTATTGAAGAAATGCTATGTTTGTACCTCCTTGTCACACCTACATACACCCATAAGGACTAAATCACGCCCAAATCGCTCCAGTCACCCCCGTTGAAGTATAAATACCGCCCTATTGAAGAAATGCTATGTTTGTACCACCTTGTCACACCTACATACACCCATAAGGACTAAATCACGCCCAAATCGCTCCAGTCACCCCCGTTGAAGTATAAATACCGCCCTATTGATGAAATGCTATGTTTGTACCACCTTGTCACACCTACATACACCCATAAGGACTAAATCCCGCCCAAATCGCTCCATTCACGCCCGTTGCAATATAAATACAGCCCTATTGATGAAATGCTATGTTTGTACCACCTTGTCACACCTACATACACCCATAAGGACTAAATCCCGCCCAAATCGCTCCATTCACGCCCGTTGCAATATAAATACAGCCCTATTGATGAAATGCTATGTTTGTACCTCCTTGTCACACCTACATCCACCCATAAGGACTAAATCACTGCCCAAATCGCTCCAGTCACCCCCGTTGAAGTATAAATACCGCCCTATTGAAGAAATGCCATGTTTGTACCTCCTTGTCACACCTACATCCACCCATAAGGACTAAATCCCGCCCAATACTGATATAGACGTTATATTTATCGTTCATTAGGGTGAACCAACTCAATTTAGAGTAAATAATCTAAAATAAACACACTATTGTTGACCTACTTTCGATTTTTCTATTATATACGACCTAGATATGAAATTACAATCCAAATAATATCAACACACCTATCACTGCCCAAATCGCACCAGTCACGCCAGTTAAAATATAAATACCGCCCTATTGAGGAAATGCTATGTTTGTACCACCTTCTCACACCTATATACACCCTAAAGGACTACATCATGCCCAAAAATGATATAGACGTTTTATTTATCGTTCATTAGGGCGAACGACCTCGATTCAGAGTAAATAATCTAAAATAAACAGACTATTGTTGACCTACTTTCGATTTTTCTATTATATACGACATAGATATGAAATACCAACCCAAATAATATCAGGAACACACCTATCACAGCCCAAATCGCTCCAGTCACGCCCGTTGAGGTATAAATACCGCGCTATTGAAGAAATGCTATGTTTGTACCTCCTTGTCACACCTACATCCACCCATAAGGACTAAATCCCGCCCAAATCGCTCCAGTCACCCCCGTTGAAGTATAAATACCGCCCTATTGAAGAAATGCTATGTTTGTACCACCTTGTCACACCTACATACACCCATAAGGACTAAATCCCGCCCAAATCGCTCCAGTCACCCCCGTTGAAGTATAAATACCGCCCTATTGAAGAAATGCTATGTTTGTACCACCTTGTCACACCTACATACACCCATAAGGACTAAATCCCGCCCAAATCGCTCCATTCACGCCCGTTGCAATATAAATACAGCCCTATTGATGAAATGCTATGTTTGTACCTCCTTGTCACACCTACATCCACCCATAAGGACTAAATCACTGCCCAAATCGCTCCAGTCACCCCCGTTGCAATATAAATACAGCCCTATTGATGAAATGCTATGTTTGTACCTCCTTCTCACACCTACATCCACCCATAAGGACTAAATCACGCCCAAATCGCTCCATTCACGCCCGTTGCAATATAAATACAGCCCTATTGATGAAATGCTATGTTTGTACCTCCTTGTCACACCTACATACACCCATAAGGACTAAATCACGCCCAAATCGCTCCAGTCACCCCCGTTGCAATATAAATACAGCCCTATTGATGAAATGCTATGTTTGTACCTCCTTCTCACACCTACATCCACCCATAAGGACTAAATCACGCCCAAATCGCTCCAGTCACCCCCGTTGCAATATAAATACAGCCCTATTGATGAAATGCTATGTTTGTACCACCTTGTCACACCTACATACACCCATAAGGACTAAATCCCGCCCAAATCGCTCCATTCACGCCCGTTGCAATATAAATACAGCCCTATTGATGAAATGCTATGTTTGTACCTCCTTGTCACACCTACATCCACCCATAAGGACTAAATCACTGCCCAAATCGCTCCAGTCACCCCCGTTGAAGTATAAATACCGCCCTATTGAAGAAATGCTATGTTTGTACCACCTTGTCACACCTACATACACCCATAAGGACTAAATCCCGCCCAAATCGCTCCATTCACGCCCGTTGCAATATAAATACAGCCCTATTGATGAAATGCTATGTTTGTACCACCTTGTCACACCTACATACACCCATAAGGACTAAATCCCGCCCAAATCGCTCCATTCACGCCCGTTGCAATATAAATACAGCCCTATTGATGAAATGCTATGTTTGTACCTCCTTGTCACACCTACATCCACCCATAAGGACTAAATCACTGCCCAAATCGCTCCAGTCACCCCCGTTGAAGTATAAATACCGCCCTATTGAAGAAATGCTATGTTTGTACCACCTTGTCACACCTACATACACCCATAAGGACTAAATCCCGCCCAAATCCCTCCATTCACGCCCGTTGCAATATAAATACAGCCCTATTGAAGAAATGCTATGTTTGTACCTCCTTGTCACACCTACATCCACCCATAAGGACTAAATCACGCCCAAATCGCTCCAGTCACCCCCGTTGAAGTATAAATACCGCGCTATTGAAGAAATGCTATGTTTGTACCACCTTGTCACACCTACATCCACCCATAAGGACTAAATCCCGCCCAAATCGCTCCAGTCACGCCCGTTGAAGTATAAATACCGCCCTATTGAAGAAATGCTATGTTTGTACCTCCTTGTCACACCTACATCCACCCATAAGGACTAAATCCCGCCCAAATCGCTCCAGTCACGCCCGTTGCAATATAAATACAGCCCTATTGATGAAATGCTATGTTTGTACCTCCTTGTCACACCTACATCCACCCATAAGGACTAAATCACTGCCCAAATCGCTCCAGTCACCCCCGTTGAAGTATAAATACCGCGCTATTGAAGAAATGCTATGTTTGTACCTCCTTGTCACACCTACATCCACCCATAAGGACTAAATCACGCCCAAATCGCTCCAGTCACCCCCGTTGAAGTATAAATACCGCGCTATTGAAGAAATGCTATGTTTGTACCACCTTGTCACACCTACATCCACCCATAAGGACTAAATCCCGCCCAAATCGCTCCAGTCACGCCCGTTGAAGTATAAATACCGCCCTATTGAAGAAATGCTATGTTTGTACCACCTTGTCACACCTACATCCACCCATAAGGACTAAATCCCGCCCAAATCGCTCCAGTCACGCCCGTTGAAGTATAAATACCGCCCTATTGAAGAAATGCTATGTTTGTACCACCTTGTCACACCTACATACACCCATAAGGACTAAATCCCGCCCAAATCGCTCCATTCACGCCCGTTGCAATATAAATACAGCCCTATTGAAGAAATGCTATGTTTGTACCTCCTTGTCACACCTACATACACCCATAAGGACTAAATCCCGCCCAAATCGCTCCATTCACGCCCGTTGCAATATAAATACAGCCCTATTGAAGAAATGCTATGTTTGTACCTCCTTGTCACACCTACATCCACCCATAAGGACTAAATCACGCCCAAATCGCTCCAGTCACCCCCGTTGAAGTATAAATACCGCGCTATTGAAGAAATGCTATGTTTGTACCACCTTGTCACACCTACATCCACCCATAAGGACTAAATCCCGCCCAAATCGCTCCAGTCACGCCCGTTGAAGTATAAATACCGCCCTATTGAAGAAATGCTATGTTTGTACCTCCTTGTCACACCTACATCCACCCATAAGGACTAAATCCCGCCCAAATCGCTCCAGTCACGCCCGTTGCAATATAAATACAGCCCTATTGATGAAATGCTATGTTTGTACCTCCTTGTCACACCTACATCCACCCATAAGGACTAAATCACTGCCCAAATCGCTCCAGTCACCCCCGTTGAAGT
This sequence comes from Prosapia bicincta, assembly GCA_036971475.1. Lineage (NCBI taxonomy): Eukaryota > Metazoa > Arthropoda > Insecta > Hemiptera > Cercopidae > Prosapia > Prosapia bicincta. The sequence continues at coordinate 11,200,413 of JBAIZL010000011.1, read as the reverse complement.
ATAAATACCGCGCTATTGAAGAAATGCTATGTTTGTACCTCCTTGTCACACCTACATCCACCCATAAGGACTAAATCACGCCCAAATCGCTCCAGTCACCCCCGTTGAAGTATAAATACCGCGCTATTGAAGAAATGCTATGTTTGTACCACCTTGTCACACCTACATCCACCCATAAGGACTAAATCCCGCCCAAATCGCTCCAGTCACGCCCGTTGAAGTATAAATACCGCCCTATTGAAGAAATGCTATGTTTGTACCACCTTGTCACACCTACATCCACCCATAAGGACTAAATCCCGCCCAAATCGCTCCAGTCACGCCCGTTGAAGTATAAATACCGCCCTATTGAAGAAATGCTATGTTTGTACCACCTTGTCACACCTACATACACCCATAAGGACTAAATCCCGCCCAAATCGCTCCATTCACGCCCGTTGCAATATAAATACAGCCCTATTGATGAAATGCTATGTTTGTACCTCCTTGTCACACCTACATCCACCCATAAGGACTAAATCACTGCCCAAATCGCTCCAGTCACGCCCGTTGCAATATAAATACCGCCCTATTGATGAAATGCTATGTTTGTACCTCCTTGTCACACCTACATACACCCATAAGGACTAAATCCCGCCCAAATCGCTCCAGTCACGCCCGTTGCAATATAAATACCGCCCTATTGATGAAATGCTATGTTTGTACCTCCTTGTCACACCTACATACACCCATAAGGACTAAATCACTGCCCAAATCGCTCCAGTCACGCCCGTTGCAATATCAATACCGCCCTATTGATGAAATGCTATGTTTGTACCTCCTTGTCACACCTACATCCACCCATAAGGACTAAATCCCGCCCAAATCGCTCCAGTCACGCCCGTTGCAATATAAATACAGCCCTATTGAAGAAATGCTATGTTTGTACCTCCTTGTCACACCTACATCCACCCATAAGGACTAAATCCCGCCCAAATCGCTCCAGTCACCCCCGTTGGAGTATAAATACCGCCCTATTGAAGAAATGCTATGTTTGTACCTCCTTGTCACACCTACATCCACCCATAAGGACTAAATCCCGCCCAAATCGCTCCAGTCACCCCCGTTGAAGTATAAATACCGCCCTATTGAAGAAATGCTATGTTTGTACCTCCTTGTCACACCTACATCCACCCATAAGGACTAAATCCCGCCCAAATCGCTCCAGTCACGCCCGTTGAAGTATAAATACCGCCCTATTGAAGAAATGCTATGTTTGTACCTCCTTGTCACACCTACATCCACCCATAAGGACTAAATCCCGCCCAAATCGCTCCAGTCACGCCCGTTGAAGTATAAATACCGCCCTATTGAAGAAATGCTATGTTTGTACCTCCTTGTCACACCTACATACACCCATAAGGACTAAATCCCGCCCAAATCGCTCCAGTCACGCCCGTTGCAATATAAATACCGCCCTATTGATGAAATGCTATGTTTGTACCTCCTTGTCACACCTACATACACCCATAAGGACTAAATCACTGCCCAAATCGCTCCAGTCACGCCCGTTGCAATATCAATACCGCCCTATTGATGAAATGCTATGTTTGTACCTCCTTGTCACACCTACATACACCCATAAGGACTAAATCACTGCCCAAATCGCTCCAGTCACGCCCGTTGCAATATCAATACCGCCCTATTGATGAAATGCTATGTTTGTACCTCCTTGTCACACCTACATACACCCATAAGGACTAAATCACTGCCCAAATCGCTCCAGTCACGCCCGTTGCAATATCAATACCGCCCTATTGATGAAATGCTATGTTTGTACCTCCTTGTCACACCTACATCCACCCATAAGGACTAAATCCCGCCCAAATCGCTCCAGTCACCCCCGTTGAAGTATAAATACCGCCCTATTGAAGAAATGCTATGTTTGTACCTCCTTGTCACACCTACATCCACCCATAAGGACTAAATCCCGCCCAAATCGCTCCAGTCACGCCCGTTGAAGTATAAATACCGCCCTATTGAAGAAATGCTATGTTTGTACCTCCTTGTCACACCTACATCCACCCATAAGGACTAAATCCCGCCCAAATCGCTCCAGTCACGCCCGTTGAAGTATAAATACCGCCCTATTGAAGAAATGCTATGTTTGTACCTCCTTGTCACACCTACATCCACCCATAAGGACTAAATCACGCCCAAATCGCTCCAGTCACCCCCGTTGAAGTATAAATACCGCCCTATTGAAGAAATGCTATGTTTGTACCTCCTTGTCACACCTACATCCACCCATAAGGACTAAATCACGCCCAAATCGCTCCAGTCACCCCCGTTGAAGTATAAATACCGCCCTATTGAAGAAATGCTATGTTTGTACCACCTTGTCACACCTACATACACCCATAAGGACTAAATCACGCCCAAATCGCTCCAGTCACGCCCGTTGAAGTATAAATACCGCGCTATTGAAGAAATGCTATGTTTGTACCTCCTTGTCACACCTACATACACCCATAAGGACTAAATCCCGCCCAAATCGCTCCAGTCACCCCCGTTGGAGTATAAATACCGCCCTATTGAAGAAATGCTATGTTTGTACCACCTTGTCACACCTACATCCACCCATAAGGACTAAATCACGCCCAAATCGCTCCAGTCACGCCCGTTGAAGTATAAATACCGCGCTATTGAAGAAATGCTATGTTTGTACCTCCTTGTCACACCTACATACACCCATAAGGACTAAATCCCGCCCAAATCGCTCCAGTCACCCCCGTTGAAGTATAAATACCGCCCTATTGAAGAAATGCTATGTTTGTACCTCCTTGTCACACCTACATACACCCATAAGGACTAAATCCCGCCCAAATTGCTCCAGTCACCCCCGTTGAAGTATAAATACCGCCCTATTGAAGAAATGCTATGTTTGTACCACCTTGTCACACCTACATACACCCATAAGGACTAAATCACGCCCAAATCGCTCCAGTCACCCCCGTTGAAGTATAAATACAGCCCTATTGAAGAAATGCTATGTTTGTACCACCTTGTCACACCTACATCCACCCATAAGGACTAAATCACGCCCAAATCGCTCCATTCACGCCCGTTGAAGTATAAATACCGCGCTATTGATGAAATGCTATGTTTGTACCTCCTTGTCACACCTACATCCACCCATAAGGACTAAATCCCGCCCAAATCGCTCCAGTCACCCCCGTTGGAGTATAAATACCGCCCTATTGAAGAAATGCTATGTTTGTACCACCTTGTCACACCTACATCCACCCATAAGGACTAAATCCCGCCCAAATCGCTCCAGTCACCCCCGTTGAAGTATAAATACCGCCCTATTGAAGAAATGGTATGTTTGTACCACCTTGTCACACCTACATCCACCCATAAGGACTAAATCACGCCCAAATCGCTCCATTCACGCCCGTTGAAGTATAAATACCGCGCTATTGATGAAATGCTATGTTTGTACCTCCTTGTCACACCTACATCCACCCATAAGGACTAAATCCCGCCCAAATCGCTCCAGTCACCCCCGTTGGAGTATAAATACCGCCCTATTGAAGAAATGCTATGTTTGTACCACCTTGTCACACCTACATCCACCCATAAGGACTAAATCCCGCCCAAATCGCTCCAGTCACCCCCGTTGAAGTATAAATACCGCCCTATTGAAGAAATGGTATGTTTGTACCACCTTGTCACACCTACATACACCCATAAGGACTAAATCCCGCCCAAATCGCTCCAGTCACCCCCGTTGGAGTATAAATACCGCCCTATTGAAGAAATGCTATGTTTGTACCACCTTGTCACACCTACATACACCCATAAGGACTAAATCACGCCCAAATCGCTCCAGTCACCCCCGTTGGAGTATAAATACCGCCCTATTGAAGAAATGCTATGTTTGTACCTCCTTGTCACACCTACATCCACCCATAAGGACTAAATCCCGCCCAAATCGCTCCAGTCACCCCCGTTGAAGTATAAATACCGCGCTATTGAAGAAATGCTATGTTTGTACCACCTTGTCACACCTACATCCACCCATAAGGACTAAATCACGCCCAAATCGCTCCAGTCACCCCCGTTGAAGTATAAATACCGCGCTATTGAAGAAATGCTATGTTTGTACCTCCTTGTCACACCTACATCCACCCATAAGGACTAAATCCCGCCCAATACTGATATAGACGTTTTATTTATAGTTCATTAGGGTGAACGACCTCAATTTAGAATAAATAATCTAAAATAAACAGACTATTGTTGACCTACTTTCGATTTTTCTATTATATACGATCAAGATATGAAATACTAACCCAAATAATATCAGGAACACACCTATCACTGCCCAAATCGCTCCAGTCACGCCCGTTGAAGTATAAATACCGCCCTATTGAAGAAATGCTATGTTTGTACCTCCTTGTCACACCTACATCCACCCATACGGACTAAATCCCGCCCAATACTGATATAGACGTTATATTTACCGTTCATTAGGGTGAACCACCTCAATGTAGAGTAAATAATCTAAAATAAACAGACTATTGTTGACCTACTTTCGATTTTTCTATTATATACGATCTAGATATGAAATAACAACTCAAATAATATCAGGAACACACCTATCACTGCCCAAATCGTTCCCGTCACGCCCGTTGCAATATAAATACCGCCCTATTGAAGAAATGCTATGTTTGTACCACCTTGTCACACCTACATACACCCATAAGGACTAAATCCCGCCCAAATCGCAACGGGGGTGACTGGAGCGATTTGGGCTGTGATAGGTGTGTTCCTGATATTATTTGGGTTATTTCATATCTAGGTCGCATATAATAGAAAAATCGAAAGTAGGTCAACAATAGTGTGTTTATTTTAGATTATTTACTCTAAATTGAGTTGGTTCACCCTAATGAACGATAAATATAACGTCTATATCAGTATTGGGCGGGATTTAGTCCTTATGGGTGGATGTAGGTGTGACAAGGAGGTACAAACATAGCATTTCTTCAATAGGGCGGTATTTATACTTCAACGGGCGTGACTGGAGCGATTTGGGCGGGATTTAGTCCTTATGGGTGGATGTAGGTGTGACAAGGAGGTACAAACATGGCATTTCTTCAATAGGGCGGTATTTATACTTCAACGGGCGTGACTGGAGCGATTTGGGCAGTGATAGGTGTGTTCCTGATATTATTTGGGTTATTTCATATCTAGGTCGCATATAATAGAAAAATCGGAAGTAGGTCAACAATAGTCTGTTTATTTTAGATTATTTACTATAAATTGAATTGGTTCACCCTAATGAACGGTAAATATAACGTCTATATCAGTATTGGGCGGGATTTAGTCCTTATGGGTGGATGTAGGTGTGACAAGGAGGTACAAACATAGCATTTCTTCAATAGGGCGATATTTATACTTCAACGGGCGGGACTGGAGCGATTTGGGCGTGATTTAGTCCTTATGGGTGGATGTAGGTGTGAGAAGGAGGTTCAAACATAGCATTTCTTCAATAGGGCGGTATTTATACTTCAACGGGCGTGACTGGAGCGATTTGGGCGGGATTTAGTCCTTATGGGTGGATGTAGGTGTGACAAGGAGGTACAAACATAGCATTTCTTCAATAGGGCGGTATTTATACTTCAACGGGCGTGACTGGAGCGATTTGGGCAGTGATAGGTGTGTTCCTGATATTATTTGGGTTATTTCATATCTAGGTCGCATATAATAGAAAAATCGGAAGTAGGTCAACAATAGTCTGTTTATTTTAGATTATTTACTATAAATTGAATTGGTTCACCCTAATGAACGGTAAATATAACGTCTATATCAGTATTGGGCGGGATTTAGTCCTTATGGGTGGATGTAGGTGTGACAAGGAGGTACAAACATAGCATTTGTTCAATAGGGCGGTATTTATACTTCAACGGGCGTGACTGGAGCGATTTGGGCGTGATTTAGTCCTTATGGGTGGATGTAGGTGTGAGAAGGAGGTTCAAACATAGCATTTCTTCAATAGGGCGGTATTTATACTTCAACGGGCGTGACTGGAGCGATTTGGGCGGGATTTAGTCCTTATGGGTGGATGTAGGTGTGACAAGGAGGTACAAACATAGCATTTCTTCAATAGGGCGGTATTTATACTTCAACGGGCGTGACTGGAGCGATTTGGGCAGTGATAGGTGTGTTCCTGATATTATTTGGGTTGGTATTTCATATCTATGTCGTATATAATAGAAAAATCGAAAGTAGGTCAACAATAGTCTGTTTATTTTAGATTATTTACTCTAAATTGAGGTGGTTCACCCTAATGAACGATAAATATAACGTCTATATCAGTATTGGGCGGGATTTAGTCCTTATGGGTGGATGTAGGTGTGACAAGGAGGTACAAACATAGCATTTCTTCAATAGGGCGGTATTTATACTTCAACGGGCGTGACTGGAGCGATTTGGGCGTGATTTAGTCCTTATGGGTGGATGTAGGTGTGACAAGGAGGTACAAACATAGCATTTCTTCAATAGGGCGGTATTTATACTTCAACGGGCGTGACTGGAGTGATTTGGGCGGGATTTAGTCCTTATGGGTGGATGTAGGTGTGAGAAGGAGGTACAAACATAGCATTTCTTCAATAGGGCGGTATTTATACTTCAACGGGCGTGACGGGAGCGATTTGGGCAGTGATAGGTGTGTTCCTGATATTATTTTGGTTGTTATTTCCTATCTATGTCGTATATAATAAAAAAATCGGAAGTAGGTCAACAATAGTCTGTTTATTTTAGATTATTTACTATAAATTGAATTGGTTCACCCTAATGAACGGTAAATATAACGTCTATATCAGTATTGGGCGGGATTTAGTCCTTATGGGTGGATGTAGGTGTGACAAGGAGGTACAAACATAGCATTTCTTCAATAGGGCGGTATTTATACTTCAACGGGCGTGACTGGAGCGATTTGGGCGTGATTTAGTCCTTATGGGTGGATGTAGGTGTGAGAAGGAGGTACAAACATAGCATTTCTTCAATAGGGCGGTATTTATACTTCAACGGGCGTGACTGGAGCGATTTGGGCGGGATTTAGTCCTTATGGGTGGATGTAGGTGTGACAAGGAGGTACAAACATAGGATTTCTTCAATAGGGCGGTATTTATACTTCAACGGGCGTGACGGGAGCGTTTTGGGCAGTGATAGGTGTGTTCCTGATATTATTTGGGTTGTTATGTCCTATCTATGTCGTATATAATAGAAAAATCGGAAGTAGGTCAACAATAGTCTCTTTATATTAGATTATTTACTCTAAATTGAATTGGTTCACCCTAATGAACGGTAAATATAACGTCTATATCAGTATTGGGCGGGATTTAGTCCTTATGGGTGGATGTAGGTGAGAGAAGGAAGTACAAACATAGCATTTCTTCAATAGGGCGGTATTTATACTTCAACGGGCGTGACTGGAGCGATTTGGGCGTGATTTAGTCCTTATGGGTGGATGTAGGTGTGAGAAGGAGGTACAAACATAGCATTTCTTCAATAGGGCGGTATTTATACTTCAACGGGCGTGACTGGAGCGATTTGGGCAGTGATAGGTGTGTTCCTGATATTATTTGGGTTGTTATTTCCTATTTATATCGTATATAATAGAAAAATCGAAAGTAGGTCAACAATAGTCTGTTTATTTTAGATTATTTACTCTAAATTGAGTTGGTTCACCCTAATGAACGATAAATATAACGTCCATATCAGTATTGGGCGGGATTTAGTCCTTATGGGTGGATGTAGATGTGACAAGGTGGTACAAACATAGCATTTCTTCAATAGGGCGGTATTTATACTTCAACGGGCGTGACTGGAGCGATTTGGGCAGTGATAGGTGTGTTCCTGATATTATTTGGGTTGGTATTTCATATCTATGTCGTATATAATAGAAAAATCGAAAGTAGGTCAACAATAGTCTGTTTATTTTAGATTATTTACTCTAAATTGAGGTGGTTCACCCTAATGAACGATAAATATAACGTCTATATCAGTATTGGGCCAGATTTAGTCCTTATGGGTGGATGTAGGTGTGAGAAGGAGGTACAAACATAGCATTTCTTCAATAGGGCGGTATTTATACTTCAACGGCCGGACTGGAGCGATTTGGGCGGGATTTAGTCCTTATGGGTGGATGTAGGTGTGACAAGGAGGTACAAACATAGCATTTCTTCAATAGGGCGGTATTTATACTTCAACGGCCGGACTGGAGCGATTTGGGCGGGATTTAGTCCTTATGGGTGGATGTAGGTGTGACAAGGAGGTACAAACATAGCATTTCTTCAATAGGGCGGTATTTATACTTCAACGGCCGGACTGGAGCGATTTGGGCGGGATTTAGTCCTTATGGGTGGATGTAGATGTGACAAGGAGGTACAAACATAGCATTTCTTCAATAGATCGGTATTTATACTTCAACGGCCGGACTGGAGCGATTTGGGCGGGATTTAGTCCTTATGGGTGGATGTAGGTGTGACAAGGAGGTACAAACATAGCATTTCTTCAATAGGGCGGTATTTATACTTCAACGGGCGTGACTGGAGCGATTTGGGCAGTGATAGGTGTGTTCCTGATATTATTTGGGTGGTATTTCATATCTATGTCGTATATAATAGAAAAATCGAAAGTAGGTCAACAATAGTCTGTTTATTTTAGATTATTTACTCTAAATTGAGGTGGTTCACCCTAATGAACGATAAATATAACGTCTATATCAGTATTGGGCCAGATTTAGTCCTTATGGGTGGATGTAGGTGTGAGAAGGAGGTACAAACATAGCATTTCTTCAATAGGGCGGTATTTATACTTCAACGGGCGTGACTGGAGCGATTTGGGCGTGATTTAGTCCTTATGGGTGGATGTAGGTGTGACAAGGAGGTACAAACATAGCATTTCTTCAATTGGGCGGTATTTATACTTCAACGGGCGTGACTGGAGCGATTTGGGCGTGATTTAGTCCTTATGGGTGGATGTAGGTGTGACAAGGAGGTACAAACATAGCATTTCTTCAATTGGGCGGTATTTATACTTCAACGGGCGTGACTGGAGCGATTTGGGCGTGATTTAGTCCTTATGGGTGGATGTAGGTGTGACAAGGAGGTACAAACATAGCATTTCTTCAATTGGGCGGTATTTATATTGCAACGGGCGTGACTGGAGCGATTTGGGCGGGATTTAGTCCTTATGGGTGGATGTAGATGTGACAAGGAGGTACAAACATAGCATTTCTTCAATAGATCGGTATTTATACTTCAACGGGCGTGACTGGAGCGATTTGGGCGGGATTTAGTCCTTATGGGTGGATGTAGGTGTGACAAGGAGGTACAAACATAGCATTTCTTCAATAGGGCGGTATTTATACTTCGACGGGCGTGACTGGAGCGATTTGGGCAGTGATAGGTGTGTTCCTGATATTATTTGGGTGGTATTTCATATCTATGTCGTATATAATAGAAAAATCGAAAGTAGGTCAACAATAGTCTGTTTATTTTAGATTATTTACTCTAAATTGAGGTGGTTCACCCTAATGAACGATAAATATAACGTCTATATCAGTATTGGGCGGGATTTAGTCCTTATGGGTGGATGTAGGTGTGACAAGGAGGTACAAACACAGCATTTCATCAATAGGGCGGTATTTATATTGCAACGGGCGTGACTGGAGCGATTTGGGCGTGATTTAGTCCTTATGGGTGGATGTAGGTGTGACAAGGAGGTACAAACATAGCATTTCTTCAATAGGGCGGTATTTATACTTCAACGGGCGTGACTGGAGCGATTTGGGCGGGATTTAGTCCTTATGGGTGGATGTAGGTGTGACAAGGAGGTACAAACATAGCATTTCTTCAATAGATCGGTATTTATACTTCAACGGGCGTGACTGGAGCGATTTGGGCGGGATTTAGTCCTTATGGGTGGATGTAGGTGTGACAAGGAGGTACAAACATAGCATTTCTTCAATAGGGCGGTATTTATACTTCAACGGGCGTGACTGGAGCGATTTGGGCAGTGATAGGTGTGTTCCTGATATTATTTGGGTGGTATTTCATATCTATGTCGTATATAATAGAAAAATCGAAAGTAGGTCAACAATAGTCTGTTTATTTTAGATTATTTACTCTAAATTGAGGTGGTTCACCCTAATGAACGATAAATATCACGTCTATATCAGTATTGGGCCAGATTTAGTCCTTATGGGTGGATGTAGATGTGACAAGGAGGTACAAACATAGCATTTCTTCAATAGATCGGTATTTATACTTCAACGGGCGTGACTGGAGCGATTTGGGCGGGATTTAGTCCTTATGGGTGGATGTAGGTGTGACAAGGAGGTACAAACATAGCATTTCTTCAATAGGGCGGTATTTATACTTCAACGGGCGTGACTGGAGCGATTTGGGCAGTGATAGGTGTGTTCCTGATATTATTTGGGTGGTATTTCATATCTATGTCGTATATAATAGAAAAATCGAAAGTAGGTCAACAATAGTCTGTTTATTTTAGATTATTTACTCTAAATTGAGGTGGTTCACCCTAATGAACGATAAATATAACGTCTATATCAGTATTGGGCGGGATTTAGTCCTTATGGGTGGATGTAGGTGTGACAAGGAGGTACAAACACAGCATTTCATCAATAGGGCGGTATTTATATTGCAACGGGCGTGACTGGAGCGATTTGGGCGGGATTTAGTCCTTATGGGTGGATGTAGGTGTGACAAGGAGGTACAAACATAGCATTTCTTCAATAGATCGGTATTTATACTTCAACGGCCGGACTGGAGCGATTTGGGCGGGATTTAGTCCTTATGGGTGGATGTAGGTGTGACAAGGAGGTACAAACATAGCATTTCTTCAATAGATCGGTATTTATACTTCAACGGCCGGACTGGAGCGATTTGGGCGGGATTTAGTCCTTATGGGTGGATGTAGGTGTGACAAGGAGGTACAAACATAGCATTTCTTCAATAGATCGGTATTTATACTTCAACGGCCGGACTGGAGCGATTTGGGCGGGATTTAGTCCTTATGGGTGGATGTAGGTGTGACAAGGAGGTACAAACATAGCATTTCTTCAATAGATCGGTATTTATACTTCAACGGCCGGACTGGAGCGATTTGGGCGGGATTTAGTCCTTATGGGTGGATGTAGGTGTGACAAGGAGGTACAAACATAGCATTTCTTCAATAGATCGGTATTTATACTTCAACGGGCGTGACTGGAGCGATTTGGGCGGGATTTAGTCCTTATGGGTGGATGTAGGTGTGACAAGGAGGTACAAACATAGCATTTCTTCAATAGGGCGGTATTTATACTTCAACGGGCGTGACTGGAGCGATTTGGGCAGTGATAGGTGTGTTCCTGATATTATTTGGGTGGTATTTCATATCTATGTCGTATATAATAGAAAAATCGAAAGTAGGTCAACAATAGTCTGTTTATTTTAGATTATTTACTCTAAATTGAGGTGGTTCACCCTAATGAACGATAAATATAACGTCTATATCAGTATTGGGCGGGATTTAGTCCTTATGGGTGGATGTAGGTGTGACAAGGAGGTACAAACACAGCATTTCATCAATAGGGCGGTATTTATATTGCAACGGGCGTGACTGGAGCGATTTGGGCGGGATTTAGTCCTTATGGGTGGATGTAGGTGTGACAAGGAGGTACAAACATAGCATTTCTTCAATAGATCGGTATTTATACTTCAACGGCCGGACTGGAGCGATTTGGGCGGGATTTAGTCCTTATGGGTGGATGTAGGTGTGACAAGGAGGTACAAACATAGCATTTCTTCAATAGATCGGTATTTATACTTCAACGGCCGGACTGGAGCGATTTGGGCGGGATTTAGTCCTTATGGGTGGATGTAGGTGTGACAAGGAGGTACAAACATAGCATTTCTTCAATAGGGCGGTATTTATACTTCAACGGGCGTGACTGGAGCGATTTGGGCAGTGATAGGTGTGTTCCTGATATTATTTGGGTGGTATTTCATATCTATGTCGTATATAATAGAAAAATCGAAAGTAGGTCAACAATAGTCTGTTTATTTTAGATTATTTACTCTAAATTGAGGTGGTTCACCCTAATGAACGATAAATATAACGTCTATATCAGTATTGGGCGGGATTTAGTCCTTATGGGTGGATGTAGATGTGACAAGGAGGTACAAACATAGCATTTCTTCAATAGATCGGTATTTATACTTCAACGGGCGTGACTGGAGCGATTTGGGCGGGATTTAGTCCTTATGGGTGGATGTAGGTGTGACAAGGAGGTACAAACATAGCATTTCTTCAATAGGGCGGTATTTATACTTCAACGGGCGTGACTGGAGCGATTTGGGCAGTGATAGGTGTGTTCCTGATATTATTTGGGTGGTATTTCATATCTATGTCGTATATAATAGAAAAATCGAAAGTAGGTCAACAATAGTCTGTTTATTTTAGATTATTTACTCTAAATTGAGGTGGTTCACCCTAATGAACGATAAATATAACGTCTATATCAGTATTGGGCGGGATTTAGTCCTTATGGGTGGATGTAGGTGTGACAAGGAGGTACAAACATAGCATTTCTTCAATAGATCGGTATTTATACTTCAACGGGCGTGACTGGAGCGATTTGGGCGGGATTTAGTCCTTATGGGTGGATGTAGGTGTGACAAGGAGGTACAAACATAGCATTTCTTCAATAGGGCGGTATTTATACTTCAACGGGCGTGACTGGAGCGATTTGGGCAGTGATAGGTGTGTTCCTGATATTATTTGGGTGGTATTTCATATCTATGTCGTATATAATAGAAAAATCGAAAGTAGGTCAACAATAGTCTGTTTATTTTAGATTATTTACTCTAAATTGAGGTGGTTCACCCTAATGAACGATAAATATAACGTCTATATCAGTATTGGGCGGGATTTAGTCCTTATGGGTGGATGTAGGTGTGACAAGGAGGTACAAACACAGCATTTCATCAATAGGGCGGTATTTATATTGCAACGGGCGTGACTGGAGCGATTTGGGCGTGATTTAGTCCTTATGGGTGGATGTAGGTGTGACAAGGAGGTACAAACATAGCATTTCTTCAATAGGGCGGTATTTATACTTCAACGGGCGTGACTGGAGCGATTTGGGCGGGATTTAGTCCTTATGGGTGGATGTAGGTGTGACAAGGAGGTACAAACATAGCATTTCTTCAATAGATCGGTATTTATACTTCAACGGGCGTGACTGGAGCGATTTGGGCGGGATTTAGTCCTTATGGGTGGATGTAGGTGTGACAAGGAGGTACAAACATAGCATTTCTTCAATAGGGCGGTATTTATACTTCAACGGGCGTGACTGGAGCGATTTGGGCAGTGATAGGTGTGTTCCTGATATTATTTGGGTGGTATTTCATATCTATGTCGTATATAATAGAAAAATCGAAAGTAGGTCAACAATAGTCTGTTTATTTTAGATTATTTACTCTAAATTGAGGTGGTTCACCCTAATGAACGATAAATATCACGTCTATATCAGTATTGGGCCAGATTTAGTCCTTATGGGTGGATGTAGATGTGACAAGGAGGTACAAACATAGCATTTCTTCAATAGATCGGTATTTATACTTCAACGGGCGTGACTGGAGCGATTTGGGCGGGATTTAGTCCTTATGGGTGGATGTAGGTGTGACAAGGAGGTACAAACATAGCATTTCTTCAATAGGGCGGTATTTATACTTCAACGGGCGTGACTGGAGCGATTTGGGCAGTGATAGGTGTGTTCCTGATATTATTTGGGTGGTATTTCATATCTATGTCGTATATAATAGAAAAATCGAAAGTAGGTCAACAATAGTCTGTTTATTTTAGATTATTTACTCTAAATTGAGGTGGTTCACCCTAATGAACGATAAATATAACGTCTATATCAGTATTGGGCGGGATTTAGTCCTTATGGGTGGATGTAGGTGTGACAAGGAGGTACAAACATAGCATTTCTTCAATAGGGCGGTATTTATACTTCAACGGGCGTGACTGGAGCGATTTGGGCGTGATTTAGTCCTTATGGGTGGATGTAGGTGTGAGAAGGAGGTACAAACATAGCATTTCTTCAATAGGGCGGTATTTATACTTCAACGGGCGTGACTGGAGCGATTTGGGCGGGATTTAGTCCTTATGGGTGGATGTAGGTGTGACAAGGAGGTACAAACATAGCATTTCTTCAATAGGGCGGTATTTATACTTCAACGGGCGTGACGGGAGCGTTTTGGGCAGTGATAGGTGTGTTCCTGATATTATTTGGGTTGTTATTTCCTATCTATGTCGTATATAATAGAAAAATCGGAAGTAGGTCAACAATAGTCTCTTTATATTAGATTATTTACTCTAAATTGAATTGGTTCACCCTAATGAACGGTAAATATAACGTCTATATCAGTATTGGGCGGGATTTAGTCCTTATGGGTGGATGTAGGTGAGAGAAGGAAGTACAAACATAGCATTTCTTCAATAGGGCGGTATTTATTCTTCAACGGGCGTGACTGGAGCGATTTGGGCGTGATTTAGTCCTTATGGGTGGATGTAGGTGTGAGAAGGAGGTACAAACATAGCATTTCTTCAATAGGGCGGTATTTATACTTCAACGGGCGTGACTGGAGCGATTTGGGCAGTGATAGGTGTGTTCCTGATATTATTTGGGTTGTTATTTCCTATTTATATCGTATATAATAGAAAAATCGAAAGTAGGTCAACAATAGTCTGTTTATTTTAGATTATTTACTCTAAATTGAGGTGGTTTACCCTAATGAACGGTAAATATAACGTCCATATCAGTATTGGGCGGGATTTAGTCCTTATGGGTGGATGTAGGTGTGAGAAGGAGGTACAAACATAGCATTTCTTCAATAGGGCGGTATTTATACTTCAACGGGCGTGACTGGAGCGATTTGGGCAGTGATAGGTGTGTTCCTGATATTATTTGGGTTGTTATTTCCTATTTATATCGTATATAATAGAAAAATCGAAAGTAGGTCAACAATAGTCTGTTTATTTTAGATTATTTACTCTAAATTGAGTTGGTTCACCCTAATGAACGATAAATATAACGTCCATATCAGTATTGGGCGGGATTTAGTCCTTATGGGTGGATGTAGGTGTGAGAAGGTGGTACAAACATAGCATTTCATCAATAGGGCGGTATTTATACTTCAACGGGCGTGACTGGAGCGATTTGGGCAGTGATAGGTGTGTTCCTAATATTATTTGGGTTGGTATTTCATATCTATGTCGTATATAATAGAAAAATCGAAAGTAGGTCAACAATAGTCTGTTTATTTTAGATTATTTACTCTAAATTGAGGTGGTTCACCCTAATGAACGATAAATATAACGTCTATATCAGTATTGGGCCAGATTTAGTCCTTATGGGTGGATGTAGGTGTGACAAGGAGGTACAAACATAGCATTTCTTCAATAGGGCGGTATTTATACTTCAACGGGCGTGACTGGAGCGATTTGGGCAGTGATAGGTGTGTTCCTAATATTATTTGGGTTGGTATTTCATATCTATGTCGTATATAATAGAAAAATCGAAAGTAGGTCAACAATAGTCTGTTTATTTTAGATTATTTACTCTAAATTGAGGTGGTTCACCCTAATGAACGATAAATATAACGTCTATATCAGTATTGGGCCAGATTTAGTCCTTATGGGTGGATGTAGGTGTGACAAGGAGGTACAAACATAGCATTTCTTCAATAGGGCGGTATTTATACTTCAACGGGCGTGACTGGAGCGATTTGGGCGTGATTTAGTCCTTATGGGTGGATGTAGGTGTGACAAGGAGGTACAAACATAGCATTTCTTCATTAGGGCGGTATTTATACTTCAACGGGCGTGACTGGAGCGATTTGGGCAGTGATAGGTGTGTTCCTGATATTATTTGGGTTGGTATTTCATATCTATGTCGTATATAATAGAAAAATCGAAAGTAGGTCAACAATAGTCTGTTTATTTTAGATTATTTACTCTAAATTGAGGTGGTTCACCCTAATGAACGATAAATATAACGTCTATATCAGTATTGGGCGGGATTTAGTCCTTATGGGTGGATGTAGGTGTGACAAGGAGGTACAAACATGGCATTTCTTCAATAGGGCGGTATTTATACTTCAACGGGCGTGACTGGAGCGATTTGGGCAGTGATAGGTGTGTTCCTGATATTATTTGGGTTGTTATTTCATATCTATGTCGTATATAATAGAAAAATCGAAAGTAGGTCAACAATAGTCTGTTTATTTTAGATTATTTACTCTAAATTGAGGTGGTTCACCCTAATGAACGATAAATATAACGTCTATATCAGTATTGGGCGGGATTTAGTCCTTATGGGTGGATGTAGGTGTGACAAGGAGGTACAAACATGGCATTTCTTCAATAGGGCGGTATTTATACTTCAACGGGCGTGACTGGAGCGATTTGGGCGTGATTTAGTCCTTATGGGTGGATGTAGGTGTGACAAGGAAGTACAAACATAGCATTTCTTCAATAGGGCGGTATTTATACTTCAACGGGCGTGACTGGAGCGATTTGGGCGTGATTTAGTCCTTATGGGTGGATGTAGGTGTGAGAAGGAGGTACAAACATAGCATTTCTTCAATAGGGCGGTATTTATACTTCAACGGGCGTGACTGGAGCGATTTGGGCGGGATTTAGTCCTTATGGGTGGATGTAGGTGTGAGAAGGTGGTACAAACATAGCATTTCTTCAATAGGGCGGTATTTATACTTCAACGGGCGTGACTGGAGCGATTTGGGCAGTGATAGGTGTGTTCCTGATATTATTTGGGTTGGTATTTCATATCTATGTCGTATATAATAGAAAAATCGAAAGTAGGTCAACAATAGTCTGTTTATTTTAGATTATTTACTCTAAATTGAGGTGGTTCACCCTAATGAACGATAAATATAACGTCTATATCAGTATTGGGCGGGATTTAGTCCTTATGGGTGGATGTAGGTGTGACAAGGAGGTACAAACATGGCATTTCTTCAATAGGGCGGTATTTATACTTCAACGGGCGTGACTGGAGCGATTTGGGCAGTGATAGGTGTGTTCCTGATATTATTTGGGTTGTTATTTCATATCTATGTCGTATATAATAGAAAAATCGAAAGTAGGTCAACAATAGTCTGTTTATTTTAGATTATTTACTCTAAATTGAGGTGGTTCACCCTAATGAACGATAAATATAACGTCTATATCAGTATTGGGCGGGATTTAGTCCTTATGGGTGGATGTAGGTGTGACAAGGAGGTACAAACATGGCATTTCTTCAATAGGGCGGTATTTATACTTCAACGGGCGTGACTGGAGCGATTTGGGCGTGATTTAGTCCTTATGGGTGGATGTAGGTGTGACAAGGAGGTACAAACATGGCATTTCTTCAATAGGGCGGTATTTATACTTCAACGGGCGTGACTGGAGCGATTTGGGCGGGATTTAGTCCTTATGGGTGGATGTAGGTGTGAGAAGGTGGTACAAACATAGCATTTCTTCAATAGGGCGGTATTTATACTTCAACGGGCGTGACTGGAGCGATTTGGGCAGTGATAGGTGTGTTCCTGATATTATTTGGGTTGTTATTTCATATCTATGTCGTATATAATAGAAAAATCGAAAGTAGGTCAACAATAGTCTGTTTATTTTAGATTATTTACTCTAAATTGAGGTGGTTCACCCTAATGAACGATAAATATAACGTCTATATCAGTATTGGGCGGGATTTAGTCCTTATGGGTGGATGTAGGTGTGACAAGGAGGTACAAACATGGCATTTCTTCAATAGGGCGGTATTTATACTTCAACGGGCGTGACTGGAGCGATTTGGGCGTGATTTAGTCCTTATGGGTGGATGTAGGTGTGACAAGGAAGTACAAACATAGCATTTCTTCAATAGGGCGGTATTTATACTTCAACGGGCGTGACTGGAGCGATTTGGGCGTGATTTAGTCCTTATGGGTGGATGTAGGTGTGAGAAGGAGGTACAAACATAGCATTTCTTCAATAGGGCGGTATTTATACTTCAACGGGCGTGACTGGAGCGATTTGGGCGGGATTTAGTCCTTATGGGTGGATGTAGGTGTGAGAAGGTGGTACAAACATAGCATTTCTTCAATAGGGCGGTATTTATACTTCAACGGGCGTGACTGGAGCGATTTGGGCAGTGATAGGTGTGTTCCTGATATTATTTGGGTTGGTATTTCATATCTATGTCGTATATAATAGAAAAATCGAAAGTAGGTCAACAATAGTCTGTTTATTTTAGATTATTTACTCTAAATTGAGGTGGTTTACCCTAATGAACGGTAAATATAACGTCTATATCAGTATTGGGCGGAATTTAGTCCTTATGGGTGGATGTAGGTGTGAGAAGGAGGTACAAACATAGCATTTCTTCAATAGGGCGGTATTTATACTTCAACGGGCGTGACTGGAGCGATTTGGGCGTGATTTAGTCCTTATGGGTGGATGTAGGTGTGACAAGGAGGTACAAACATAGCATTTCTTCAATAGGGCGGTATTTATACTTCAACGGGCGTGACTGGAGCGATTTGGGCAGTGATAGGTGTGTTCCTGATATTATTTGGGTTGGTATTTCATATCTATGTCGTATATAATAGAAAAATCGAAAGTAGAACAACAATAGTCTGTTTATTTTAGATTATTTACTCTAAATTGAGGTGGTTCACCCTAATGAACGATAAATATAACGTCTATATCAGTATTGGGCGGGATTTAGTCCTTATGGGTGGATGTAGGTGTGAGAAGGAGGTACAAACATATCATTTCTTCAATAGGGCGGTATTTATACTTCAACGGGCGTGACTGGAGCGATTTGGGCGTGATTTAGTCCTTATGGGTGGATGTAGGTGTGACAAGGAGGTACAAACATAGCATTTCTTCAATTGGGCGGTATTTATACTTCAACGGGCGTGACGGGAGCGATTTGGGCAGTGATAGGTGTGTTCCTGATATTATTTGGGTTGTTATTTTATATCTAGGTCGTATATAATAGAAAAATCGAAAGTAGGTCAACAATAGTCTGTTCATTTTAGATTATTTACTCTAAATTGAGGTGGTTCACCCTAATGAACGATAAATATAACGTCTATATCAGTATTGGGCGGGATTTAGTCCTTATGGGTGGATGTAGGTGTGACAAGGAGGTACAAACATAGCATTTCATCAATAGGGCGGTATTTATATTGCAACGGGCGTGACTGGAGCGATTTGGGCGTGATTTAGTCCTTATGGGTGGATGTAGGTGTGACAAGGAGGTACAAAAATAGCATTTCATCAATAGGGCGGTATTTATATTGCAACGGGCGTGACTGGAGCGATTTGGGTGTGATTTAGTCCTTATGGGTGGATGTAGGTGTGACAAGGAGGTACAAACATAGCATTTCATCAATAGGGCGGTATTTATATTGCAACGGGCGTGACTGGAGCGATTTGGGCGGGATTTAGTCCTTATGGGTGGATGTAGGTGTGACAAGGAGGTACAAACATAGCATTTCTTCAATAGGGCGGTATTTATACTTCAACGGGCGTGACTGGAGCGATTTGGGCAGTGATAGGTGTGTTCCTGATATTATTTGGGTTGTTATTTTATATCTAGGTCGTATATAATGGAAAAATCGAAAGTAGGTCAACAATAGTCTGTTCATTTTAGATTATTTACTCTAAATTGAGTTGGTTCACCCTAATGAACGATAAATATAACGTCTATGTCAGTATTGGGCGGGATTTAGTCCTTATGGGTGGATGTAGGTGTGACAAGGAGGTACAAACATAGCATTTCATCAATAGGGCGGTATTTATATTGCAAAGGGCGTGACTGGAGCGATTTGGGCGTGATTTAGTCCTTATGGGTGGATGTAGGTGTGACAAGGAGGTACAAACATAGCATTTCATCAATAGGGCGGTATTTATATTGCAAAGGGCGTGACTGGAGCGATTTGGGCGTGATTTAGTCCTTATGGGTGGATGTAGGTGTGACAAGGAGGTACAAACATAGCATTTCTTCAATAGGGCGGTATTTATACTTCAACGGGCGTGACGGGAGCGTTTTGGGCAGTGATAGGTGTGTTCCTGATATTATTTGGGTTGTTATTTCCTATCTATGTCGTATATAATAGAAAAATCGGAAGTAGGTCAACAATAGTCTCTTTATATTAGATTATTTACTCTAAATTGAATTGGTTCACCCTAATGAACGGTAAATATAACGTCTATATCAGTATTGGGCGGGATTTAGTCCTTATGGGTGGAAGTAGGTGAGAGAAGGAAGTACAAACATAGCATTTCTTCAATAGGGCGGTATTTATTCTTCAACGGGCGTGACTGGAGCGATTTGGGCGTGATTTAGTCCTTATGGGTGGATGTAGGTGTGAGAAGGAGGTACAAACATAGCATTTCTTCAATAGGGCGGTATTTATACTTCAACGGGCGTGACTGGAGCGATTTGGGCAGTGATAGGTGTGTTCCTGATATTATTTGGGTTGTTATTTCCTATTTATATCGTATATAATAGAAAAATCGAAAGTAGGTCAACAATAGTCTGTTTATTTTAGATTATTTACTCTAAATTGAGTTGGTTCACCCTAATGAACGGTAAATATAACGTCTATATCAGTATTGGGCGGGATTTAGTCCTTATGGGTGGATGTAGGTGTGACAAGGAGGTACAAACATGGCATTTCTTCAATAGGGCGGTATTTATACTTCAACGGGCGTGACTGGAGCGATTTGGGCGTGATTTAGTCCTTATGGGTGGATGTAGGTGTGACAAGGAGGTACAAACATAGCATTTCTTCAATAGGGCGGTATTTATACTTCAACGGGCGTGACTGGAGCGATTTGGGCGTGATTTAGTCCTTATGGGTGGATGTAGGTGTGACAAGGAGGTACAAACATAGCATTTCTTCAATAGGGCGGTATTTATACTTCAACGGGCGTGACTGGAGCGATTTGGGCCAGATTTAGTCCTTATGGGTGGATGTAGGTGTGACAAGGAGGTACAAACATAGCATTTCTTCAATAGGGCGGTATTTATACTTCAACGGGCGTGACTGGAGCGATTTGGGCGTGATTTAGTCCTTATGGGTGGATGTAGGTGTGACAAGGAGGTACAAACATAGCATTTCTTCAATAGGGCGGTATTTATACTTCAACGGGCGTGACTGGAGCGATTTGGGCGTGATTTAGTCCTTATGGGTGGATGTAGGTGTGACAAGGAGGTACAAACATAGCATTTCTTCAATAGGGCGGTATTTATACTTCAACGGGCGTGACTGGAGCGATTTGGGCGTGATTTAGTCCTTATGGGTGGATGTAGGTGTGACAAGGAGGTACAAACATAGCATTTCTTCAATAGGGCGGTATTTATACTTCAACGGGCGTGACTGGAGCGATTTGGGCCAGATTTAGTCCTTATGGGTGGATGTAGGTGTGACAAGGAGGTACAAACATAGCATTTCTTCAATAGGGCGGTATTTATACTTCAACGGGCGTGACTGGAGCGATTTGGGCGTGATTTAGTCCTTATGGGTGGATGTAGGTGTGACAAGGAGGTACAAACATAGCATTTCTTCAATAGGGCGGTATTTATACTTCAACGGGCGTGACTGGAGCGATTTGGGCAGTGATAGGTGTGTTCCTGATATTATTTGGGTTGTTATTTCCTATTTATATCGTATATAATAGAAAAATCGAAAGTAGGTCAACAATAGTCTGTTTATTTTAGATTATTTACTCTAAATTGAGTTGGTTCACCCTAATGAACGATAAATATAACGTCCATATCAGTATTGGGCGGGATTTAGTCCTTATGGGTGGATGTAGGTGTGAGAAGGTGGTACAAACATAGCATTTCATCAATAGGGCGGTATTTATACTTCAACGGGCGTGACTGGAGCGATTTGGGCAGTGATAGGTGTGTTCCTAATATTATTTGGGTTGGTATTTCATATCTATGTCGTATATAATAGAAAAATCGAAAGTAGGTCAACAATAGTCTGTTTATTTTAGATTATTTACTCTAAATTGAGGTGGTTCACCCTAATGAACGATAAATATAACGTCTATATCAGTATTGGGCGGGATTTAGTCCTTATGGGTGGATGTAGGTGTGACAAGGAGGTACAAACATAGCATTTCTTCAATAGGGCGGTATTTATACTTCAACGGGCGTGACTGGAGCGATTTGGGCGTGATTTAGTCCTTATGGGTGGATGTAGGTGTGACAAGGAGGTACAAACATAGCATTTCTTCAATAGGGCGGTATTTATACTTCAACGGGCGTGACTGGAGCGATTTGGGCGTGATTTAGTCCTTATGGGTGGATGTAGGTGTGACAAGGAGGTACAAACATAGCATTTCTTCAATAGGGCGGTATTTATACTTCAACGGGCGTGACTGGAGCGATTTGGGCGTGATTTAGTCCTTATGGGTGGATGTAGGTGTGACAAGGAGGTACAAACATAGCATTTCTTCAATAGGGCGGTATTTATACTTCAACGGGCGTGACTGGAGCGATTTGGGCCAGATTTAGTCCTTATGGGTGGATGTAGGTGTGACAAGGAGGTACAAACATAGCATTTCTTCAATAGGGCGGTATTTATACTTCAACAGGCGTGACTGGAGCGATTTGGGCGTGATTTAGTCCTTATGGGTGGATGTAGGTGTGACAAGGAGGTACAAACATAGCATTTCTTCAATAGGGCGGTATTTATACTTCAACGGGCGTGACTGGAGCGATTTGGGCAGTGATAGGTGTGTTCCTGATATTATTTGGGTTGTTATTTCCTATTTATATCGTATATAATAGAAAAATCGAAAGTAGGTCAACAATAGTCTGTTTATTTTAGATTATTTACTCTAAATTGAGTTGGTTCACCCTAATGAACGATAAATATAACGTCCATATCAGTATTGGGCGGGATTTAGTCCTTATGGGTGGATGTAGGTGTGAGAAGGTGGTACAAACATAGCATTTCATCAATAGGGCGGTATTTATACTTCAACGGGCGTGACTGGAGCGATTTGGGCAGTGATAGGTGTGTTCCTAATATTATTTGGGTTGGTATTTCATATCTATGTCGTATATAATAGAAAAATCGAAAGTAGGTCAACAATAGTCTGTTTATTTTAGATTATTTACTCTAAATTGAGGTGGTTCACCCTAATGAACGATAAATATAACGTCTATATCAGTATTGGGCGGGATTTAGTCCTTATGGGTGGATGTAGGTGTGACAAGGAGGTACAAACATAGCATTTCTTCAATAGGGCGGTATTTATACTTCAACGGGCGTGACTGGAGCGATTTGGGCGTGATTTAGTCCTTATGGGTGGATGTAGGTGTGACAAGGAGGTACAAACATAGCATTTCTTCAATAGGGCGGTATTTATACTTCAACGGGCGTGACTGGAGCGATTTGGGCGTGATTTAGTCCTTATGGGTGGATGTAGGTGTGACAAGGAGGTACAAACATAGCATTTCTTCAATAGGGCGGTATTTATACTTCAACGGGCGTGACTGGAGCGATTTGGGCGTGATTTAGTCCTTATGGGTGGATGTAGGTGTGACAAGGAGGTACAAACATAGCATTTCTTCAATAGGGCGGTATTTATACTTCAACGGGCGTGACTGGAGCGATTTGGGCCAGATTTAGTCCTTATGGGTGGATGTAGGTGTGACAAGGAGGTACAAACATAGCATTTCTTCAATAGGGCGGTATTTATACTTCAACGGGCGTGACTGGAGCGATTTGGGCGTGATTTAGTCCTTATGGGTGGATGTAGGTGTGACAAGGAGGTACAAACATAGCATTTCTTCAATAGGGCGGTATTTATACTTCAACGGGCGTGACTGGAGCGATTTGGGCAGTGATAGGTGTGTTCCTGATATTATTTGGGTTGTTATTTCCTATTTATATCGTATATAATAGAAAAATCGAAAGTAGGTCAACAATAGTCTGTTTATTTTAGATTATTTACTCTAAATTGAGTTGGTTCACCCTAATGAACGATAAATATAACGTCCATATCAGTATTGGGCGGGATTTAGTCCTTATGGGTGGATGTAGGTGTGACAAGGAGGTACAAACATGGCATTTCTTCAATAGGGCGGTATTTATACTTCAACGGGCGTGACTGGAGCGATTTGGGCGTGATTTAGTCCTTATGGGTGGATGTAGGTGTGACAAGGAGGTACAAACATAGCATTTCTTCAATAGGGCGGTATTTATACTTCAACGGGCGTGACTGGAGCGATTTGGGCGTGATTTAGTCCTTATGGGTGGATGTAGGTGTGACAAGGAGGTACAAACATAGCATTTCTTCAATAGGGCGGTATTTATACTTCAACGGGCGTGACTGGAGCGATTTGGGCCAGATTTAGTCCTTATGGGTGGATGTAGGTGTGACAAGGAGGTACAAACATAGCATTTCTTCAATAGGGCGGTATTTATACTTCAACGGGCGTGACTGGAGCGATTTGGGCGTGATTTAGTCCTTATGGGTGGATGTAGGTGTGACAAGGAGGTACAAACATAGCATTTCTTCAATAGGGCGGTATTTATACTTCAACGGGCGTGACTGGAGCGATTTGGGCGTGATTTAGTCCTTATGGGTGGATGTAGGTGTGACAAGGAGGTACAAACATAGCATTTCTTCAATAGGGCGGTATTTATACTTCAACGGGCGTGACTGGAGCGATTTGGGCGTGATTTAGTCCTTATGGGTGGATGTAGGTGTGACAAGGAGGTACAAACATAGCATTTCTTCAATAGGGCGGTATTTATACTTCAACGGGCGTGACTGGAGCGATTTGGGCCAGATTTAGTCCTTATGGGTGGATGTAGGTGTGACAAGGAGGTACAAACATAGCATTTCTTCAATAGGGCGGTATTTATACTTCAACGGGCGTGACTGGAGCGATTTGGGCGTGATTTAGTCCTTATGGGTGGATGTAGGTGTGACAAGGAGGTACAAACATAGCATTTCTTCAATAGGGCGGTATTTATACTTCAACGGGCGTGACTGGAGCGATTTGGGCCAGATTTAGTCCTTATGGGTGGATGTAGGTGTGACAAGGAGGTACAAACATAGCATTTCTTCAATAGGGCGGTATTTATACTTCAACGGGCGTGACTGGAGCGATTTGGGCGTGATTTAGTCCTTATGGGTGGATGTAGGTGTGACAAGGAGGTACAAACATAGCATTTCTTCATTAGGGCGGTATTTATACTTCAACGGGCGTGACTGGAGCGATTTGGGCAGTGATAGGTGTGTTCCTGATATTATTTGGGTTGGTATTTCATATCTATGTCGTATATAATAGAAAAATCGAAAGTAGGTCAACAATAGTCTGTTTATTTTAGATTATTTACTCTAAATTGAGGTGGTTCACCCTAATGAACGATAAATATAACGTCTATATCAGTATTGGGCGGGATTTAGTCCTTATGGGTGGATGTAGGTGTGAGAAGGAGGTACAAACATAGCATTTCTTCAATAGGGCGGTATTTATACTTCAACGGGCGTGACTGGAGCGATTTGGGCGTGATTTAGTCCTTATGGGTGGATGTAGGTGTGACAAAGAGGTACAAACATAGCATTTCTTCAATTGGGCGGTATTTATACTTCAACGGGCGTGACGGGAGCGATTTGGGCAGTGATAGGTGTGTTCCTGATATTATTTGGGTTGTTATTTTATATCTAGGTCGTATATAATAGAAAAATCGAAAGTAGGTCAACAATAGTCTGTTCATTTTAGATTATTTACTCTAAATTGAGGTGGTTCACCCTAATGAACGATAAATATAACGTCTATATCAGTATTGGGCGGGATTTAGTCCTTATGGGTGGATGTAGGTGTGACAAGGAGGTACAAACATAGCATTTCATCAATAGGGCGGTATTTATATTGCAACGGGCGTGACTGGAGCGATTTGGGCGTGATTTAGTCCTTATGGGTGGATGTAGGTGTGACAAGGAGGTACAAAAATAGCATTTCATCAATAGGGCGGTATTTATATTGCAACGGGCGTGACTGGAGCGATTTGGGTGTGATTTAGTCCTTATGGGTGGATGTAGGTGTGACAAGGAGGTACAAACATAGCATTTCATCAATAGGGCGGTATTTATATTGCAACGGGCGTGACTGGAGCGATTTGGGCGGGATTTAGTCCTTATGGGTGGATGTAGGTGTGACAAGGAGGTACAAACATAGCATTTCTTCAATAGGGCGGTATTTATACTTCAACGGGCGTGACTGGAGCGATTTGGGCAGTGATAGGTGTGTTCCTGATATTATTTGGGTTGTTATTTTATATCTAGGTCGTATATAATGGAAAAATCGAAAGTAGGTCAACAATAGTCTGTTCATTTTAGATTATTTACTCTAAATTGAGTTGGTTCACCCTAATGAACGATAAATATAACGTCTATGTCAGTATTGGGCGGGATTTAGTCCTTATGGGTGGATGTAGGTGTGACAAGGAGGTACAAACATAGCATTTCATCAATAGGGCGGTATTTATATTGCAAAGGGCGTGACTGGAGCGATTTGGGCGTGATTTAGTCCTTATGGGTGGATGTAGGTGTGACAAGGAGGTACAAACATAGCATTTCATCAATAGGGCTGTATTTATATTGCAACGGGCGTGAATGGAGCGATTTGGGCGTGATTTAGTCCTTATGGGTGGATGTAGGTGTGACAAGGAGGTACAAACATAGCATTTCATCAATAGGGCTGTATTTATATTGCAACGGGCGTGAATGGAGCGATTTGGGCGTGATTTAGTCCTTATGGGTGGATGTAGGTGTGACAAGGAGGTACAAACATAGCATTTCATCAATAGGGCTGTATTTATATTGCAACGGGCGTGAATGGAGCGATTTGGGCGTGATTTAGTCCTTATGGGTGGATGTAGGTGTGACAAGGAGGTACAAACATAGCATTTCATCAATAGGGCTGTATTTATATTGCAACGGGCGTGAATGGAGCGATTTGGGCGTGATTTAGTCCTTATGGGTGGATGTAGGTGTGACAAGGAGGTACAAACATAGCATTTCATCAATAGGGCTGTATTTATATTGCAACGGGCGTGAATGGAGCGATTTGGGCGTGATTTAGTCCTTATGGGTGGATGTAGGTGTGACAAGGAGGTACAAACATAGCATTTTTTCAATAGGGCGGTATTTATACTTCAACGGGCGTGACTGGAGCGATTTGGGCGTGATTTAGTCCTTATGGGTGGATGTAGGTGTGACAAGGAGGTACAAACATAGCATTTCATCAATAGGGCTGTATTTATATTGCAACGGGCGTGAATGGAGCGATTTGGGCGTGATTTAGTCCTTATGGGTGGATGTAGGTGTGACAAGGAGGTACAAACATAGCATTTTTTCAATAGGGCGGTATTTATACTTCAACGGGCGTGACTGGAGCGATTTGGGCGTGATTTAGTCCTTATGGGTGGATGTAGGTGTGACAAGGAGGTACAAACTTAGCATTTCATCAATAGGGCGGTATTTATACCTCAAAGGGCGTGACTGGAGCGATTTGGGCAGTGATAGGTGTGTTCTTGATATAATTTGGTTGTAATTTCATATCTAAGTCATATATTTTAGAAGAATCGAAAGTAGGTCACCTCTAAGTTGTTTATTTTAGATTATTTACTCTAAATGGATGTCATTCACCCTAATGAACGATAGATAAAACTTTTATATCAATTTTGGGCGGGATTTAGTCCTTAAGGGTGTATGTAGGTGTGACAAGGAGGTACAAACATAGCATTTCTTCAATAGGGCGGTATTTATACTTCAACGGGCGTGACTGGAGCGATTTGGGCAGTGATAGGTGTGTTCCTGATATTATTTGGGTTGTTATTTCATATCTAGGTCGTATATAATAGAAAAATCGAATGTAGGTCATAAATAGTCTGTTTATTTTAGATTATTTACTCTAAATTGAGGTGGTTCACCCTAATGAACGATAAATATAACGTCTATATCAGTATTGGGCGGGATTTAGTCCTTATGGGTGGATGTAGGTGTGACAAGGAGGTACAAACCTAGCATTTCTTCAATAGGGCGGTATTTATACTTCAACGTTCGTGACTGGAGCGATTTGGGCGTGATTTAGTCCTTATGGGTGGATGTAGGTGAGAGAAGGAGGTACAAACATAGCATTACTTCAATAGGGCGGTATTTATACTTCAACGGGCGTGACTGGAGCGATTTGGGCGTGATTTAGTCCTTATGGGTGGATGTAGGTGTGAGAAGGAGGTACAAACATAGCATTTCTTCAATAGGGCGGTATTTATACTTCAACGGGAGTGACTGGAGCGATTTGGGCGTGATTTAGTCCTTATGGGTGGATGTAGGTGAGAGAAGTAGGTACAAACATAGCATTTCTTCAATAGGGCGGTATTTATACTTCAACGGGCGTGACTGGAGCGATGTGGGCGTGATTTAGTCCTTATGGGTGGATGTAGGTGTGAGAAGGAGGTACAAACATAGCATTTCTTCAATAGGGCGGTATTTATACTTTAACGGGCGTGACTGGAGCGATTTGGGCAGTGATTTAGTCCTTATGGGTGGATGCAGGTGTGACAAGGAGGTACAAACATAGCATTTCTTCAATAGGGCGGTATTTATACTTCAACGGGCGTGACTGGAGCGATTTGGGCGTGATTTAGTCCTTATGGGTGGATGTAGGTGTGACAAGGAGGTACAAACATAGCATTTCTTCAATAGGGCGGTATTTATACTTCAACGGGCGTGACTGGAGCGATTTGGGCAGTGATAGGTGTGTTCCTGATATTATTTGGGTTGTTATTTCATATCTAGGTCGTATATAATAGAAAAATCGAAAGTAGGTCAAAGATAGTCTGTTTATTTTAGATTATTTACTCTAAATTAAATTGGTTCACCCTAATGAACGATAAATATAACGTCTATATCAGTATTGGGCGGGATTTAGTATATTATAGTATATATAATGCTACACGCTATATTACTCGGGATAATCTTATTTGACGTGTAAAAGCAACATTTCCGTGTTATTGGAAGTAGTGCGCCTTTGTATTTCTTTCCTTCTTACTTATACAAAGCTATTTCATGTTTATGGGAGATGAAATGGTTTCCTTCCAAATTGAATGCGGAGTTCTTTATTCCGTTGCCATAGTTACGGTGGCTACCTGGGAAACGCGATCGACGTAATAACTTGCCAAAATAACTCTTTCGCTTAATTTTCTTTCTCTTTTCATTATATTCATTCAAATTTGTTATAAAACAAGTTTAAATTTTTTAAAAATCTTTAATGTATTTTTTTAATTATTATTCGATGAACTTAATATGTCACTCGCCTAAAGTAACATTTACGTTTCTGATTATTGAGGGTAGACGTTTCGAGAGATGTATCCCATCATCAACTGGGAGATGGAGTAGAATAGGGATATTAGGAGCAATGTCTGTAGAGTTTTGGAGGTTATGATGTGAGGGTATATGAAAGCGTAGCGTGTGTAAGATTCTCTTCATGTTAGAAAAACAAGAACACCACCAAGAATTAAACTCCATAAAACATACCACTACCAATGGATACAAAACAACGATCGATAAACTATCAACCCATTGAAAAATAAATTCTATAACTCAACCCCGAAATCAAAACTGGACAAACCCATAAAATACCTAATAATAATATACATTTCGCTCAAAACCTTTAAACTAACCAACACGTTTCGTAATACAATTGCAAGTAGCCAACTCTGCACACAACCCTCAACAAACAATTTAAATCCCAAATGGTGCCCTACTATACTCCCTACATAGGCCAGACAGGAAGCGAGTGTTCCTCCCTCTCCCTCACTCGCTCACAGCAAGTGGCAAGCAGCCCTGACATTTTGTTGATCCTAGCCAGTGACAGAACACGACTATAGTACGTCATCGACGGATTAACGAATCTTTCGCTTTCCAATTAAAAACGGATTTACATAATTGAGTGAGCTTCCCTTAATATTGAAGTATTCGAAGTTTGACAATCAACGTCCTTATTACTAACAAAATAATTGGTAAATCCATGAACTGAATTTTAATGCATCTGGGAAAATTTAATTAAATATACATTCTGGTGGCTTTAATCTCAAATTGAATGAATATCTGCCACTTGGGTCTAACAAGTTATAGAAGTTTGGAAAATATTGCATAAATGTTTGTTAATCAATTCCTTCCGTTATGTTACAGTCTCCTCAGTTTGTATATATCTTGTACAAGTATTCAATCGTTAATAAAATACTTTTTATTCATCCTCTCAAGTTGAAATACATTTTTTTAAACCTCTAGTGGATGATAATAGATGGTAATACAGTTTTTCAAATATTTATTCATTAACTCAATTGAAAAAATTTGCTGTCTGGGTGGGATTCGATCTGAATTGTTACATGTTTGAAATCCAGTACTTTAACACTGAACCAACTTTCCTATAGATAGATATTAGCTACTTAAAGATATATATGAATTTATAAGAGGAAGGTTCCTTGGAATAATGAAGCATTACAAGAGGTGAATAGAATGAGAAGTTATATCCCACTATCGGCTTCATAAATTAGAAACGGAAAAAGCGAATAATAGATCAAACAAAAATAATAGTCTAACACCAGTACACTGTATAAAGAGGGAAATGGGAAATTGCAGGAAAATTCGCTTTCTATTTTCCAACTTAATATTGTGATTCTGTCATATCTAGGCTATATATATATATATATATATATAAATTAAAAATATTTCAAAAACAAGAATACTTTTAATGAATATATTTATTCTTATTTATATAAATATAAGATATATATATTTATAATATAAATATATATATTTATATATATTATAAATATATATAAATATTTATAATATATATATATATATATATATATATTTATTCTTATATATATTTATAAGAATAAATATATTCATTAAAAGTATTCTTGTTTTTGAAAGATTTTAAATTTATTAACTATATTACAAGAAAACATATCACCATATTTAATATATTTAATATATATATATATATATATATACACATATATATATATATATATATATATATATATATATATATATATATATATATATATATATATATATATAAATGGCTGCCTTATACAATTTATTATATAGATTACATAGAATACCTATGAGTAATGAAAATAAAATTAGAGAGAAAAATATTATTTATCAAATTGCAATTGAGAATGGCTATAAAAAGAAAACTGTTGATAAACTTAATTATAATATTTTAAAAAAACAACATAATAATTTAATTTACAAAATAATGATGAAAATGTCATATGGACATTTTTTGGTAATGGAATAAAAAATATCAAAAAATTGTTTAAAGGTAGCAATATCAAATTCGCATATAAATTAATAAATATAATAAATAATAATAATAAAATTATTAATATGCATGAAAAAACGGTGTATATAAATTGGAATGCGACTGTTGTAATAAGGTTTATATAGGGAAAACTAAGAACACTTAAAGATAGATATAAAGAGCATTTCAATGCATATAAAAAGCCAGAAATTTATAAATCGAATTTTGCTAGTCATTGTATTAATAATAATCACATATTTCCTAATATAGATAATATGATACTTATAAAAGAAATTAACAAAGGCCTGAGAATGAATATTTATGAAGCTTTAGAAATACATAAATATAATACTAATAGTAAGTTAATAAATGAACAAATACAAGTAAAATCTAAATTTGATACTATATTCAGTGTTTGTAATGTTAAGGCAGGAAAGTATTAGTTTGACAACATTGTAATAAGTTTGGCAACGCTGTTTATTGGAGCTAGTTTGCATACGTATGGTTGATTATAATTCTTTAGTATTCCTGAGGATGATGGTACTGTTTGCCAACAAACAGCTTTGAATTGTAAATTCAATGAATTATTCTTGTATTTGTAAATTGTATATATATATATATATATATATATATATATATATATGTGTGTGTGTGTGTGTATGTGTGTGTGTATGTATGTATGTATTTATATTAATTGTAATTATAAAATGAAAAGAAACAAAAATAAAAATTTTCTCTGTCGATCTCAGTAGGAATTGACTTTTTTCTGTAATACTTTATATAATATGTGTGTTTTGTATATGTTTATATTATAACGTACCTACTCTTATTGTTCTACAGGATGTATTGACTCTTAGGAAATCAAACCAATAAGCAGTTTTTTGCTTCAACAATAACTGATTTATTTTAATCCTGAGTCCAAACGGTAGCTTTTATAGGTACTTACATAAGATTAGTTTTAACTAACTTTAATTTCGCCAGTAGGAATCAATATTCTATATTTATTATTAAATTATCAATTATATTTGAATTGACCTTAATTATCATAAGGCTTGTATAAGTTGTTGCACCTGGTTTGATAGATTTTATACTCGAATGACTTATTATTGTTTAAAGAATTAATACAAATTTTAAAGTTCTTAATATTTTGACTTTAAAGAGTTGGTTTTATATTTCAGATAAGTTAATACTTAATACTTGTCTGGTTCCTTGTTTCACTTCACTAGACACCCTTTCACTTATTTACAGATCCCGTAAATGTCACTTTCTCTTTTCACTCGAAAAGCTTCTATATATGCCTTTTAGATATATATACATTAAATGTGGCGATACGTTTTCTTGTAATATAGTAAATGAGTAAACGTATTTCAAATAGTTTCAAGAATAGTTTTAATTTATATATTATTCAAAGCTTTTGGAATTCCATTTGGAGAATTCCAAATTTGGTTATTTTAGTGACAGCGCTAGGCTTGGATCAGTGACTTTTACCGATGACAAGGGATACTGAAACAGCTCTGTATGTATAAATAACAGGCAGGGCCAGTGTCAGCGACATTCAGGGCTTACCTCGGCTACTGGGCGGTCCACAGGTGGCGGATAGTGGAGTGGCCTACAGTTATGTAGGTTAGCTACGAATAAGGATTCCAAATAAGCAGTCCCGGACCAGAGGTGGCAACATCAACAGGGGTGGACGTTCAATCATTGGCAAGATCGTACGTACTAAATACCACATAACCCGTTGACGATGTTGTGGCATGGCGAGTAAGTGCCGCCATCAAATAAGCACTGCCCTGTGCTGTCTTGCACGGTTTGGGAGGGGACCCCAAAGACTAGGAAAGTGAACTCCAAAATAAAAAAAAAGGGTGGCTTGGGTTCTTAGCTGCAGAGAAAGCAACCAAGCTAGGGGATGGAAACTCTGATAAAAAATTACCTGGCCCACCAGTTAGTGGTTTAGCGTTGGGCTAACAATCCTATATCGTAAAACACTCCTGTTACGATTCCAAACAATGTAATAATAAGGGATGGATTAAATTGCAAAAGAAAACGGAACTCGGACCTGGTTTTAGCAACATAGAAAGTTCGGACAAATTACAGCCTGGAAAAATGGCTGAAGTGGTTGAACAGCTATTTAATTTTAACACTAACGCAGTTGCTTTACATCGATGGGGAGGACAGGGTAGACTTGATAAGATATAGTATACCATACTGTACAGTGGAGCAGAAAAAACTGGACAAAGAAGAACGGGATTCATGCTTGCCAAAAGACTATGTCGTAGTTTACTGATATTTGAATCTATTAATGATAGAATATGCAAGATTCACTTGAAAAGAAAATTTAGAAATACAACTTTGATTTCTGCCTATTCACCAAAATGACTCTGAAGACAGTGATGAAGAGGAGAAAATGCTTTTCTACCAACAATTAGAAAGGCCTTCTATGTAGTCCCAAATATGACACAACAAGTATACTTGGTGATCTAAACGCCCAAGTGGGCAAGAAGAATTTACATAAACTGTTGCTGGAACCTACTCACTTCATAATATAACGAATGGCAATGGTAAACACTTCTGTGAATTCGCTGAAGCAAACAACATGATAAAAAGTATTTGCCTCGCGCACAAAAAAAATACACATTGGAACTTGGAAAGTACCAAATGCCACATGATCACGTACTCATATCAGAACGCCATTATTCTTCAGTAACTGATGTCAGAACGGCCTGAGGCCCAAATTGTAAATAAAACCACTTTCTGGTAAAAATTAAATATAGAGAGCGACTGGCATTCTTGCGACAAGAGAAATTATATAAAAGAAGGCCCTGGAACCTAGAAAATTTTAAAGATCTGGACATATTAGAAGGATTTAGAGAAATGGGCGATAGAAAAATGTTAGAAGAGTTAAAAAAAAGGATAATGAAAACGTAGAAAGTAAAGTAGTGCAAAATTAGCAGAGTCATTGAGGAGACGGCGAGTGATGTGATTGGTGAGAAAATGAGGGGACGTGGTGAGGAATGGTTCGATGTCGAATGTCGTGAGGCGCTAAGAACAAAAAATGCATATAGATTGATAATGTTACAGCGCACTACAAGACAGAACACCTCAGATTACCAACTGAGCTGTAGAAGAGCAAAAAGGTCCTACGTGAAATGATAAAAACCCTTTCTAAGAAAGTAGAGTAAATTAAGGAACTAAGAAGTAATAACGAATCCAGGAAATTCTATGGTGCTGTTAAATATATAAATAGAAATTTCCAGCGTAAAACCTACTCATACAAAAATAAAGATGGTAAAGTAAGGGAAGGCGAACGCTATTGGCAGATAGGCAGAGTACTTTGGTGATCTGTATAGTGCGGGAGCTCAGACGATAGACACGAACAATTCTTGCGCAGAATAGAATTGACAAATGAGGATGATATTGAGCCACCGGGCATAGATGACTTCATAGAGTTCGATAAAAAAGCTGAAACGCAATAGAGCACCTAGTGAAGACTCACTTGTAGTTTTTTTTTTAATTGTGGAAAACTGTACAGTCACAATTATATTCCCTGATCCTAGACATATGGGAAAGAGAACGCATGCCTAGAAAATTGAGAACTTGTCTCATGTGTCCTATTTGAAAAAAGGGTGTCAAATTAGAAAGCAGTTATTATAGTGGAATATCTCTTCTCACGGTAGTATATAAAATATTCTCAAATATTATACTGAAAAAGCTCAACGTCTTTCCTGAAAATATCACAACAGATTATCAGTGCGGCTTCCAGAAGGGAAGGGGAACTACCGATCAGATATTTGTTTTAAGTCAGTTACTCGAGAGGTGTTGGGAACATTTACCTTCATCTTCTTTTTATTTACTATCAGCAGGCTTTTGAGAGTGTCAACAGAGCTAAATTGCTCTAAACTCCAAAAGATATCAACATACCAAACAAGTTGATCAGACTGATCAACATGACATTGTGTGATAGTGACGGCAAAGTTATCATAGGCGGGAGTATGAGTCTCGAATTCCCTATTCTGACGCGTGAGGCAAGGCCCTCTTCAATCTGGCATTACATGCGTTTTGAGGAGGATTAACATGCAGTGAAATATGTGTATATTCTGATGATATATGCCTGGCTGTCAGAAATATTCCTTCGCTCAAAGAGACTTTTAATATAATCAATAATGAAAGCAGAAAGATAGGTTTATGCATAAATGAGGAACAAAGTAAATATGAGTACTAGCACAACTAGTAGTAGTGCAACTATAGATATCAATGGTTATTCCTTAGAAAAAGTCAAAAGCTTCACATATTTGAGTTAAAAAGTGAATGTTGAAAATAAAAAAAATTAATTAAGTACAGAAAAGAATAATGTCAGCTTGTAGAACCTACTTCGCAAATATAAAGCTTTTTAAAAGTAGGCTATTGTCTCAAACCACTAAGGTACGACTCTATAAAACCTTAATTCGGCCAGTCCTAACGTATGGAGTGGAGACGTGGACTTTAACTGCCGCGATGAAAAATCAGTGGACATTTGAGCGTAAGCTTTTGAGGAAAATTTATGGTATGGTCCACGATGTACAAACAAATGTGTGGAAGCTTCGATATAATGCCGAGTTGTATTCCTTACACAAAGATACAAATGTGATCCAGTTTATTAAAACACGACGTCTAGAATGGTTGGGTCACGTCATAATAATGCCCACCAATAGAATGTCGAACAAATTTTTACATGGCACTATGATTGGCAAAAGAAGAGTTGGCCAACTAAGAAGACGATCGCTGCAGGACCTTGAGGAATATTTAAAGATACTCAGAGTTACAGCTTGGAAACGGAAGGCTAAAGGCAATTTATGGCGGGACAATGTTAAGGAAGCCAAGGCCCACCCTGGGATGTAGCGCTACGTAGTAAGTGACAGCGACAAATTAACCAATGACAGCGGCGGTAAAATATCAGTAACTTTTCAGCCAACGACGGCAACGTATTGCCCAATCACAACAGAGGCCCCCTCCCCTTCAGTCAATGACACTGCATGATAATCGGCACCTGAACCTAGCGGTGGCAGCAATAGAAGTCCAGTCAGTGAATAAATAGTTCAGTTCTTCGAAGGTCCACCGGCCGGGGCGATCTATAGTTTCGAGCCGCGTGCTGTGAGCCGAGCGGTGACAGCAGTCGAAGTCCAGTCAGTCAGTAAATAGTTCAGTTCTTCGAAGGTCCACCGGCCGGCGACGATCTATAGTTTCGAGTCGCGTGCTGTGAGCTGAGCGGTGACAGCAGTCGAAGTCCAGTCAGTCAGTAAATAGTTCAGTTCTTCGAAGGTCCACCGGCCGCGGACGATCTATAGTTTCGAGTCGCGCACTGTGAGCTGAGCGGTGACAGCAGTCGAAGTCCAGTCAGTCAGTAAATAGTTCAGTTCTTCGAAGGTACACCGGGCGCGGACGATCTATAGTTTCGAGTCGCGCACTGTGAGCTGAGCGGTGACAGCAGTAGAAGTCCAGTCAGTGTATAAATAGTTCAGTTCTTCGAAGGTCCACCGGGCAAAGACGATCTATAGTTTCGAGTCGCGTGCTGTGAGCTGTGCGGTGACAGCAATCGAAGTCCAGTCAGTCAGTAAATAGTTCAGTTCTTCGAAGGTCCACCGGCCGCGGACAGTGTCACTGGTACTGGTATTTTCCATACTTGATCACTGGGACCACCAGCAACATACGAATTTCAGTGACAAGTCGCCGTGAAAGAAAATATCGACCATTCCTACCCGGGACTCCGTAACGTCTAAAGCCGCTATATGTCACAATAGTAGTCGAAGCTATAACCTATTAACATTTATTATGGGAGGGTTCGAACCTGACTTAATAAACCATATTCAGCCATGGAGGATGGAAATATAAAGACTAAGTAAAGCTTATATTAAAAAGTTGGGGAGTCGATATAAACTTAATGGAACATAAGTTTGCACTTCGTTAATAGACTGGAAACCAAAGTCTGGGTCGATGTTCCGCTCCTTAAAGCCACTGTCAAAATATCGAGATATATGATATGGTTTAAAGTGATAAATAAATAACAATAACCCTTCTACAAATATTTAAACACCCTTGATGTACATTTCGCCAATACAGTTAGCATTATCAGAAGGTTACAAACATTCTGAATGTTTGTAACCTTCTGATGATACTAACTGTGTGGGCGAAATGTACATCAAGGGTGTTTAAATATTTTTAGCAAGAGTTATTGTTATTTATTTATCATAATTACGCTACTGTACTCTGTATAATATTTCATGGTTTAAAGTGACAAATTTTGAAACATGTCTTTGGTATAAATTAAACT
Source organism: Prosapia bicincta (assembly GCA_036971475.1). NCBI lineage: Eukaryota > Metazoa > Arthropoda > Insecta > Hemiptera > Cercopidae > Prosapia > Prosapia bicincta. The sequence continues at coordinate 11,162,617 of JBAIZL010000011.1, read as the reverse complement.
CAGGTCTATCTCGAATAAAGACACATTAAAATAAAAATAATATTAAGAAAGCATTTATATAGTATGAATGTAAAGCCTCTTAAACCTATAAATAGTGTAGTTACCGTTGCAAGTGGTATAAACGGAAGTGGGAGGATATTAATTTGTACAAGAAGATATCAAACAGCGACAGTATCACAGTGTAGCTTACTACTAATTGCAAAAAAAAGAAACAAAATGAAAGATCGCGTGGGTAGGGAATGTAACTAACCTCTTTGTTTGCAGTGTTGTAGCTTGGAACTCGCGCCCGTATTCGCCATTAATATTCCAACACTGCCATTAGGCTACAGTTATACGGGTATAAGCTAGTTAGTGCCAGAGATCCCAGGCGGCGCCCCTTAAAGTGCGTTGCGATGGTGTTTAGCGACAAAGCATTGTAATGTGTAAATTAAACTCTTGGGAATAGCCGCCAGTGGAAAAATTTGAGCCAAACGCAATTTCGTAAATACACTTTAAAAGGCTTTTCGAATTAATTAACTTGGTTCCATTTTCTAAAAAAAATTAATTTATATAAAAAATTCATTCGCTATAAATTTATGTTTAGAACTGTGCTACAAATTTTCTTACTTTAAGAGGACAAAATTAAATAGCTCTAGTAAATGGTCTACAGTTGTTAGGAATTATTGATTTAAGACCAACAGCTTAGATTTAGAAATTTTACTATGGTAGGAATTATATTTCTCAGTGCAAGTATAGCGGTTCTCCTTCGAGCTATTCTTTACTGAGAATTTACATAATGTAAGTTATTAAAACGAAATATTTAACTATTCTCAATCGAGAATAGTTTCTCTGCTATGTTACACTTACCATCAATTACTTCCATTTATTTTTGCCATATCATCGGTTCTTTCCATTTATGTATGTTATGACACACCATCAATTCCTTTCGTTTCTTTATGCTATGTCACATTTATCATAAATTCATTCCATTTATATCTGGTATGTCACGCTCGCATCATCAATTCCTTCCATTTATATCTGATATGTTACACTTACCAACAATTCCTTTAGTTTCTTTATTCTATGTTATACTTACTATCAACTCCTTCCATTCATTCGAGCTATGCCACTCATACCATATCATCTTTCCATTTCTTTCTGGTAAGTCGCGCATATCATGTGTTCCTTCAATTTGTACTTGATACTTTACACTTACCATCAGTTCTTTCTCTTTCTTTATGTTGTGTCATCACATAATCATCAATTCCTTCCATGTATTTGTGCTACGTCACACTTGCCCTCAATTCCTTCAGTTAATTTATGTTATGTCACACTTAACATAGATTCCTTCCATATATTTCTGCTATGCCACACTTACCATCAATTCCTTTCGTATCTTCAAGTTAGGTTACACTTAATATCAATCTTTGATTTAATCCTGCTATGCCACACTTGCCAGTAATTCCTTCCGTTTCTTTATGTTATGTCACACTTAACATCAATCTCTCTTGTATTCCTGGTATGTCACACCTATTATAAATTCCTTCTGTGTCTTTATATTATGTCACACTTAACATCAATCTTCCATTTATTAATGCTATGTCACACTTGCCAATAGTTCCTTCCGTTTATTAATGTTATGTCACACTTGTCAATAGTTCCTTCCGTTTATTAATGTTATGTCACACTTAACATCAATCTCCCTTGTATTCCTGGTATGTCACATCTACCATCAATTCCTTATGTGTCTTTATATTATGTCACACTTAACATCAATCTTCCATTTATTAATACTATGTCACACTTGCCAATAATTCCTTCCGTTTATTAATGTTATGTCACACTTGTCAATAGTTCCTTCCGTTTATTAATGTTATGTCACACTTAACATCAATCTCCCTTGTATTCCTGGTATGTCACATCTACCATCAATTCCTTATGTGTCTTTATATTATGTCACACTTAACATCAATCTTCCATTTATTAATACTATGTCACACTTGCCAATAATTCCTTCCGTTTATTAATGTTATGTCACACTTGTCAATAGTTCCTTCCGTTTATTAATGTTATGTCACACTTAACATCAATCTCCCTTGTATTCCTGGTATGTCACATCTACCATCAATTCCTTATGTGTCTTTATATTATGTCACACTTAACATCAATCTTCCATTTATTAATACTATGTCACACTTGCCAATAATTCCTTCCGTTTATTAATGTTATGTCACACTTGTCAATAGTTCCTTCCGTTTATTAATGTTATGTCACACTTAACATCAATCTCCCTTGTATTCCTGGTATGTCACATCTACCATCAATTCCTTATGTGTCTTTATATTATGTCACACTTAACATCAATCTTCCATTTATTAATACTATGTCACACTTGCCAATAATTCCTTCCGTTTATTAATGTTATGTCACACTTGTCAATAGTTCCTTCCGTTTATTAATGTTATGTCACACTTAACATCAATCTCCCTTGTATTCCTGGTATGTCACATCTACCATCAATTCCTTATGTGTCTTTATATTATGTCACACTTAACATCAATCTTCCATTTATTAATACTATGTCACACTTGCCAATAATTCCTTCCGTTTATTAATGTTATGTCACACTTGTCAATAGTTCCTTCCGTTTATTAATGTTATGTCACACTTAACATCAATCTCCCTTGTATTCCTGGTATGTCACATCTACCATCAATTCCTTATGTGTCTTTATATTATGTCACACTTAACATCAATCTTCCATTTATTAATACTATGTCACACTTGCCAATAGTTCCTTCCGTTTATTAATGTTATGTCACACTTAACATCAATCTCCCTTGTATTCCTGGTATGTCACATCTACCATCAATTCCTTCTGTGTCTTTATATTATGTCACACTTAACATCAATCTTCCATTTATTAATGCTATGTCACACTTGTCAATAGTTCCTTCCGTTTATTAATGTTATGTCACACTTAACATCAATCTCCCTTGTATTCCTGGTATGTCACATCTACCATCAATTCCTTATGTGTCTTTATATTATGTCACACTTAACATCAATCTTCCATTTATTAATACTATGTCACACTTGTCAATAGTTCCTTCCGTTTATTAATGTTATGTCACACTTAACATCAATCTCCCTTGTATTCCTGGTATGTCACATCTACCATCAATTCCTTCTGTGTCTTTATATTATGTCACACTTAACATCAATCTTCCATTTATTAATGCTATGTCACACTTGCCAATAGTTCCTTCCGTTTATTAATCTTATGTCACACTTGCCAATAATTCCTTCCGTTTCTTTATGTTATGTCACACTTAACATCAATCTCTCTTGTATTCCTGGTATGTCACACCTACTATAAATACCTTCTGTGTCTTTATATTATGTCACACTTAACATCAATCTTCCATTTATTAATGCTATGTCACACTTGCCAATAGTTCCTTCCGTTTATTAATGTTATGTCACACTTGCCAATAGTTCCTTCCGTTTATTAATGTTATGTCACACTTAACATCAAACTCCCTTGTATTCCTGGTATGTCACATCTACCATCAATTCCTTCTGTGTCTTTATATTATGTCACACTTAACATCAATCTTCCATTTATTAATACTATGTCACACCATTAATTCTTTCCTATGCTACACTTACCGTCAGTTTCTTCCTAAGCCACACTTACCATCAGTTCCTTTAATTTCTTTCTGATGAGTCGCTCACATCTTAATTCCTAAAGTATCTTTCTGCTACATAACTCACACAATAATTCCATTCACTTCTCTCTACTGTGTGACTTTCGCCGTCAATTCGATTTTCAAAACATTTTCCCCAACGGAAATAATATTGCCATTGTATATCTTGAGGTCTGAATGTGTATAGTAGCCTCATTCTATCACTCTGTTCCTCACATTGCTACAGAAGCCATGGAGTAATTTTCATCTATGATACTTTCTTTCGGTTGCTTTTGTGGAACAACTTTTATGTTTTCCAAATGTTTATGTAGATATTAGCAAGTGTGTTAGACTTGTAACTTAGTTCGTAACAGTTTATTGAGGCTATAATATGACTGGCGAGGCTACACTCAGTAACAAAAACACAATCTTATATCATTTTAAAACTTTTGAGAAATTTGAAGAAGATTGTAGCATGTGACATGAAAGTAGGGATAGCCTGAGGAGATCATGGCTCGCGTGGGTATAGTGTCTGTATTGGGGTGATAGAGAAATATCTCCCCCCCCCCGTTACGCGTCCTTGAGGAGATAAGGAGGATGAACTAGGAGATTACTGGAGTATAAGTGGGAAAACAGGGAGATAGAGATGTCTTGATTCTGGGAATGCCGAGCCCGGAAGACGTCTACATACCCGTAGTATGTAGATCTCTTCATCTAGTCATCAAAGAATTCTCTTTCTGTCTCTAAATAAACTTTACCTTAGTTAGAAAGTAGAATATTTCTACATAAAGTAACACATAAATTTGGTTGAGGACTTATAAAATATCAATCTTACCATTAGGTTGTACGATTTTGTCTAAAACAGACAAAATAAGAATGGTTATATATTAAAAGAACACAGACAAAATAATAATTATTTTAACATTGTGTAGATAAAAGTTGTTCAAATATGTGGGTCTTGTAATTTGTGCTTCCTTTTCATTAAAACTGCAACTAAACATTAAGAGAAATTTCCATGCTCCATAGACTTAAAGAAGTCCCAATGACCACAGACAAAATAAACAAAGAACTATACACAATTAAATATTTAGCATACACAAATGGATACAACATCACAATAATAGACAAACTATGGTACAAAATACAAAAAAAACACTAAAATTAACACTACAGACAGGGAAAACAAATACATCACATTACCATTCATAAACAAAACAACAAACAAAATAGCCCGCAAATTTAAAAAAATAGGGTACAAAATAGCATACAAACTAATAACAAGTTACAATACAAAATACAACACAACACCAACAACAATGATAAACTACAAGCACCAGGCGTATACAAACTGAACTGCGACGGATGTAACAAATTTTACATTGGGCAAACAGGTCGCAGCTTTAAACAAAGAGTCGAGGAACACAAACAGAACACCAACTCAACATTTTACAACCACATAAAAGATACAGGACACAAATACACAGACATTTACCATAACCTAGAAATCCTACACATCAACAAAAAAGGACCACATCTCAACACACTAAAACAATATGAAATTTACAGACACACAAAAACACAAATTACAAACATATTAAACGAACAAACTCAATACAAATCACATATACTCTTTGATACTATCGAAAATCTACCTTTAAAACCGTCACCTCTTGACCCAACATCTCCAAGCAGAAGACACTGATAAAGATCGGCACACAGCGATCGAAAACGTTCTGTCTCAGTAAGTTTTAACAAATTTAATAAATTTAAAGTTCGGAAGTCATAAACTATTGTTTAAGTGATTAATAAGATTCACCGAACGTAATGGACTACAAATTCAAGAATAAAACATTAATATTTGCACTCTGTAATGTTATAATGGCAACACTGCATGCAAGATGGCAACGTTATTGATATGGTTTGAAAGTGTTTTTTGATAGGTCGTCATTTCGTCGTTAGGACAGAACAGCCTGTTTGTCTGATAAAGTTTTGTCATTTGAGAAGCAAACTTAATATTAATAGAGCATATGCTTTGCGCTACACAGACTATTAAACGGCAAAGAATGTTTTAAAGAAAAGGTTTAGAAAATTGCTGAAATAAATAATTTACTAACCTTGTTTGATTTTGTTGTACCGCTTCTATTCTCTATCGTTTCAGCTTCTTTCTTCATGGTTTGAAGTTAACTGAAACGTTTTCATGCCTCAAATTTCTTTTTCTTCTTCAGTTCAATGAAGTTTCAAAAGATCGTTTCCTCTTAATGAAAGCAGCATTCATTTTCCTAAGAGCTTCCCCCCCACCCGAGGAAGGTCATTCCCGGCTTACGGCTCCCTTATCTGCTTTTTAACGTTTTCAAACCTTTTCATTTCTCTTGAATCACTAAATCTTATTTTTTTCTACTGTCCGTGGCCGAAAACTATTCGCAGCATAAATCGGTTTCGACCTTGTCTTGCAACATCTTTATTTTATGTTACAAATATAAAATCGCCAATACAATGTTAAATCTTGTCACAAATATTCCAGCAACAATGTTGTCATCATAACTGCAATGTTCACTGATGATGACAACGTAAATGCCGAAAGGTGTATTGCGAGTTTAAATATTTTGTTGAGAAAATGACGTATTCCCTACTACTATTCTTGAATGTCTACTACAATATTAAAAATATATTTCAAGAAGAAACCTCCTGTATTACATCCAGTTCAGTGTGTAGTATAGGGTTTTCCTGTTTGGCATCGCCAACTCATTAAGGATGCATTTATTAACAGTATATATCTGGATCTAGGCACTATGACGTCATTCCATTTATCTTAAGATACAAACATATCAAGGGAAAGGCCTTTTGGAAACGTTATAGCTGGTAACACAAGAAAGGGAGGTGAGGTAGAAGAGTTGAAGAATGAAGACAATAAAATAACTATGTGGAATTAAAAAAGCAGGAAGTTAGATCTTCCGGGAACCGCGACCACAGAAGGAGCAAACAACTACTCGAGCAAACACGAGCAGCAATAAACAGATTGAATTCAGTCCTTTTGCAGCAACAAAATATGAAAACGAAGATGTAACTTTGTCGAACCCTAATACGGAGCGTTAGGAAGTACTTTCGATTATAGAGAAGAAGAATAAAGAATACACTTATAATAGAAATAAAAAACATCATTGAAAATACTTTAAAATGCTAGGACAGGAAGACACAACTTAGAAACTATTTAAAGAAGAATTTAGGTAGGAGAAAGAGAGGACGACTTCATAGTGCATCAAGAGATGAAGTGGAAGATACAGTTTGAATAAGAGGAATCCACATCCTAGGACGTGGGCGAGAGAAAATATGGAAATACCCGAGCGAAGGAGACGGTAGAAAAAATGGAATCTTCTCGATGTATTCTGAACAATATCGCCCACCCTTTTGTCATGTACCTACCCCTTGCTGAAGTGTATCCAGGGCCAAATATAATTCCAAACAGATTTACGAGGAACACATTTCGTTTTAAAGATCCCACGAAAATGTTCTTTTACATAAAATAATGTTCAAATAGCTTTGTAATACTAGAGCATTACATTTGTTTAAGGAGACAACTACAACAAAGCTCAACAAATATTCACAGCACTATCATCTGAAATACTGAAACGATTTCCCTCTTGTGTGCTGCTTTCCTAATATAAACATTAATTATGCATTGGAACAAGTTTTATAGCAAATTATTGTTAACTTTTTGTTACTGTTACAGCAAATTATCTGTTCAATAAATGCTTTTACGGATTTGTCTTTTCTGTGCACACTTAAATAGTAATCCCAACAATAAAAATATTTGAAAAACCCCAAATACCACAAAAATATAATAATACAAGTTACCTAAGATTAAATCCTCATATACACTTCGATGACCTTCATCATCAGAGGGTCCCATTACCTAGGCCAGTTTAATTTATAATTTATTGAACATATTTGCTGCTACAAGCCCAGTCATGCTACAAAAATGTTTTTTTTTAGATAAAACAATGTTCAAAGAAGTTTTTAATAGTAGAACATTAATTGTTTTATGATCACTACTGCAACAAAGCACTATTATCTCAATTACTGAGACAATTTTCCTATTGTGTGCTGCTTCTATAATAAAAACATTAATTGTTCATTGGAACAAGTTTTATAGCAAATTATTGTTCTATTAATTTTGTAATAGTAAAAGTTATTTTATAACTTTAAAAGAATTTCAGCAAATATTTAAACAATTACCTAATTTCATTAGAATGTAAACAATTACAATCTTTTTGAAATTATATAATCCGTTCGTCCGTCTATTTAAAGTAATAAAATTCTACCCAGAATTCTGGTGTTTCCCTTTTGCGACCTGCGAATCGTAGGCACGAAGTAAATAAATGGCTCAGCAAATCTTATTCACTCCGACTTGACGTCAGATTCGAGAAGCGGTGCAATTTATTGACTTCGAAAATCTGGCGCGTAAATATACAACGCACAGAAAAGTTACGGAAAAAGACAAACGGAGCTTATTTCGTTGGAGCCATTTTGCGCGCAATACGTGCGTAACTGTTCCGTCGACTCTGTGACATTCGTGTTAATTAATGGATGGAGAGAATGAATCATTTAAATTTATGCCATGATAACCATGCCATGGGTTTACACACGCGAAATCACGTACATTCAACACTTAAATTTTCATCGATCTTAAAATGCATTTTATAATTTTTGTTTCAACTGATTTCATCAAATTCGTAAAAATATTTTTGGCAGTCGCTACATATAAAGCACCCTCGACAACGCCAACGTTTCTGGAGTTTATTCGAGCTTTTATAATTAACTTGTTTCTTCAATCTAAGTTTGTACTAAAACCCTAAAATATTAAGAGTAAAAAATGTAGGAAATTATCCGAACAAAGGTGTAACAAAAATAACTTTGAATTCACTACTTGTATATACAATATACAGTGCTACAATATATTACAATACAAATATTGGAAATAACTCAAATACCAGAAAAAAATTAACTAATAACACAAGTTACCTAAGATTAAACCCTTATGTACATTTCGATGAACTTGTCCCTATAGTTTTATTACAAGTTTACAATTTAGAATATAATAAATTATAAATTAAACTGACCTAGGTAATGGGACCCTCTGATGATGAAGACAAGGTCATAGAAGTGTATATAAGGGTTTAATCTTAGGTAACTTGTATTATTATATTATTTCTGTTTACTTTTGTGGTTATTGCGGTTTTTCAAATATTTTTATTGTTGGGATTACTATTTGAGTGAAGCAGGTTACGTGTGCACATAAAAAACAAATCCGTAAAAGGATTTATTGAAAAGATAATTTGCTATAACTATAACAAAAAAGTTAACAATAATTTGCTGTAAAACTTGTTCCAATGCATAATTAATGTTTATATTAGGGAAGCAGTACACAAGAGGGAAATCGTTTCAGTATTTCTTATGATAGTGTTGTGAATATTTGTTGAGCTTTGTTGCAGTTGTCTCCTTAAACAAATGTAATGTTCTAGTATTACAAAGCTATTTGAACATTATTTTATGTAAAAGAACATTTTCGTGGGATCTTTAAAGCAAACGTGTTTCTCGTAAATTTGTTTGGGTTTATTTTCGGCCCTGGATACACTTCAGCATGGGGTAGGTACATGACACAAGGGTGGGCGATATTGCACAGAATACTTGGGGAAAGTTCTATGGTTTATATTGTCTCCTTCGCTCGGGTATTTCTATATTTTCTCTAGCCCACGTCCTAGGATGTGGATTCCTCTTCACATCGTAGCTCCACGTCATCTCTTGATGCACTATGAAGTCGTCCTCTTCTTCTTCCACCTAAAATCTTCTTTAAATAGTTCCTCCATTGTTCAAGTCCTTATATATCACTCCTAGTTACGCTTGTACATTTTCTATTATGTTTCATTTGCATTACAAGTTATTCTTCTTCTTTATAAACCAACCCTCCACAGTACGCCATAACGTTCCTCATTAGGATGTAACAAATTTAAATCATCGTTTTTATATTTTATAGCTGCAATAAAATATAATAGTGGTCTCGCCACCCCCGTAGTGGTTTTATTGCCTTCATCCTTCAAATCTTCTACCAGACGTACCGTCTGCATGATCATGTCGTGTTGGAGCTGCGCCTCTCGTCACATCAAAAGCAGAGGTTATTTGGGAATGCCATCACCCACCCGAGCTGCAACTGCTCCGTTTGATGTGGAGTTAAAACACCGTTGATCTCCAGTCATAAGTCCAACCAAGCATGCCCAAGTTAACGCGTGAAGATAAGGGCATTTATGATCGCATAGTGCAGATGATAAATGACAGAGTTGGGGGAACCTTTTGGTTGCGGCAGGAGGAACTGGGAAAGCATTCATCAAATTAATTCTGGCAACGGTTCGATCAAAAAATGAAGTACCCTTAGCTCCGTATTGCCTTAGGCGCTGAAGTGTTGCAAATTTAAACTTCTATGAAACATATGCCTCGTTTTGCTCCTCATTTCTCATCAAAGTAACCACAGTGAGCCACAGAACAGCGAGGTAGGGTACGGCTAGTACAATCTAAAGATGTTATAAAATATTTGTTGATCCCATCTTCACGTGAGCTACTAGTTATCACTAAACACTTTTAAATGTTTATAAACTTGCCTATAGTAGCACTTACTTTGTTTGTTGAGGACGGCCGTTTCGGGAGATGTGTCCCTTTGTCAACTCACCTTGAGTTATGATCTGAGTGGACAATGGGACACATATAACGAAACGGCCGTCCTCAACAAACAAAGTACGTGCTACTATAGGCAAGTTTATAAACATTTAAAAGTGTTTAGTGATGTTACAAAACAATCTAACAATCGATTTATGTATTCGATGTTTATAGTTTCTAGTCCAGGATAGAGAAAAAAATTAGAGAGATCCAAATTTGAAAATATAAACACATTATGAAACATCAAAGATCATTTGAAGAAAAAGATTTGCAAAATGTATCGTAATAAATAAGGAAAGAAAAACAGAGATAATATTAAAATTAAAATATTGTAAGACAATGATGTTAACATTGATGTTCAGTGTGTGTTGTGAAACAATCGCCCAGCAATGAGTCTGGTGTTCTATCTAATGCTATGTTCTGCCAATAGTTATATTTTACTTTTATTTTTTCATAATTATTCAAATACAACAAAAGAGAACTTTTTTATTAATTTAAAACAAGTAGTGTAAACAAAAATTGTGTAAAAGTAATTACTATATAAATTTAATTACAAACAATATCAAAACAAAGGGAATCAGTCGAGTGTTCAAATAATAAGTTTAAACTCTTGGTTGTTATACACAAGTAATATAAACAAACAAATTTTAAAATAAATTTTATTTTAGTTAATTTTTATTAAATAATTACAAATAATATAAATAAAGAAATATTTGTTTGAGTAAAGTTCTGTCATTCCTAAAATATTCTCCTCTGTTGACGCGTTTCGGAGCAACTCCATTTTCAAAACTTAAATCGTACTGTTCGCCCCAATTTAGAGTTCGTTTTTTTGAAACTTGAGGAATGGCAGAAAACTGTACTCAAACATATAGAAATATTCCAAACAGAAATGAAGGTGAGTATACTAATAATTTATAAATAAAGAAACAACACATGCGTTAAAACGGCGGTTCTACCACATAACCTATAACATAAAATCCGCTATATTTTGAAATCATATGTTATAACTTATTTTAGGCCAAATGGGACGAAATAACTATATTGTATACTTTGGCCCTTTTGTGAAAATGTTTCTTCTATATAAAACTAAAATTAAATAAGTGAATTTAATTGATAAATTATTATTTCAAAAAACTGTACGGCCATTAAGTGGCCTACACTACAAGTTAAAAAAAATGTATTTGTACTTTAACTAATGGACGTATAAAAAATGTTTTTTTTAACGATTGAAAATTTAAATAAGATATTTATAAGGAGAGTGTGAACTATTAGAAGGAATTGAAAAATACAGATTAAATAAATGTTGCAAGCGGATTTTGACGTCGTAACTTGTTAAATTAAGATATAATACTGTTAGAACAAAGAAAGGCAGAATGTAAGAAACCACAATCAGTAACGTAAGTATGTAATAATATTTTTATTATTTTTCCACTTTAGAATCAACAATATATTCTCTCGATACTTCTAATAAAATGACAGACTATTCTATATACATGACTATCATACATTATGTACATATCAATTATATAACTTGTATCTCGATATTTTACAAAATACATACAATCTGTATAAAATACATAAACGTTGACGAGATGGGATTAGTATGAGAACAAAACCACCTATGTAGCAGCTCAGACTACCCTTAGACAAGGCGATGTCTGCGGCCAGAGCAGATATTCTTACGTAATATTGTATCCATTAGTAAAGTTTAAAGAGGTAAAATTTAAATTGCAATATTTCCTAGTATTTAGTTTAGACGCGCTGATTTAGTGTTTAACTACTTCAGGTTCTATACTATGTATGTTTTTGTTTTATATTAACAAACGCCGTACCATCAGCATTAAACATGTTTAAAAAAATATCTTTTGTAAACATATTGACAATAATCGAAACACCACAAACAAAATAACTAACAGGAACGTTACCAAGGTTAAACCGTTACGTACATTTCGACGACGTCAATGATCTTGGTCCTGTTACAATGAAAGTATAATATTAAAAGCATATTAAAATAAAATTACAATTTACAAAACTTATCACAATAAAAACAAACTAGGAAGCCTGTTTCAATAAAAATATAACATTAAAACTTAATAAAACAAAAACAATAATTTGCAATAAAAAAGACAATTTAGAAAGCTTATTACAATAAAAACAATTCAAGAAGCTTATTACAATTAAAATACAATTTAGAAATCTAAATTGTATTCTAATTGTAATTTTATTAGAGCTTTCTAAATTGTATTGTTATTGTAATCAACTTTCTAAATTGTATTTTTATTGTAATAATCTTTCTAAATTGTACTTTTATTGTAATAAGCTTTCTAAATTGTAATTTTATTGCAATAATATTTCTAAAATGTATTTTTATTGTAATAAGCTTTCTAAATTGTATTTTTATTGTATTAAGCTTTTTAAATTGTATTTTGATTGTAATAAGCTTTCTGATTTGTAATTGTATTTTAATAAGCTTTCTAAATCGTACTTTTATTGTTTTAAGCTTTTTAAATTGTAATTTTATTATAATACCTTTTCTAAATTTTAATTTTATTTTAATACACTTTCTAAAGTATATTTTTATTGTAATGAGCTTTTTAAATTGTAATTGTATTGTAATACACTTTCTTAAGTATATTTTTATTGTAATGAGCTTTCTAAATTGTAATTTTAAAGTAATATGACCTTGTGATGATTATAAAATTGCCATTGATATGTTAATAATGGTTTAACCTTGATAAGATTATCTATTCACTTAATTTTTATTATTTGTTGTGGTATTTGGATTATTGCAAATAGTTCTAATGTAATATTACAACTGTGCTTATTATAATGTATTTTATATTATTTTGTAGTGAGTTGCTAGTATGTTAATCCCTATAAAAATGGTATTATATAAATGCATATTATATAAGTGTATTCTTCTACAAGACGTTATTATCGTGTACATGTATTTATTGATTTAAACTAAAATATTCCATGAGTAAAACATTACTCGCTAGTATAAATAGCTCAGGGTAAACTAGTGGCAAGCTAGAGGATTGGGTAGCTCGTGGATTTCTATGCGTATCACGTGCAATTTGGTTTTGTTAGTACGTTTCAAGTGTATTTAGGTGCAAATTCAACAACTACATGTACAATGGATTCAGTAACTGAGGACTTCAGTCTAGATAACGTAGAAATTAGAAGAAGCGACAGATGTACAGCTTGGGACAAAACTGTAACTACCGGTGCGAAGCAGAGAAAGTGTTACGGTAGAGAAGTGAAGGAAACCCCAAAATAAACTTGGTATAAGAGAGTATATATAGGAGCAGATACGATTTCCTAACAAAATATTAAAACTCATTGAAGTGGCAACAAATCTGGTCCCTCCACGGTTCATAGCGCGTTTTTACATTGCCCAATGTTTGTAGATTTGGTAATATAATTTTGAATTTATTAATAGAAAAATATTTAACTGTATTAGTTTTGTACTATAAACAAGCTCTCTAGGTCTCACAGGGTGGGACCTAGTCCCGAGTGCAAGTGTCCGGACCATAGAAGGCAAAGTGGTGAAGGTCCTATTGGACTACCTGGACTCAACTAATCAGACGGGGTATAGGGTTACGGAAACCTGGTCGTTAGGAAGGTTCTACTGGTCCCGAGTAGTTCTGGGAAGGGGCTGAAAGCATATCGTCTGGTTGGAGTTCGTCTCGTCCTAGGAGTGGGCCGATCTCCATGCCAAGCTTTACAGTAAGGCCGCAAGACTCTTGACGTTTTGGGTTTGACGCTAGTCACCCGAGCGGGAGTTACGAGTTTGAGGGGATTCGTGGGGGTCAAGGATTCTTCCCCCACAATGCGGAGATACTCCACATCAAGGATTTATCTGCGTGCTCTTTGACAAGGAAGCTAAGCCACGGGCCAGGTACTCCTTGTCACACTTTCTTTATTTTTCACTTTTCCTCACAACACACTGCCGAATGTACTTTGAACTCTTTTCTAGTTGCAACGTCTCGTTCAGTAATAAAATATTTTTCAAAGATTGTTAACCAAACAAACTATATTGCTTGAATTTATATATCTGTGAACACAAACTATAGTTTTACAATGTTTGTAAACATTAGACGCGCATATTTACTAATACAACTTGTAAGAGCTGATGGCCACTCGTAGAACTTGTGATTGGTACCAGGTTGTTGAGGATTTATTGTTCTATACGAAGCGACAACTGTGTGCATTGTAATGGATCTGTAGAGCTACGGACATAAACGTAAAAACAGAAGCCCAAACCGAACTATATAAACACAAGCCTATCATATACAGTTTGATGTTTTCAGTTTTATTTCACTTATACGGCTTTTAGTACTTTTATACTTGGAAAAAAGGTTTTTTTCCAGTTAAGCTTTTAGGAAGTGTATTTGATTTAATTTAAAACAATTAAATATGAACAATTTATAAAGGACTATTTTGGGTGACCTTTACACAAAACCTAGACTAGTACGATAAATTTCTGTTCAGGAGCGAAGTGGACCTGCACTACATTTCTAGAGATCTATTATTCCAGATTAACAAGGTAACCAGCTATTAAATCTTGTATAGAATAAATAACAATTTCATAGACTACAATAATAATGTATTGTTTAATACATAGTCGTTTTTATTTATTTATATATTTAAAGTGTTCTACTTGCTATGCTAATACAAATGGATAAACTTTAGTAACTTTTAACAAGAGTTGTAATAGAAACGGTAACAAGTTTCTTACCACACTAATATGGTCTCATAGCACCTGAAATAATATATATATATATATTTATAAAGTGTTAAATATTTATTTAAATGAAATTCCGGTCATTTTATTTAATTGCAGCTGTTTTGTGAATATTAAATTTTGCAAAAATTTTGAAATTGACTGTACCTGTCAGTGGTTTTAATTTTGTGACAAACGGTTATTCTAAATACGGTGACATTTGTTAGAGTTACAAAAGGTTTGCGCCTGCGCAATGCTTCTTTTGCTCAAGTAACCCCTGAACTTTGTGTTAAATTTATTTTCGGTATTGACACAAAGAATATGGGCCCTCTATAAAAATATAACAAGCATCCGTCTTGTACAAATTATGACGAGGTTTTACAGGCGGCGATGTACGAATACGCCAGGACTACAAGTGCGTTTAATTGTATGTTATAACAAAGGGAGGAAATTTATTAAGCCGAAAGTTCATTAATTGTTACTAAAATACAGTGCACGTGTACAATATTGATGGAAGGCTATATTAAATTTTTCAGTAAAGCATAAAACCAAATACACTTAGCTTGTTTATAGTAGGGAGAAATTTAATTTTAATTATAGATTAAATAAATGGAAGTGGTATTTTTACTGTAGGAAAAATATTATAATTTGTACCATGTTGGTGCAAATGTTTATTACAAAAGCTTGTTGTATCGTCACAGCCATCGTAACAAGTGAAAAGTTTATTTTAAATTTTCACAAACTTGTTATTTGAAAGTTATTAAATAATATATATATATATATATATATATATATATATATATATATATAAAGAAATAAGAGAATTTATAAATACAAGAAAAATTTATTGAATGTACAATTCAAAGCTTTTCGTTGGCAAACAGTACCAACATCATCAGGAATACATGAATACGTTATTTCTGATGATGTTGGTACTGTTTGCCAATGAAAAGCTTTGAATTGTACATTCAATAAATTTTTCTTGTATTTATAAATTCTCTTATTTCTTTATTAATACACAAGGATACATATTATAGTATATATATATATATATATATATATATATATATATATATATATATATATAGCCTATATATATAAACACAGTTTGTATAAACACCATGGGTAATCATGTAAGAATTTATTACTGATATTGGCATAATTTCATAAAATTAACAGCAATGTTAAGTATTAGAAGGTTTACATTCATAGCGATTCTCAATAAGTTTGTTCTCGAGAGAAATTTAAGTTCCGATAGTTTGTAGTTGTGATAGTGTTAACCCTATTATCGACCAGTTCCGTTGTTTTTTTTATTTGTGAATCTGTGTTTGTATTTAATCGTAGGTTTCTAATTATTTCCTCTAAATTACTTCAGCAATTTGATTCTTTACGGAATTTTGTCTATGGTTTTATGTAAAAAAGACATGAAAATTTCATTTTGAAAATGTTTCCACCAGTAACATAGATAACACCCTCGCAGCCGAGCATTGCGGGGGGGGGGCGACAGGTCAAGGGGCATCCCGGGGCGCAAGAACAAAATTATAAAGCACGAGAAAAATAAATTTTATAAAAATGCCGTCCGGTTTCAGCCCATTTGTTTCTTTAAGAGTCACCTCAAACACAAATTAGAAATGTATAAGATATTCTTGTGGTGCTCTAGACCATTACAAAAACCTACCTTTAGGAAATTTGAGTATGAAAATACTAAAGACATTTTGGACTTTAATTTTAGAGCATCATTATACCTGAAAAACCTTAAAACAAAGATGGATGAGGTTATTTGGATGTCCTTATGTTTGCGCGTTTATTCAATTATTAGAAAAGAGACTTCACAGTGGGAAAGCTAAGATCAGATAAGACAATGTGAGCTCTATCGGGAGTTTGTACAACGGTATGAGCGCCAATACCAAGAAACCATCTGGTTCTGGCCCTCGGGGTAGTCCCGGCAGAAGTGGCCCTCGATGAAGTCCCGGCAGAAGTGGCCCTCTGGCGAGTTCCGGCAGAAGTGGCCCTCGGGGGAGTCCCTGCAAAAGTGGCCCTCGGGGGAGTCCCGGCAGAAGTAGCCCTCGGGCGAGTTCCGGCAGAAGTGGCCCTCGGGGGAGTCCCGGCAGAAGTGGCCCTCGGGGAAGTCCCGGCAGAACTGGCCCTCAGGGGAGTCCCGGCAAAGTAGCCCTCGGGCGAGTCCCGGTAGAAGTGGCCCTCGGGGGTGTGCCGGCAGAAGTAGTAACAAATTAGAGTCAAAAGTTTCGAAAAACTCTCAACAAAAATCACCGAGAATATGAATTTATACATTTTCATTCAATTTTTACATCTTTATTTGAGGAATGCATTTTATAAAGACTAATATTTATTGTAGTGTATAATAAAATAACGTGGGCAACAAAAACTATTTATTAGATGGTTACTGACTACAATTTTTTTGAACAAATTCAATTGAAATCAACTCTTTAACGCTTAGAAGGCGGGCCTACGAATGGTTTGATTTTAAAAATTGTATTAAAAATATACAATTTATTATTATTATCGTTATATTGAGTTATTTGTACTGAGATTTATCAAAATTTAACTAAATTAATATATTTATTAATTTATCAAAACTATTTAATAATAATCTACGTGTAAAACGTCTCTTCTACAACATAACCTATAACACAAAATCAGCTGTTACATTTAATCATATGTCAACACTTAATTTACTTTGAGACGACTCAGCGTAACCTGACGGAAATATATGCTGTAAGGTATGCGTTTAAGAAATAGCGTGACACGTAGCAATGTTTTGGTCCCCGCGCTTTGTGAAGTTATCAGTTCAAAAATTCTCCACGGTAAGTTCAGTGACGTAGCGCTGTTCGTGTACAAACATGAGGAATTACGGGAGCTGGAGGGGTTATCAATGGTACTGGTTCCCACCCATAACAAACGAAAAGATTCTTAAAGTGGACCGACTTTAAGGTGATAAATAAAACTTTAACAATGCAAAAAGTATACAATTAAATCACTAGAGTATAAAATATATTTCGGTTGTTAAAAGAGACAAAATTCCTACATTAAATGACATTTTTTAAAAATACTTTATTAAAAAGGAGGTATTTTTGGATTATTTTACTTCAATATAGGGGTAGTAATTTCATCAACTTTCTATAACGTTCAGTTAAAAACTTTTCACGAAAATGCGTAAACCAATACTATATATTTGAGTTCTATTTCTGGAGGTTTTTAGTTGTTTACCGTCTTGGTGTTATGTTGCTAACTTAGGCCTCTAATAATGTTCCGTAGTGTTGGGCTTCGGGAGGGATAATACACACTGTATGCTGCTAATACAAATACCTAAGCAAATTTATTATTTTATTAAGCGAAATACATTAATTGTTCTTTGGGTCTGTTACTTGATTATAATTGTTTACAACACGGAATATATTGATCTTTGAATAGGTATTTTACTATTCGAATGGTATTTTTACGGCAAAATAATTTCAGAGGAAACGTTTTAGCATTTGAGTTGTCTTATTCTATTTAGTGCAAGGATATAGTTCCAAAAACGTTAAGCCAGGATTAGGCTTGAGTTACAAAGCTTGAGAAACGCTTTCAAAGATGTGAAAATATATTTATATAAATAATTTGATATTTTCAAATCTTCCATTGGCTTTACAAGTGTGAAGCGTGTTGTAGTAATATTTTGCAGTGAAATAAAAGGTTAAAATGCAAGTAAAAAATAAATAAAATTATATATATATATATATGTATGAATAGTTACTATCTGGATGTACTCCAGGTAGTAACTATTCATCATATTTTTCCATCCGTGAAGGAATACGTATCAGCACATATATGTATGTATATGTATAGGCTATATAAATATATAAATAAATAAATATATATATATAATAATAATAATTCAGATAAATACTTTTTCAGCCAGCAAGTAAAACATGTGCATTAAATAAAATGACCGTTTCGAAGTATATCAGATATAAAAATTACTGTACAGTTCTACCATAATGACTTCCAACTGCACTAAATAACTCTATTTTGTGACAGAAGAATTACAGCAAGTACAAGGCATCTAGGTCTACGCAGTCACTTCATAAGTATTTGTAAAGTCATACATTCTAAATTAGAGTTTAAAACGTATATAAAAATAATTGTAATTAGATAAAAGCTAGCGACTCACTTAACGATCGTGAGTCACGTCTCAAGGTCACCAAGACTGAACTATTAAATATAAAATATACAAAATGTAGTTTAGTAGGTAATGAAGGAATAAATTACTGCTAAAACGTAAGTGCACTACAAACAGAAATATTACAACAAATATATTTTTCAATAAAAATAATATTAAACTGTTTTCTAAAAATAAAAAAAATTTTCTTTCTAGATTTCTCCAGAATGTATCCAAACGTTAATTTTTGGAACAAAATATGACGTAATTGTTGGTTCTTTGAAGGGCTCTTTTCTCCGTGCACTAATTTTATAGGCTATTTTAAGGTCTGTATTTCACACAAGTACTTGAGGAGAAAGCAGTTCCAACACATGCGGACGACTAACTTGTGACAACAAGCAGAACAATAGCTTCTACTGGGCCGAACCACCGCCGTCGGTAACGCAAGACAACACACGACCAGGCCGGATGGTCTCATGTCGGGTCTCTGTCTTGTATCGCTTGCATCAGCCGTTGCTTCAGTTCCCGCTCCGGTATTTGTAACAGAGACAAAAGTTCATCTTTTGACAGCCTATTGAACGCGTCCTTATCACTCGTACTTGATTGGTCACTTCTGTTGCAGTCCGGCGAGGCCCTTTGGCAGCTCTCCGCGTCCACGCGCAGCACCAGGTCGGAGCTCGAACGTCTTCGGTCCTTCTTACCTGAACATGAAATTACCAAGTGCATATATTAACAGGATTAAACATTATTGACTATTATTTTTATTTTGAAAAATATTTTGCCTATGATAGAGTTCTACTTTTTGAAAGAACAAACGCTTAGCTAGTGAAGAAATCGCTGTAAGCTACGCAAGGTACTACTGCGCATGTACAGGACCTCAGCTGACGCTTCGCCTTATTATTGTGAACTAAACATCCTGTCGCATTAATTTATTACAAAGCAAAATATAAATAGATTTTCTTTGCTCGTAACTGTACTACCTGCTACTGTAATATGAATGTAAATGTGACATTAAGGTTTTTAAAAGTCTTTGTCTATCAGTAGATTAAAACAGTCATTGTTGATAGTCCTGAACTATACGTCAAGACTCGTGTAGCCCGAGACATAGCAAGAGGAAGATGCGAGCTGACTCAGTGTTTATAGTTGTAATCGCAGCTACACGTATTCATTCCTTACCTTTCTGTAAGTATTTGTAATTCACAAAATATATTTATATTTATTGAAGCTTAAGGGTTTTGTTGTAAAAAGAAAGTGGTTGTGATACATACCATGTATTTGTGATGCATAGAATATGTTGGTAATACATAGAAAGAGAAAGTTGTGTTGTATAGAATGTGTTTGTGATGCATAGAATATGATGGTAATACATAGAAAGAGAAAGTTGTGCTGTATAGAATGTGTTTGTGATGCATGGAATATATTTCTAATACATTGAAGGTGGTTGTGATATATATATATATATATAGTGTTTGTGATGCATAGAATATGGTGGTAATACATCGAAAGTATTGTTGTATAGAATGTGTTTGAGATGCATGGAATATATTTCTAATACGTAGAAAGTGGTTGTGATATATATAATGTGTTTGTGATGCATACAATATGTTGGTAATACATAAAAAGAGAAAGTTGTGTTTTATAGAATGTGTTTGTGATACATAGAAAAATATTGCTAATACATAGAAAGTGGTTGTGATTCATACAATGTGTTTGTGATGCCTAGAATATGTTGGTAATGCATAGAAAATGGTTGTGATATGTAGAATATGTTTCTGATGTCTAGAATATGTTGGTAATGCATAGAAAATCGTTGTGATATGTAGAATATGTTTGTGATGCCTAGAATATGTTGGTAATGCATAGAAAATGGTTGTGATATATAGAATATGTTTGTGATGCATATAGTATGTTGGTAATACGTAAAAAGAGGTTGTGATGTATAGAATATGTTTGTGATACGTAGAATATGATGGTAATACATAGAATGTGGTTATGATGTATAGAATGTGTCTATGATGCATAGAATATGTTCGTGATACATAAAGAGTGTATTTTGTACAATGTTAGTGAAGTAACATTACTATAGTTCTGACAAATTAGATAAAGGCTCTTAGAATATGTTTTAATTTGCTTTTTTCATGGAACTGCCATAGATACAAAAGTGGCATTGTCTGGCCTACGCACGAAGCAGTCTAAAAGTAATGCTCGTGAACATAAATATATCAAACTTTGGAAAACAAATTTAACGAAATGAGTTTTTTTATATCGTAAAAAAATTATATTTGTTTGTAAGTTTTTTTATTGTACATACTTACCCGTCACTCTTTTGTGAATCGGATCAGCGGAAATATTTCTTGGATGTTTTTTGGGCAAGTAAGAAACTATTTTGGGTTTTGTTGAGCTGAGGTCAGGCTGGCCATGGCTTTCTGACAAACTGGAAATATGTTCCAACAAACTGAGACCAGTCAGACTCCGGGACGTCTTCAGCGGTTCTTCAGCTCTTTTATGCTCTTTCTTCGTATTCTGTTTCTTTTTCTCATCTGAAGGAATAATAATTTCTATGAGATGCTCTGTGTTTGGGTCAGATGTGTTAGTCACGCTGTCTCGTTTTGGCGGTTTCGACGTTTGTTCATCATCATTGTGAACGATGACCTTGGGGTTGCAATCGGGCAAAGTGTTGTCCTTGAATCGAGACAGTTTGGTTTTGAAGGACGGCGATTTTATGTCCACATAACTGAACCTTGATGTATTCGGGCATTCAGGCGATTTCGGATTTAACGACTGCAAATGTAAGAGAACACATTATAAAACAAATTTATAGACAAAATAGTTTGCATGTAAACTAGAAACTTTATAAATCAAGACATTCTTGTCTGCATAATATTTCATGTTAAAAAGAGTATAAATAGAAAAGTATTTGATAAAAAAAGCATGGCCGCCATAGGTTGCCAACACAAATGTAACTCCAAATTCCACTTATTAAACAAGTCCTGATATGTCCACCTAATTGATAAATCCAGTTTCAAGCCATTAAGAAACCATCACATTTATTGTTAACTGGTTAACTAACTAAATATACAACATTCATAAATATGTAGGAAATTACATTGGACAATTATTTAAACATAACCTCAAAATTAATCTTCACTTCTGTTAGGAATATTTGTGTATACTTGCGTATATTTTTCTGCCTTTGCTAACATTGAAATATTTTACTTTGTTGACGCGTTTCGGAATAACTCCATTCTAAAATGTTTAAGTTTGTTAATGTTTAAAGAATGAAGTTATTCCACAAAAAGTCATCAAGTAAAAATATATGATTGTAAGTAAAGGCAGAAAAATGTACTCACATGTATACGTAACCTCTAAGTTAACATTTAGCAGTTATTAGCGTACACTAACCTGCTGACCTTTCGGAAATATTCGGAACAGTTCGGTGGAGAACGAGTACCACGTTATTGTAAAGGGTATAAACATGTAGAGATGGTGACGTTGTTAGGAATTCTCGTTAATATGCCTAAATAGAGATACCTCATAGTGAATCGTTATTACGTAATGTTCCTTTAATTCAGGGGTACACAGCCTTCTTATTAGTTGGGGGCCAATTTTATCTTTACATAATACAGTTTGAGCCGCTAGTTAGTTACCTTTTGACTTGACAAACCCCACCGCTACAGTTAATTTTATTATTATATGAATAACCTATTTTACAACAACACACAAAAAATGGGTTTAAATCCAAACTCTAACAACACACAATCAACTCATAAATGTTTATGCCTGGACAACAATGATACTGCCCAGTACACGACGTGGCGAACAGTTAAAAATAGCAAACCTATAAGGTCAGGCAGTGCCGTCATCCTACCCGGTGTGTCAGTCACGTGATCACATCAACTTGTAATGCAAGAGTGACTCCTTACACACACACACACACACACACACACACACACACACACACACACACACACACACACACACACACACACACACACACACACACACACACAAATATAAATTAATAAATATTCTTGTATTTGAATAACCTTAGTTGCTTTTGATATATATATATATATATATATATATATATATATTAAAACAACATAGGTTATTCAAATACAAGAATATTTATTAATTTATATTCAAAGCTTTTCGTTGGTAAACAGTACTAATATCATCAGGAATGAAAAATACAATTTGAATTGTATTTTTCATTCCTGATGATGTTGGTATTGTTTACCAACGAAAAGCTTTGAATATAAATTAATAAATATTCTTGTATTTGAATAACCTATGTTGTTTTAAATTATTAAACAAGAAATCATATTATATATATATATATATATATATATATATATATATATATATAATATATATATATAATTATATATATTAACAGTAGCTCGCTCTTCTACTGTTGTTGGGTTCACCTCGTCAATGCTGGATGAGATTCTAGCGAAACGTCGGAACTGCGAATTTATGGACTGCAGAATGAACGGATGTACTCCAGATAGTAACATTTCATCATATTTTTCCATCCGTGAAGGAATACGTATCAGCATATATATATATATATATATATATATATATATATATATATATATATGTATATATATATATATATAACAAAATATGTATTCTTGTGTAACAATGAAAAAACAAGAGAAATACAATACAAGAATAGTTTATTGAATTATAAAATTCAAAGCTTTTCGTTTGCATACAGTATCAACATCGCCAGGAACAATAAAAAAAACGAGCATGCAAGTGTTAGCCAGATTCAACAAACAAAATCAGTTTTTGTTATATATATATTCACGTTTTAAATGGAGTAAAATAATGATCATCGTGCCGCATAAAAGGTTTCATTTCAAAACTTAACATTCTGAGTGCGGTAAAGCCCAAACAGAAGCATTACTTACTGGTACTGTGAGCGCGACCGGGCTCTTTGCAACCGAAGCATCTGACCCACTGTCAAAATCTGAGCCTGGACTCAAGAACTGGTTGGAGGATTTCCTATAGACAGACAAGTGACTTGCTCGCCGAGAGTTGATGTCCGGCGGACTCAGGTTAGTATCCCTGCTCAGACGACGCCCAATCGCCTGCGAGCTGTGGCAGTCCAGGAACCTGCCGGCGGCTATGTTGATGTCAGAACTGAGTCGACGAATGTTGAGGTTGCTGGAGCTTTTCGATCTAAACACGTCCTTACTTAACCTCCTCGCTAGATCTAACCTGATGCAACAGAAATAAAATAATCCTTGAAACCGCTATAAAGCTTGAAAAACTAGAATTTCTTATAATAGTATTTACATGGTTGATTATGTAGTACTACCATGGATACATTAATAAAACGTAGCTATTTACATTAATGGGTTTTTGTTATTTTTATAATGTAAAATCTTTGAAAATATAACCTTAGTTGTTTGTTAACTACAAAAGTGAATTGATAAATAGAATTTCCTACACACACACACACACACACACACACACACACACACACACACACACACACACACACACACACACACACACACACACACACACACACACACACACACACACACACACACACACACACACACACACACACACACACACACACACACACACACACACACACACACACACACACACACACACACACACACACACACACACACACACACACTTATATATATATATATATATATATATATATATATATATATCTTGTTCAAATTTTCAATCGTTAATTAAATACTTTTTATTCATCTACTCAAGATCAAATACATTTTTTTAAGTGGATGACACTTGATGTTTATACATTAAAAAAATATTACTACGTTTAATAATTTTTTAAAAATTGATGTCTGTAAGCTGGATTCGAACTGTGATATGTTTGAAATCCAAAACTATTTCACTAGTGCTTCAATTATTTCAACATCAAGGGTCATCCACTACACGTTTAAAAATATGTATTTGATCTTGAGTGAATGAACAAAACGTAATTGATTAACGATTGAAAATTTGTAATATATATATATACATCGCTCTTCTACTGTTGTTGGGTTCACCTCGTCAATGCTGGATGAGATTCTAGCGAAACGTCGGAACTGCGAATTTATGGACTGCAGAATGAACGGATGTACTCCAGATAGTAACTATTCATCATATTTTTCCATCCGTGAAGGAATACGTATTAGCATATATATATATATATATATATATATATATATATATATATATATATATATATATATATGTAGTATGTATAGTATATATATATATTAGAGAGAGAGTAAAACTGCTTCTACTAGGAAGAGAATGATAATTTTATTATAGAACAAAAAAAATTTCCTAAATTAAAAAAAACAAAAATTCACAAACATAATAAAATTAAATATAATAGCAATTAGAAAACAATAGTCTTTTTTTACATTATTTTACATTAGGTTTTCAAATAGAAAATTCTAAAGCTTGTTAAACTTATGAACGTATTTTTCAGCTGATATCACATTTAAGTAGGGTAGACGTAAGAACACAGGCAAGAGATACACGTATTTACAAACGTATTGCTAGTGGTTAACTAGAAACTTGGTAATTGTGAAGAAGTGGTTCTACCTGGAGTGCCTTCGGGGCTGGTCGGAGTGTTTCTTCTGGCGGGGACTCATCTTTCCCTTGTCTCCGCAAGGTAGAGCTATCTTCGGAGGCGAGACGCTGCTTACCCTCTCTTCTTGCTGAACTCTGAAATTATTTCTTCTATAAACAAGTAATATAAACAAAATTTGTTTAAAGTCAATTCCTACTTGAGTCTAAGAAGTAAATTTTTATTTTAGATATTTCTTATTACAAAATTACAAATAATATATATAGAGTAACATAACCTATGCGTCAAAACAGCTGTTCTATCACATAACCTAAACCTAAAATCAGCTGTTTCATGAAATCATATGTTATCACTTATTTTAAGTCTAATGGATGAAATAACTATTGCATACCTTGCCCCTTTTGTGTAAAGTTTTTCTCCCATATAAAACTAAAATTAGTTTATTGAATTTAAATAATGAATTAATATTTGAAAAAAATGTGTATATGTCTATGAATATTTTAAAGTTATAATTTCTTTAATAATACTGTAACCAGTACTGTAATAATACTGTAACCCAATAAATCTTTTCTACTCCATAAAATAGAAGCCATTTTCTTTAGCAATGTAAAGATGAATCTAAACTCCACCTTTGGTATACAGAGAGTCTATGAATATTTTATACTAAGGGTAATGAATATTTGTACTAAGAAGTGCCTCCATTCATCCACAACTGAGTTGACAACAATCCACTGGACAAACTAACCAAGAGACAGCTTGTGAAGCCTCTCTGGTAAACAGGAAGAGCAGAATTGTTGCATTTCTTCCTGAGTAGTTGTACATTAAAGGATCGGTTTCCTAGAGATAAGAGGAGCAAGACACAGGTTTCGAACCAGGGTCTTTGTAGATGGAAGTGCTAAAGAAACCTTAGCCGCGTCCAATGGATTGCTCGGTGTCGCAGCTTAGACCTCCATAGATAGATAGATAATCTGATAGTATGTTAACATAAATTCCAAGGGGGTTGCGTGTTTAGTCAGCTGTAGTGTGGCAATTATTAGTACAAACGGAATTTTAATTTAATTATTAAAGTTTAACAAATAATTTATGAAACATCACTTACCTTCTAATTTCCTGAATCATTTCAAAGAATTGCGCTTTGCTCTTCCTCCGTCGTCTCTGTTCGTGTTCCTTCTAGAACAAAATCAAAAGTTACGACAAGAGTCTTTTATTATTTCTTTAAGGTTGCATGATGACGCTAGAGGCAGTCTTGGAGTTACTTACAGCAGCGAATCATAGAAAGTGGCTAAATATCTTTTGCATGTTCTTGGTAATTTAACATTGCTCATTTGTGTAGACTCATTGGTTTAGTATTGCTCAATGTTGCTAGGAAGATAGCTTTTTAAACCTACCTCTCGAGATGCTACTGTCCTTGCTTCGTGTTGCGTCGTCGGGTGAATCTTAAATGTTTCACTTCAGTAAAAATATTGAAAAGAACCCCAATACCACAAAAATAATCAAAAATAACAAATAAAACAAGTTACTTAAGATTAAACCCTTATGTACATTTCGATGACCATGTCATCATCATCAGAGGGTCTTGTTACAAAACACAATCTAGCACACAAGAAGTTACAAACTAGAATGATACCAATCGTTCTCCGCGGTCGCTATATATAGGCTTGAGGTAAGCTCCGCCCCCTCTCCGCCCTCGACCGACAAATAACGATCGGCCATCAGGAACCAAATAGGTTATTTCAAAAATTACATTATAATAATACATATGTAATAAAAACTACAGCAATAACAATTAATAAACTAAAAGTAATTAGATTAAAACATCGTAATTGAAGAAAGCTATTTAAGTAAAGTATATAATGGTGAGTAAGGAATAGGTCCTTTATCTGCATTCATTAATTTACAATTTGATTTGACTATAAAAACACTTTCATAACTATTAAGTAACTTTTTTGAGTTTATACATGTAGCTAAAATAACATTTTTATCTAAATCATGCTGATTACTAAGGACATGTTCTGCTACACTTGATTTTTCAGGTCTTTCATATTTAATATGGGCAAGATGCTCTTTAAATCTGGTTACAATTTTTCTTTTAGTTTGACCTATATACATCTCGTTACAAGTACTATAAATTATCTTATAAATACCTGATTTTTCCAACTTTGGAATTTTATCTTTCGGATTACACAATAAATGCTTGAGTTTATTTTGAGTTTTATAGGCTATCTTAACATTTACCTTTTTAAAAATAGAGTCTAACCCTTTTGTTAAAATATTATCGAAAGGTAAACTAATAAAAGTACATTTTTTAACTTCTTTTTGAAGAGTGGTAGTTGTGTTCAAAACATATTTTAATCTTTGTTTTCTAACAATATTATCTATAATTTTGGTATCAAAATCGTTATATCTAGCAAATCCTTTGATATAATTAATTTCCCTATAAAAACGTCTAGGACTAAGTGGTACATTGATAGCTCTGTTAACCAAACTGTTAAATGCTGCTATTTTATGTGTATAACAATGGTTGGAACTATTTAAAATATATCTGTTATTGTTAGTAGGTTTCCTGTAAATATCAAATTCAATTTTTTCATGATTTTTAATACACAGAATATCTAAAAATGGTAAACGATTATTAGTTTCTAATTCATAGGTAAACTTAATGGAACTATGTATACTATTAAGTTGGTTTACAAAAACATCAACATTACATTTACTGCTATCAAAGATCGCAAAAACATCGTCAACATATCTTAACCAAATCCTAGGAAAATAAGTAATACTATTCTTTAAGTTTTCTT
Source organism: Prosapia bicincta (assembly GCA_036971475.1). Taxonomy (NCBI): domain Eukaryota; kingdom Metazoa; phylum Arthropoda; class Insecta; order Hemiptera; family Cercopidae; genus Prosapia; species Prosapia bicincta. Next base: position 11,133,975 of record JBAIZL010000011.1, on the reverse strand, counting down.
CAAATCTGCTCATAAAAAGCTCAGCAATGAAAGGAGACAAACTGTTACCCATAGCAGTTCCATCACATTGTTTATAAAATTCATTATTAAATTTAAAGAAATTTTGGTACATACATATTTCAGTTAATTTGACATATTCGTTTATTTTAATAGGTTCGATGTTGTTTTCTTTTAAAAAATCTTCAACAAACAATATAGTTTCTTTAACAGGAATGCTAGGAAACAACGAACTTACATCAAAAGATACCATAATATCAGTACTACTAAGTTTTATATTCTTAACCTTGTTGACAAATTCTATGTTATTTTTAATAGGAAACATACCACGTTTTTCTTTTAAAGAAGTAAATTTATAGGCTAACCATTTTGATAAAAGGTAGGTTGGGGAATCAATCCCGGAAACTATAGGTCTCATTGCTCTCCCTTCCTTGTGGATTTTTGGAAGGCAATATAACCTAGGTATAACAGGATTAGAAATTTTAAATTTATAAATATCTTTCTTAGGAATGACTAAACTACAATTCTTAATAGTATCGTTTGTAACTTGAACAAACTTATTTAGTGGGTTTTTAACAATTTTCTGATAAGGGCCTTCTTCTAACATTTTAGTTACTCTATTGACATAATCGTTCTTATCTAAAACTACAATTGTATTACCCTTATCAGCTTTTAAATAATAACAATCTTTGTTACAAAGACCTTTAACTAACTCAAAATTATTTTTAACATTAGCCGGTTTATTGGCCATACGAATATTATTTTCCATTTTAATTTTACAGGCGTTTCTTATGTAATTTTTATCTGACTCTTTTAAATTAGAAATACTACTTTCTATATTAGCTACTATATCAACTACAGTTTTGTTAGTGTAATTACAATGTGCAAAATTTAACCCTTTACTTAATAAATTAATTTCTTCTCTATTAAAAGTTTGGCTAGATTCATTACGAACTAGCGGACAGGTAGGGTTTTTATTATTATTACCTATTTCATCCAAATTTAAATGTTTACTAATTGCTACAAATTTCTTATCCAGATTTTTTTACCTTACAATCAATTTTATGCTTATTTATTACATACATTTTTCTACAAAAATTATTCCAAACATTAGCGTTAATTTTTGACATAACCTATTTGGTTCCTGATGGCCGATCGTTATTTGTCGGTCGAGGGCGGAGAGGGGGCGGAGCTTACCTCACGCCTATATATAGCGACCGCGGAGAACGATTGGTATCATTCTAGTTTGTAACTTCTTGTGTGCTAGATTGTGTTTTGTAACAAGACCCTCTGATGATGATGACATGGTCATCGAAATGTACATAAGGGTTTAATCTTAAGTAACTTGTCTTATTTGTTATTTTTGATTATTTTTGTGGTATTGGGGTTCTTTTCAATATTTTTATTGTAATATATTGTACCACTGTGCTCTTGATATTGTGTGTTTCACTTCAGCTTTACAAATATTCTAAGTTTTAGAGAAACAAACCTTATTATACAGTTACGATAACGCAAAAAGCCCTACGACAGGGCTAGGGTAATGTGAAAACCTTTCGATAGAATTAGGATGATACAAAGAGTCTTACGATGAAATTAGGATGATGCAAATGCCTTACAATAAGTTTAAGATTTTTCAAAATACCTTAATAGGATTAGGATGATATACAAACCCTTACGATAAGATTAGGAAGTTATAAAAAGACCTACAATAAGATTATGATGATGACAAAATGTATTACAATATGTTTTGGTTATTTCAGAATAGCCTAATAGGATTAGGATGATAAAAAAAAGTCTTACGATGAAATTAGGATGATGCAAATGCCTTACAATAAGTTTAGGATTTTTCAAAATACCTTAATAGGATTAGGATGATATACAAACCCTTACGATAGGATTAGGAAGTTATAAAAAGACCTACAATAAGATTATGATGACGACAAAATGTATTACAATATGTTTTGGTTATTTCAGAATGGCCTAATAGGATTAGGATGATAAAAAAAAGTCTTACGATGAAATTAGGATGATGCAAATGCCTTACAATAAGTTTAGGATTTTTCAAAATACCTTAATAGGATTAGGATGATATACAAAACCTTACGATAGGATTAGGAAGTTATAAAAAGACCTACAATAAGATTATGATGATGACAAAATGTATTACAATATGTTTTGGTTATTTCAGAATGGCCTAATAGGATTAGGATGATAAAAAAAGTCTTACGATGAAATTAGGATGATGCAAATGCCTTACAATAAGTTTAGGATTTTTCAAAATACCTTAATAGGATTAGGATGATATACAAACCCTTACGATAGGATTAGGAAGTTATAAAAAGACCTACAATAAGATTATGATGATGACAAAATGTATTACAATATGTTTTGGTTATTTCAGAATGGCCTAATAGGATTAGGATGATAAAAAAAAGTCTTACGATGAAATTAGGATGATGCAAATGCCTTACAATAAGTTTAGGATTTTTCAAAATACCTTAATAGGATTAGGATGATATACAAAACCTTACGATAGGATTAGGAAGTTATAAAAAGACCTACAATAAGATTATGATGATGACAAAATGTATTACAATATGTTTTGGTTATTTCAGAATGGCCTAATAGGATTAGGATGATAAAAAAAGTCTTACGATGAAATTAGGATGATGCAAATGCCTTACAATAAGTTTAGGATTTTTCAAAATACCTTAATAGGATTAGGATGATATACAAACCCTTACGATAGGATTAGGAAGTTATAAAAAGACCTACAATAAGATTATGATGATGACAAAATGTATTACAATATGTTTTGGTTATTTCAGAATGGCCTAATAGGATTAGGATGTTACAAAAAGTCTTACAATGGAATTAGAATGATGCTAAAAAAGCCTTACAATAGGTTTAGGATATTTCAAATTGCCTTAAGAGGATTAGGATGATACAAAAAGTCTTACGATGGAATAAGGATGATGCTAAAGCCTTACAATACGTTTAGGATATTTCAAATTGCCTTAAGAGGATTAGGATGATACAAAAAGTCTTACGATGGAATAAGGATGATGCTAAAGCCTTACAATACGTTTAGGATATTTCAAAATGTCTTAATAGGAAAAGGATATTACAAAAAGCTGTACGATCGGATTAGGATAATACAAAAAGCTTTAAGATAAAATTAGGATAATACAAAAGGCTTTAAGATAAAATTAGGATAATACAAAAAGCTTTAAGATAAAATTAGGATGATACAAAAAGCTTTAAGATAAAATTAGGATAATACAAAAAGCTTTAAGATAAAATTAGGGTAATACAAAAAGCTTTAAGATAAAATTAGGATGATACAAAAAGCTTTATAATAGCATTAGGATAATACAAAAAGCTTTAAGATAAAATTAGGGTAATACAAAAAGCTTTAAGATAAAATTAGGGTAATACAAAAAGCTTTAAGATAAAATTAGGATAATACAAAAAGCTTTATAATAGCATTAGGGTAATACAAAAAGCTTTAAGATAAAATTAGGATGATACAAAAAGCTTTAAGATAAAATTAGGATAATACAAAAAGCTTTAAGATAAAATTAGGGTAATACAAAAAGCTTTAAGATAAAATTAGGATGATACAAAAAGCTTTATAATAGCATTAGGATAATACAAAAAGCTTTAAGATAAAATTAGGATGATACAAAAAGCTTTAAGATAAAATTAGGATAATACAAAAAGCTTTAAGATAAAATTAGGGTAATACAAAAAGCTTTAAGATAAAATTAGGATGATACAAAAAGCTTTATAATAGCATTAGGATAATACAAAAAGCTTTAAGATAAAATTAGGGTAATACAAAAAGCTTTAAGATAAAATTAGGATAATACAAAAGGCTTTAAGATAAAATTAGGATAATACAAAAAGCTTTAAGATAAAATTAGGATAATACAAAAGGCTTTAAGATAAAATTAGGGTAATACAAAAAGCTTTAAGATAAAATTAGGATAATACAAAAAGCTTTAAGATAAAATTAGGGTAATACAAAAAGCTTTAAGATAAAATTAGGATGATACAAAAAGCTTTATAATAGCATTAGGATAATACAAAAAGCTATACGATAGGATTAGGATGATACAAATAGTCTTTACAATAGGATTGGAACGATACAAATCCCTTACAATAGGAATAGGGTGATATAAATAAAACACGTCACTTTTGATTTCATCCTTTCACTGAATGTGCTATTGTTACTGTCTACTTGATTCGACACTTGTTACTGAAATTACGAAGAAGGTAAATATTCTGCAAAAATAGGTTACCTTTGAATTCTATGAATAATTATTTATTAACATATTTAAAAGTTTATATAACTACTAAATATATTTGTATAATAAATACAGAGATTGAGGATGATTTAGAGTAAATTGTGTCTTTATACAAAAAAATATTTAATTTTAAAATTTCGTAAAAAAAGCATAAATTTCAGGTTAGACAGATTACTACGTTATGTCAGATTAGGTTAGCTTACGATACGTTACGCTACGTCAGGTTAGGTTAGGTTAGGTTACGTTACGTTATGTTAAATTAGGTTAGCGTTCGATACGTTACGCTACGTCAGGTTTGGTTAGGTTAGATTACGTTACGTTATATCAGATTAGGATAGCTTACGATACGTTACGCTACGTCAGGTTAGGTTAGGTTAGGTTACGTTACGTTATGTTAAATTAGGTTAGCGTACGATACGTTACGCTACGTCAGGTTTGGTTAGGTTAGATTACGTTACGTTATATCAGATTAGGATAGCTTACGATACGTTACGCTACGTCAGGTGTGGTTAGGTTAGATTACGTTACGTTATGTCAGATTGGGTTAGCCTACGATACGTTACGCTACGTCAGTTTAGATTAGGTTACGATACGTTATGTCAGATTAACTTAGCTTACGATACGTTACGCTACGTCAGGTTAGGTTAGATTGGGTTACGTTGCGTTAGTCAGATTAGGTTAGCTTACGGCTTACGCTGGGATAGGTTAGGTTATTAGGTTACGTTATGTCAGAATAGGTTAGCTTACGATACTTTACGCTATATCAGGTTAGGTTAGGTTAGGTTACGTTACGTTATGTCAGATTAGGTCAGCTTACGATACGTTACTCTACGTCTGGTTAGGTTAGGTTAGGTTACGTTACGTTATGCCAGATTAGGTTAGGTTAGGCTACGTTATGTCAGATTAGGTTAGCTTACGATACGTTACGCTACATCAGGTTAGGTTAGGTTCGGTTACGGTACGTTACGTTATGCCAGATTAGGTTAGGTTAGGCTACGTTATGTCAAATTAGGTTAGATTACGATGCGTTACCCTACATCAGGTTAGGTTAGGTTACGGTACGTTACGTTATGCCAGATTAGGTTAGATTGGGTTGATAATCAACCCTTTAAACCACTCAACCGCTGAACAATAAAATAATAAATACAAAAATATTTCTTTATTCATTCAACAGTTAATAACAACTTAAGTAAGCTAATAGAATTTACATGTACATTTTTTTAAATCTATTTTCGACTGCTCAAGTGATTTCCATAAAATTCACGCACTACTATAGTCTGCAGTGAGGAATAATTTTGTTCTCATTCTTAGAGCGAACACCCAATCTAATATTTAGGTAATATGAAAAGCAGCACTGTGAATGTAGCATAGTGGGGGGACAAAGATATCCCTAGTAGGGATATAGCAGGAAGGATGTAGGGTGGAGGGTTCTTAGAGGAATCTCACCTCTTTGTAGGAATAAGGGTAACGGAATTAGGTAACGTTTAAAAAGGACACAATGGTTTCTTGTTGCTGGGATAACTATGCCATCGCTAGGTCAGGTTATCTACCTGATACGCGGCGGCTGTCTACAGCAATTATTATTATTATAAATAAATATATTATGTTTATTTATGAATTGAAAGTAAGAAGAAAGTTTAAAGAACAGCAGCAACTCACCCTTTTCACACTCTTCTGGAAGAGACTGGTGATTTGTCCCTGTCGCAGAGTGTGCACCAGCTCCCGCGCTGCGTGGTGAGGTGAGACCAGCTCCACACAGTTGATGAAGCGGTAAAGCTTCTGTAACAAAATCCACCAATCAGCTCCGTGCTACTGGATCACGCAAGCAAATAAAGCAAACTAAAGCCATCTACTCACGGCTAATTGCGCACATGAAGCGAGAGTAAATGGAAAGCCAGTAATCCGCGACTCCGTTAGATGACGCAGATGCAACGTGATCGATAGGGAATTGTTAACGGCGCCTCGTTGGGCGACAGGGCCAGATCGATTTTGCTATTTTACAGGGATCCTGGGAATGTGAATTCTGCTCTATACAGCCTGGTAAAATTAATTCACTTTAATTTTTTGGGGAAGTATAATAAATTCAAATACAGTGACATAGTATTTCTTTATTACTGCACATTTATGGTATAGGTTGGCCAGGGGCTTTTCCAGGATGGTTCTTGAATGTCTTGAATGGCCAATACCATCAACAAATTTGAACTATTCAACATAGCTGCCTACGTATACATGTGAACGTAAGTTCGAGCTCTCGTGAGTAACATTTCTTATTATATGTAATAATGTATTTAATTTGAATAAATAAAGAACATTAGATTTTATAATATGTATATATTAACTTTGCATGTACTTTGGTATATTTGGCGAATTCTTGTTTAATTATGTTAAAGTATGTTATTCATATATTACTTACAAGGCAGACACACTCAAGCGCTCGCGCCAAAAAAAAAATGCACACACAAAAACACGCGCGCGCGCACAAACACACACACACGCACATACACACACACACACACACACACACACACACACACACACACACACACACACACACACACACACACACACACACACACAAAAACACGCGCGCACGCACAAACACACACACACACACGCGCACACACACAAACATACGCGCGCACGTACAAACACAAACACACACACACACACACACACACATACACACACTTATATATATATATATATATATATATATATATATATATATATATATATGTGTGTGTGTCTGTGTGTGTGTGTGTGTGTGTGTGCGTGCGCGCGTGCGCGTAGCAGTTTAAAATTGTGGACACAAAACACAACCCAGCACTTAGTTTCTGTATAAATTGTAGATTGTGGATGTATGTTGTTGCTTGCCTATGTAAACTCTCTCGAAAGAACCTTTCTTGTAGCTTGACACACTTAATGTGTTCAAGATAAAGTTATAGGTTTAACTTTTATTTTCTCTAAATACCAACCGATTAATTTATCTTTATTATTTTTCCCTAATCTAATTTATGAGTCCTCATTGCGCCCGGCGATTTTCACATTTATCGTAATTACAGGCATTTGTCACAAAATGAACCTTTAATATTTTGTTTCAACAGACATAGATATGAAACATGGTTTAGTTGAATCACTATCTTGTAAAAGCCTAAATATACCTAGATATAGTGCTGACCAAGTAACCGTGCACTTGGCCTTGAGATATCGCAGTAGGCGGATGAGAGATATAGGGTCCGTATAAATACTTTCCTACAAACTTGATAAGAACTGTCAAAATTCTGAATGCATGAGACGGTCGATATTAAATAAATTTGATGATGAATTACCTTCGGTATGAAATATCAAACAATTTTGAAGTATGTGCAGACATATCGGATGCAGATGCTGTTGATGTATAGAACATTCTGACTATGTTATCTAAAGTGGTAGTACACAAGAAATCTCGTGCGATCTCTCAAGGTCAAGTGGACGGTTACGTTACGCGCACTATACGCTCACCTGACTAAAGAACATGATGTTCCGACTTTTCCAAATAGTCCCTTTAGGTTTGTGCCTGAGTATAGGCAACGTGTACTTGTAGAACAGGTGCTCTATGAGCAGTATGAGGCAACCGACTATCATGCCCATTCCTAGAAGTAAGAACACTCCTGAAACAAAGCAAAATATATTACACGTTTATTAGGTAATGTACTTACAGAACAACATATAAAATGTAGAGATTTTTGTTAATTTATAATATATCCTAAATATTACAAATAACGTTATTTGTAAAATACCTCTGAAGATGATTACTTTGTAATCGAAATGTACATAAGGTTAAAATAAAATTTGTTGAATTTGTGGTGAGAGGTTGTTTTAATTAATATAGCATAGAGATGTACTATTGATATAATTCGCTTATTATTAAGGCTTAGTAATAGGCAACCCGGAAAAAATAAATGTTTACCTGGTTCTCAGCATCTGAGACAATCTTAGCCCTGGTGAAGACCGAAGTATGAGCATCCACTTCCTCTTGAGATTTTAAGCTTTTCAGTGTACGAAGAAGCACAGCAAGATCTCATTAGGATCTATCGATTCACCAACTTTATTTGAGTACGTACCCTAGATCTTAGATATTGCCTGACTTGGAATGGGAAGTGCTTATATGGAGCTGAGCATAGCGACGGCTAAGTGGGATTCTGTCGTTCCGAATTAACCTGATGTTTAGGAAATAGCCTCTATGGTGATGAGGCTGCTGGCGGATCAGTGGGTTCCTGAAGTGATCGTCCCGGCATAACATCTTTGGGAGAAGTCAATACGGAGTAGAGCAAAATGGAGATTCCTCCTCGACAGCGTCCTTACGCTCTCACACAGAGTGAGATTGTGGGGAACAGTTTATATGTAGCACGCCTTGACGGATCAGTGTGTTCGTAAATGGGATCATTTAGTTCATGGAACTCCTAGGCAACATCCTAGAAGCGGCAGCACTAGGCGCATCACTGTAGTGCAATATTTACTAACAATGGCCTAAAGCGTATTTATAAACTAAGGAAGCGATTTTGTTTAAAGGAAAATCGCATCTCACTGGTTAAAAAAAATTAGGAATGTGTGTAGGAGAAATACACTCAGCCTCTCGTGTAAACAATAAACACTTGGTGATGTTTAACAATTTTTAAGAGCGTGATAAAATAGACATCGTTAAAGATAATTTGTTATGAAGAAGTAAGGAAAAGATACTGACGTAGCAAAGCGGCTGAATTTATTTGTCCAAGTATAACTAAAAGTAAATTAATCTAACTACAAGGCGTAACGCTATAAACCTCTTAACGACGGCCGTAACGTTTCGTCGCTTTCGGACGCAGTTCCAATAGTTCTCAGTTCAGAACTTCCATTACTCGACTATGTCGTAAACAGTACTTAAAATGTTAATGTCCTTGTTATATAAAGTGCTCGAGAGGGATGTAAGAGACATTTAAAGCTAAAAGAACTTTATCAAGGGAAACGAATGACTACCTGTGACCGCAGCGACCCCTAGCGGCCTGGGTTGCGCCATATCTGTGACTAGCTTGAAGCAGGGTAGTCCGCCGTACCATTTCTCCTGCAGGATGTCCATATACCCGTTGCTGGAGTACTTTGCTATTGCTGCTGAAATGCTGTCCTGAAACATGCGCAGGCGGCTTAGTTCCATATAAGAACACATTTAACAAGCTGTAGCGACAATTAGGAACGTCAAATTCATGTTGTACCTGGCTTATTTAGTTAAAAAATTAACGTTGTGTAAAATTAAATAAAAAAACGATTTAGAAATTCTTACTTTGAGCGGAAAACCCTTGGTCATTCCCACAGCGTAAGTGTCTTCATTAATGGCGTCTCCGATTTTCTGTAGTTTACAGCCGTGATCCGTAGCCCGGTAGTAATCTAGAATAGGCGTATCAGCGATCAGAATATCCAGTGTCCCATTCCTACACAGAAACATTTCTTTTAACATCGTCATCATTCCCCACGTTACAAGTGTAGTACTGACCACGTAACGGTGCACTTGGCCTTGAGATCTCGTGTACTACCACTTCTGAAAACATGTTATATATATCCAGAATGTTCTATATATGAACATCGTCTAGAACCCATATGTCTACACATATTTCAAGATTATTTGTTATTTCATACCAAAGTTAATTTATCTAATACCCACTGTCAGTGTAATTCAGTGGTTTGACAGTCATTATAATGTTTGTAAGAAAGTATTTATACTGACCCTCTACCTCCCGCCTCGACTACTGCGATCTCTCAAAGCCAAGTGCATTGTAATGGTCCAAACTATACACTCAGTGATTTTATATAAATGTAATTTTTGAACATAGTAATGTCTTTATATTAAAGTAATTTATTTCTTGACAACCTTAGAGATAAATTATACGAGCATATATAAAATGATTAGTTACATTACGGTTACACTATGAGTAGTCATACGGTACAAGTCCTTACGTTATCATTACGTTATCTTTAGTTAATGTATCACTGAAGATGGCGACATAAGAGTGGACACGCTCGTCATTAAATAACCGAAATTTTAATAAATTGAGAAACTCCTAAATCATTGGTTCATACAAATAACCTTGTAGCGCGTTTGAGTAAACTAAAAACTCATTTTGCGTTCGAACCACTTTATTAAACAATCATAACGTAATCTGTGATAAATAACGTCCCTAATTAGTTGAAACAGGGTGTGGAACAAAGTAATCTAAAAGTTAAGGTTGTAACTCTCTAACTTAGTAAATTATACTTTCAGTGTAGTTTATTACGTTAGCAATACTTACTTCAGATGTTGTACTCCCGTGGCTACGTCCTTGACAGAGTACCGTTGCATGTGTTCCCACAGCATTGGGTTGGCTCTGTGTACGTAGTAGTCGGCAGCAGAAGCCCTAGGCGTGCCTACTCTTTGCGACAACAGCTGTGACAAACAAAACAGTTCAAGCAATATATCTAGGATTGCGTTGCAGGATTACTGTGTACAGATCACAAGATATAGCAAAGGACCTGTGGAAGGGCAAGCCCAAGCAACTGTTTGCCCCCCTCTCGCATCTACGCAAAGTGGTTGTGGCGGACGGATATGTATAGCAGCAAGGCTCGACCAACACTGTGTCAGCGGTTCCTCTGCCCCTCTAAATGTCCCTTGCTATGTCTTGCCACTTATAGAAGTCAAACGTTATAAGCTGGTACTTGTCTCTTACGTAGAAATTTTGTATTCGTCGTTTAGAAAACGTCAGGCACTGTCGTCATCCCTCATTTGGCTCATAAATCGCAGTCAACCCTTAGACAATCCTCTTAGCACGCTTACGTGAACACTCTATTTACATTTGTTGTTATTTATACAATACATTAAAAACTATTAGTCAGTAACAAAATAACGAGTCAGCGGTAGTTCAAGGGTCGATGATTTTGAAAATGACCTCCGAACAACCTCCTACCTCCACTCGTTCTTAGGCTCTCACCACCCCCCAAGCGTTATGAAATTTGACCTATAACTAATACCAACTCAAATCGTTTAACAATGGATAGAACTTTACTATTTTACAGTCAGTAAAATATATGTTTAGTTGAAAGTATGGGAGATTATTTTTTGGTTCTCTGGACACTCAAAAGTACGTTACAGTTTTTAGTATAAGAATAAAAAAATCGATTTTGGGACATGCGCAGTACCGGTTTATATCGTTAGTGGGAAATGTACTGAAACGGAAAATTAAGAAGAATTAAATAATATTCTTATATTTCATTTAAATTATTTACTTTTAGTAATAATTTTAAAAAAGTAATAAAAATTTAAACTGTAATATATTTTTTGAATGAATTATATATTGTACACTATATAATTAAAATATTGTTATTGTTAAAGTTGATATTATTATAACCGGGGCTTTTACACTTTATGAAAAACGTTTAAAGTTATTTTGTTTTTCACGGAGTGAAATAAACCCATATTTATGGAGTGGTTTAGATTTAAACTCACCTAGGAATTAGATATCTTTATTTACCTTACCAATATTTATCATCCTTTCTATACAACATAGGCGTTGATACTCACATTAGCTGAACGCCTTAAAACTTAAAAGAAGCAAGTAATATAAACAATAATGTGTGAAGTCAATTCTTACTTGGGCAAAAAAACATATTTCAGTAAGTTTTTAATAATTACAGTTATATAAATAAAGTAACATATCCTATGCGTTAAAACTGCTGTTCTACCAGATAACCTATAACATAAAATCAGCTGTTTTAAAAAATCGTGTTATCACTTATTTTAAACCAAATGGGACGAAATAACTATATTGCATACATTGCGCCTTTTGTGAAACGTTTTTCTCGCATATAAAACTGAATTTAATTCATTTTAAATTTAATTAATGAATTATTATTTGAAAAAAAATGTATTAACACCAAGTGCCATCCACTACAACTTTAAAAAAATGTATATGAACCTGAGTGGCTTAATAAAATGTATTTTATTAACGATTTAAAATTTGAACAAGGTATATATATATATATATATATATATATATATATATATATATATATATATATATATATAAGAGTATATTCTATTGGAAGGAATGGAATAAAGAAATAAAATATATTTATTTTTAATTTTTAAAAACATTTCTTTGGTTCTACTCAGGTTTTAGCGCAGTGAAACAGCTGATAACTTACACTCCTGTCATGGTAGTCTCCTACGGCGTTGTGGAAGAAGAGGCCTGCAATGAGCGCCGCTATGTTGGCGGTGTAACTTGCCACGAATATCACGGAGAAGCCGCCCCACACGTTGATCAAGAACTTGTTGGGCCACGACTTTGGGGCTTTGAAGGCCACAAGGTGCCCGCACAAGAGGCCCCAGCAAACCCACAAAGCCGATGACATACTGAAACGTAACACACAGAGTTATACTGGTTTTACAGGAAGAAGTAGATTGGTAGCCAGAGGTGGGTACGTGGATTGTCCTTGATCAGGGAATTATGAGAGGGTAGAAGACTACAGCTGAATTTTTGGGGTTTAAAAAAGAGGAAGTAAGGAGGGATGATTCGCTTGGGTAGTGTGTTTTTTTTATGAATAACACTTTTGAGTAGGGAATCGGAGTTTAAAATTATTACGTTAATAACGAACAACTATTGACATATTAAATAGCAACAAAAAACCAAATTACATTGCTCGAATTAGAACCATTGCTTCAAAGTAGAAGACTTTAATCGTTTACACCACAATTACATACAATTTGTTATTAAGTAAAATGATGCTATTTGAACGTTCTAGGACCAGCTAAAGTAACTAGGAGTCTCAATGCTCTGCTATACTGAGCAATACTCGTAATTCAAGTTTTAAAATATGTTAAATTATTTTAGACGGCCTAGTTCTCTAGCCTTACTACTTTGAAAAATAAAATAACATACATACATTTAATCTATTTACAATCATCTGATGGTTTGTTGTTGTGATAACTAATACAGTAATTTTACATATCAATAAATAGTTCTCTGTGTATGATAAGTCATAGATTAGCGTTCAAAGATAAATAAATAAAGATTTTCCGTACTGAAGAAATTGATATTGATATTTTAAAGTAAGACGTATTCATGTTATTATTATTAAATATCTGTAGTTTTGTTTGACAATCATTGTAAAATTTACTAAACCAATTTATCATATTAAAAAAATGTATATAAAACTTGGGGTTTTTACGTTATTACATACACAGGCACGCGCGCGCGCGCACACACACACACACGCACACACACACAGACTCAAACACACACACACACACATACACAGTTATTACGTACACAGGCACGCACACACACACACACACACACACACACACACACACACACACACACACACACACACACACACACACATACACAGTTATTACATACACAGGCACGCACACACACACACACACACACACATACACAGATATTACATACAAAGGCACGCACACACACACACACATACACACACACACACACACAAACCCACACACTCACTCACACACACACACACACACACATACACAGTTATTACATACACAGGTACGCACACAGACACACACACACACACACACACACACACACACAGACTCAAACACACACACAATCAAACACACCCACACACACACACACACACACACACACAAACCCACACACTCACACACACACACACACACACTCAAACACACACACACACACACACACACATACACACACACACACACACACACACACACACACACACACACACACTCACACACACACACACACACACACACACACACACACACACACACACACACACACACACACACACACACACACACACACACACACACACACATACTAATTGAAGAACAACAGTTTTACCAATTTATTAATAAATTTACCTGAAATTTTTACTCCGTTGTCGGCCCCACGGATTAAGTCCAAATGGACTCAACCATTCGTAAATCGCCACCGCGACAGCTGTGACATTGAGTGACGTGAAGATAGCTATCCAGAGTTCCGGAGAGAAGGGCAACAGGAACGCCAGGAGCGGGATGTCTGTGCGTTGCTTCGGCGCCGCCAGGAAGGACACACCGCTGTAGAAGTAAGGGACTGAGAAGTCTATTACTTGGGATCTGTAATGAAAATTTATTCCTAGTTCTTATTTTGATATATGCTATAGTGGAATATATCGTTTAGAGTGATTTAAAAAATATTTAATTCAAAAATAATAAATCAATCAAAGATATGGAGTTTAGTAAGAAAATATTGAAAAGGGGCTAAATAACTTGAGAAGCTAATTTACAACAATTTCGATGTTTCATTTTAACGACAAACACATGTTTATTTAAATCCTCATGCACATTTCCATTGAAAAGCAACCATATTACAAGAATATGATTATAACAATAAATATTATTCATTCTTGTAATAGTTCCCTCTGAAGATGATTGCTTGCAATCGAAATGTGCATAAGTATTAAAATAAAACTGTTTTGTTGTTTTTATTTAAGATTTTGTATTTATTTAAAATAACAAATTACACCACAGTTGTTCCAAGTTGTTAGGGCAGCAGCCGGTAGGGGGTGCCAGGTCGACGATAGGGGGTGTCAGATGGTCACGTGACGATAGACACCATATACGTCTGACACCTATCCTCCAAAAAGGGAACCACCCAACTCCAGGTCTTATGGATATCACACAGTGAATGATAACACAGGAACGACATTTAGAATTAACGTTTGTTACTGATAACATAAAACTATTTGCATTTATATTGCCAAACCATGGGTAGCATATTCTTAAAGCAACCCATTTTACATCGGTACAAATTAAATCTCAGGCTGAATATAGCGTTTAGCAAAAGCCACTCAATTCTGTTCTCATAAAAAATACAATCAAAATTCAAAATTATTCATAAGGTTAGTGAGTGGATGTATGTATATTTTAAGTGGCTCATAAATGGGCTTTTAGCCCAGTTAAAGAACCCCAGGGGACAAAACTATAATACCCATTTTATTTAACTGTCGTGAAGTAACGGGTTAATCCATCGGTTTTATGGGTCGCAGGGAATTAAACAATGCCATTCAATCATATTCATTCTGTTATATTTTACATTTAAATATTAAAAATAATTCTTTATATTAAACGAATAAAATGTTGTATATTATTTACTCATTGTTTATAACTAACATGATGCCAAACCTGCCTGCGAAAGTTTCATTAACTCCGCTAGAAACAATTTAATCAGTAATCTTTCTTATTTAAGTGATTTAACGTCACCACGTCCAACTCGACTCCTAATTGTAGCTATAGCGTGAAGACAATGCATCCTTTACTCCTAGCCTTCTCCCTAAATCCTACTTGAACATCGGCTTATAAATGTCTGTATTATTCTCGGTTCTCTTGGCCTTTCTTAATATGCAACTACAGTTCTGTATGTATACTTATATATATCTAAACAGTATTTCCCTGTTTATCTATTATATTCTATAAAGTGCACTTTGTACGATAATATTGCGTTCCGGCGTATTTATGTTTGTAATACCTTCACAAACATGTTGTCTACGTGACAACACGTGGTCGCGTGCGATCTCGTATTTACCTTTTCATTCTGGCTTGTGCTCAGCTTATTTACACCACGCAATTATTGTAATATTGGATAAGATTCTGTGCATAGATATTTTATAGCGTTTAATTGTTACTTGTTGCAACCTGTGTATATTGGTGTTTCATTTAGAGTATGTAGGATAATCTTATGAAGTGTGTTACGTAACTGTAACAGCGTGATTATGTATATTAGTGTATGAGGTTAATGTGGTGTGTGTGTGTGTTTGTGTGTGTGTGAGTGTGTGTGTGTGTGTGTGTGTGTTTGTGTGTGTGTGTGTGTTTGTGTGTGTGTGTATGTGTGTGTTTGTGTGTGTGTGTGTGTTTGTGTGTGTGTGTGTGTATGTGTTTGTGTATGTTGTGTGCGTGCGTGCGTGTGTGTGTGTGTGTGTGTGTGTGTGTGTGTGTGTGAGTGTGTGTGTGTGTGTGTGTATGTGTTTGTGTATGTTGTGTGCGTGCGTGCGTGTGTGTGTGTGTGTGTGTGTGTGTGTGTGTGTGTGAGTGTGTGTGTGTGTGTGTGTATGTGTTTGTGTATGTTGTGTGCGTGCGTGCGTGTGTGTGTGTGTGTGTGTGTGTGTGTGTGCGGTGTGCGTGCGTGTGTGTGTGTGTGTGTGTGTGTGTGTGTGTGTGTGTGTGTGTGTGTGTGGCGAGCTCTACTGTTCGTGTAAGTTGATACTGCGGCCATTAACAACGTATATGTAATTATTTACCCGCTGAACACGTTGCAAGAAGGTCCCTACTAATTGTATTCTCCTGGAATGAACAAACAATGAGCAATTAAATTATAATTAAAATTTACCATTACGGGTTGTCTAAACATATATCTACGAATTTATTTTTATGTATTGATAAATCGAACTTGGACCTCCAACAACGTTTTTAATATAGTGAAGTCCTGATGTTAATTTTTAAATTCTGTTTTGTCTTTGTGTATTTTTCTGGTTAGCTCTAAAAACCCTAATACAGAAGACTGGGATTGTAGCCCTGTGGAAAAATTAGAGTTCGTCCCCTGTAGCCAAATATATTGCCGCGCATTGAGTAGGGCTAAACACATATCCTATAGAACCGGAGTTTATCTCCGGCAGCTGCTTGGTTTTGATACTTGTAGATTTAACTTTATATAGGTTACTCCATCGGAACCCCTACATTCATCTCAAAATAGTTAATTATCTTTACCTAAAACGTTGGTAAAATTTCAATTTTATAGAATTCCTGTTTCACATAATTTGTCTACCTTCTTTGTTTTAAGTTATTGAAAAGTCTTGAAAGGTTTTTAAAACGTATTTAATTTCTTATAGTAACTAGAAGGATACTGTTTCCTATTATTGTTTTTAAACATCGGATTTTTTTAAAGCGGAAGAAATTCGTAGCTAATATTTTTTTAAATATACGACTTAAAAGTAAAAGTAATTTCTCACAATTTATAGCCCTAATAAAGTAAAAACTCGCGGCGGAAGAGTGTTACCCCAGAATGGTAAGACAAGTTCCTAATGGAAGTCTAAGTTTTATTACTGATTGATGGTTCAATTTGAATGCGTGGGTCATGATCTGAGCACTGAACACCGCGGAAAGGTCCAATGTTATTGAATCATCTGCAGCAGCGTGCAATTGAAACTTTCAGCATTAAAAACGTTTCCAACGGGTGGGAAATGGTGTTTAATTTACGATCCCCACGGCGCATTTTACTGTCTCTATCAACCGAGGAATAAAAATTTCACATCCACTTATTTTCGTGAGTATATAAAAATTTAAACGTTCAGAGTGGGAAAGTAGTTGTACAATATTTTTTTTTGTTTATTAAACATAAATTGAAATTGTGGCGGATCCTAAATTTACATATTGTTTAAAAAGTTTGGCTGGTTATCTAAGATCGGCTTTCTCAGACATGTTATGGTTCAAGTAGCACTTCTACGAAAGTTCTTCTTGTTTCACACCCTCGCCATATTTAAATACTTGAGTAAAAATTGAGACGAAGATTTAGAGATTCGAAAGGTTTTTTCCTAACATTTAAATGAACTTCCAGAAACGTAACTGCTATATTTCCGAAAACAAAGAAAAAAACATTGTAGCACTATCCACACACAGAACACTAGTTCCTTGCTATAGGTAGTAAGGCTAGTGATGAAACTTACAATAAGGGCGTTAAAGGATATTTAAGGAGCCCCAGACACCAGATCACTTACAATCCTACTACATAAGTTACAATAGGGTCCACTTACCTCGGCCTGCTGACACTGAGGGCGGCAAAGGGCATATGAGCAGCTCCAGACACCAGAACTCCTAGGATCCTATTACCTAAGTTACAATAGGGTCCACTTACCTCGGACTGCTGACACTGAGGGTGGCAAAGGACATAAGAGCAGCTCCAGACACCAGAACTCCTAGGATCCTATTACCTAAGTTACAATAGGGTCCACTTATCTCGGCCTGTTGATACTGAGGGTGACAAAGGGCATATGAGCAGCTCCAGACACCAGAACTCCTAGGATCCTATTACCTAAGTTACAATAGGGTCCACGTATCTCGGCCTGTTGACACTGAGGGTGGCAAAGGACATATGAGCAGCTCCAGACACCAGAACTCCTAGGATCCTATTACCTAAGTTACAATAGGGTCCACGTATCTCGGCCTGTTGACACTGAGGGTGGCAAAGGACATATGAGCAGCTCCAGACACCAGAACTCCTAGGATCCTATTACCTTAGTTACAATAGGGTCCACTTACCTCGGCTTGCTGACACTGAGGGCGGCAAAGGACATATGAGCAGCTCCAGACACCAGAACTCCTAGGATCCTATTACCTAAGTTACAATAGGGTCCACTTATCTTGGCCTGTTGACACTGAGGGCGGCAAAGGACATATGAGCAGCTCTAGACACCAGAACTCCTAGGATCCTATTACCTAAGTTACAATAGGGTCCACTTATCTTGGCCTGTTGACACTGAGGGCGGCAAAGGACATATGAGCAGCTCTAGACACCAGAACTCCTAGAATACTATTACCTAAGTTACAATAGAGACTACTTACCTCGGCCTGCTGACACTGAGGGCGGCAAAGGACATATGAGCAGCTCCAGACACCAGAACTCCTAGGATCCTATTACCTAAGTTACAATAGGGTCCACTTATCTTGGCCTGTTGACACTGAGGGCGGCAAAGGACATGTGAGCAGCTCTAGACACCAGAACTCCTAGAATACTATTACCTAAGTTACAATAGAGACTACTTACCTCGGCCTGCTGACACTGAGGGCGGCAAAGGACATATGAGCAGCTCTAGACACCAGAACTCCTAGGATCCTATTACCTAAGTTACAATAGGGTCCACTTACCTCGGCCTGCTGACACTGAGGGCGGCAAAGGACATATGAGCAGCTCTAGACACCAGAACTCCTAGGATCCTATTACCTAAGTTACAATAGGGTCCACTTACCTCGGCCTGCTGACACTGAGGGCGGCAAAGGACATATGAGCAGCTCCAGACACCAGATCTCCTACGATTCCATTCCACTTCGTTTCGCCGGTGGGAGATAAGACTTTGTTTCCATACATTTCGTCAGATACGATATAGAGATGAAAATCAAATTCTAATTCTTGAGCAATATTTTCTAAAAGGTCCATACTTAAGCCGTAGCAGCAGTTCGTCCTGTATTTATATCTGTAAAAAGACAATTCCAATGTTTAACAATTTTAAAATTTTGTTTTAAAAAAGTGCAATTAGAATTCGATATTTTTTAAAATGTGAATAACTACTCTCCTTTCCATTTTTTTCAGTCTAAAACATATGGATAGCGTGACTTTTTTGTTGTCAAAATGGTTTTAATCAGTAATGGTGTTTGGAAGTGTGTTTGTAGCTACTGGATTCCATAACTTGCTTTACCTCATTGAGGGAGCAATCCACCCATAAAGGCTTTAAGTTTCATAGTTGTAGTATGCACATTGTTGTAGGATGCACAGTTCAAATTAAATTTTTCGTTTAAATATATCCAATTCGTTTGAAGCTTTACTATTGTTAACAAAAAATTCAGCCCTAAAACCAACGAAAAGTAATCATAATAAAAAAAACACAAAATTAATGCAACAAGATTGCAAAAACATGAATTGAGTACAAAAATGTATATTCGTGAATTCACTTGGTATAAAACCGCTACCTACTGATGTTTCACATTTTGTGCGTTTCGCACTAGATCAGTGCATTGTGCAGTATATGCTCTATGCTGTGAGTAAGTTTTAAAACTGTTTGCTCAGGTGTGTTTTTCATCTGTGTGGTTTTGGTGTTCTGTGATGTATTGTTAAGAGCTTAGTTGGTAATTATTTGTATATAGTATACAGTGTATACGTGTATAGTGTGTTATAGTATATAATGTATAGTTTTAGCTGTGTAAATGTACATAGTGTTTGATTTTGAGTGTGTTTTATAGTATAGTATGTATTTTGTTTGGTTTCTGTGACGTTACTATATTTCTAAATGTTCTGTTGTGTTAGCCTTATTGCTATTTTTGAGACGAAGTGTAGTATTTCTCGATTAGTGTCGAGTTTGGTGTATCGTTGCAGCGAGTCTATACATTTATGGCGAAATTTTATTTAGGTAGTGTGTTTATGATTTTGGTTTTAATACATTTTATGTATCGTGTGTTACAATATCTTCCGGTTTGGCGAGTGTAAAGCCTAGGGCAGTCGTTACATGTTGTCTTGTATATCCGTGCTTATTCTGGGAAGTTGTATGAGCCTTTTGTTGAGTTTAATACATTTTATGTATCGTGTGTTACAATATCTTCTGGTTTGGCGAGTGTAAAGCCTAGGGCAGTCGTTACATGTTGTCTTGTATATCCGTGCTTATTCTGGGATGTCTTATAAGCCTTTGGTTGGGTTTAATACATTTTATGCATCGTGTGTTACAATATCTTCCGGTTTGCGAGTGTAAAGCCTAGGGCAGTCGTTACATGTTGTCTTGTATATCCGTGCTTATTCTGGGAAGTTTTATGAGGCTTTTGGTTGGGTTTAATACATTTTATGTATAGTGTCTAACAATATCTTCCGGTTTGGCGAGTGTAAAGCCTAGGGCAGTCGTTACATGTTGTCTTGTATATCCGTGCTTATTCTGGGAAGTTTTATGAGGCTTTTGGTTGGGTTTAATGCATTTTATGTATCGTGTGTCACAATATCTTCCGGTTTGTCGAGTGTAAAGCCTAGGGCAGTCGTTACATGTTGTCTTGTATATCCGTGCTTATTCTGGGACGTTTTATGAGGCTTTTGGTTGGGTTTAATATATTTTATGTATCGTGTGTTACAATATCTTCCGGTTTGGCGAGTGTAAAGCCTAGGGCAGTCGTTACATGTTGTCTTGTATATCCGTGCTTATTCTGGGACGTTTTATGAGGCTTTTGGTTGGGTTTAATACATTTTATGTATCGTGTGTTACAATATCTTCCGGTTTGGCGAGTGTAAAGCCTAGGGCAGTCGTTACATGTTGTCTTGTATATACGTGCTTATTCTGGGATGTCTTATAAGCCTTTGGTTGGGTTAATACATTTTATGTATCGTTTGTTACAATATCTTCCGGTTTGGCGAGTGTAAAGCCTAGGTCAGTCGTTACATGTTGTCTTGTATATCCGTGCTTATTCTGGGACGTTTTATGAGGCTTTTGGTTGGGTTTAATACATTTTATGTATCGTGTGTTACAATATCTTCCGGTTTGGCGAGTGTAAAGCCTAGGTCAGTCGTTACATGTTGTCTTGTATATACGTGCTTATTCTGGGATGTCTTATAAGCCTTTGGTTGGGTTAATACATTTTATGTATCGTTTGTTACAATATCTTCCGGTTTGCGAGTATAAAGCCTAGGGCAGTCGTTACATGTTGTCTTGTATATCCGTGCTTATTCTGGGATGTCTTATGAGGCTTTTGGTTGGGTTTAATACAATTTATGCATCGTGTGTCACAATATCTTCCGGTTTGTCAAGTGTAAAGCCTAGGGCAGTCGTTACATGTTGTCTTGTATATCCGTGCTTATTCGGGAAAGTTATAAGAGGCTTTTGGTTGGGTTTAATACATTTTATGTATCGTGTGTTACAATATCTTCCGGTTTGGCGAGTGTAAAGCCTAGGGCAGTCGTTACATGTTGTCTTGTATATCCGTGCTTATTCTGGGAAGTTTTAAGAGGCTTTTGGTTGGGTTTAATACATTTTATGTATCGTGTGTTACAATATCTTCCGGTTTGGCGAGTGTAAAGCCTAAGGCAGTCGTTACAGGTTGTCTTGTATATCCGTGCTTATTCTGGGAAGTTTTAAAAGGCTTTTGGTTGGGTTTAATACATTTTATGTATCGTGTGTTACAATATCTTCCGGTTTGGCGAGTGTAAAGCCTAGGGCAGTCGTTACATGTTGTCTTGTATATCCGTGCTTATTCTGGGATGCGTTTGAGCCTTTGGTTGGGTTTAATACATTTTATGCATCGTGTGTTACAATATCTTCCGATTTGGCGAGTGTAAAGCCTAGGGCAGTCGTTACATGTTGTCTTGTATATCCGTGCTTATTCTGGGATGTCTTATGAGCCTTTGGTTGGGTTTAATACATTTTATGCATCGTGTGTTACAATATCTTCCGGTTTGGCGAGTGTAAAGCCTAGGGCAGTCGTTACATGTTGTCTTGTATATCCGTGCTTATTCTGGGAAGTTTTAAGAGGCTTTTGGTTGGGTTTAATACATTTTATGTATCGTGTGTTACAATATCTTCCGATTTGGCGAGTGTAAAGCCTAGGGCAGTCGTTACATGTTGTCTTGTATATCCGTGCTTATTCTGGGAAGTTTTAAGAGGCTTTTGGTTGGGTTTATTACATTTTATGTATCGTGTGTTACAATATCTTCCGATTTGGCGAGTGTAAAGCCTAGGGCAGTCGTTACATGTTGTCTTGTATATCCGTGCTTATTCTGGGAAGTTTTAAAAGGCTTTTGGTTGGGTTTAATACATTTTATGTATCGTGTGTTACAATATCTTCCGATTTGGCGAGTGTAAAGCCTAGGGCAGTCGTTACATGTTGTCTTGTATATCCGAGCTTATTCTGGGATGTCTTGTGAGCCTTTGGTTGGGTTTAATACAATTTATGCATCGTGTGTTACAATATCTTCCGGTTTGGCGAGTGTAAAGCCTAGGGCAGTCGTTACATGTTGTCTTGTATATCCGTGCTTATTCTGGGAAGTTTTAAGAGGCTTTTGGTTGGGTTTAATACATTTTATGTATCGTGTGTTACAATATCTTCCAATTTGGCGAGTGTAAAGCCTAAGGCAGTCGTTACAGGTTGTCTTGTATATCCGTGCTTATTCTGGGAAGTTTTAAGAGGCTTTTGGTTGGGTTTAATACATTTTATGCATCGTGTGTTACAATATCTTCCGATTTGGCGAGTGTAAAGCCTAGGGCAGTCGTTACATGTTGTCTTGTATATCCGTGCTTATTCTGGGATGTCTTATGAGCCTTTGGTTGGGTTTAATACATTTTATGCATCGTGTGTTACAATATCTTCCGGTTTGGCGAGTGTAAAGCCTAGGGCAGTCGTTACATGTTGTCTTGTATATCCGTGCTTATTCTGGGAAGTTTTAAGAGGCTTTTGGTTGGGTTTAATACATTTTATGTATCGTGTGTTACAATATCTTCCGATTTGGCGAGTGTAAAGCCTAGGGCAGTCGTTACATGTTGTCTTGTATATCCGTGCTTATTCTGGGAAGTTTTAAGAGGCTTTTGGTTGGGTTTATTACATTTTATGTATCGTGTGTTACAATATCTTCCGATTTGGCGAGTGTAAAGCCTAGGGCAGTCGTTACATGTTGTCTTGTATATCCGAGCTTATTCTGGGATGTCTTGTGAGCCTTTGGTTGGGTTTAATACATTTTATGCATCGTGTGTTACAATATCTTCCGGTTTGGCGAGTGTAAAGCCTAGGGCAGTCGTTACATGTTGTCTTGTATATCCGTGCTTATTCTGGGAAGTTTTAAGAGGCTTTTGGTTGGGTTTAATACATTTTATGTATCGTGTGTTACAATATCTTCCAATTTGGCGAGTGTAAAGCCTAGGGCAGTCGTTACATGTTGTCTTGTATATCCGTGCTTATTCTGGGAAGTTTTAAAAGGCTTTTGGTTGGGTTTAATACATTTTATGTATCGTGTGTTACAATATCTTCCGGTTTGTCGAGTGTAAAGCCTAGGGCAGTCGTTACATGTTGTCTTGTATATGCGTGCTTATTCTGGGAAGTTTTAAAAGGCTTTTGGTTGGGTTTAATACAATTTATGCATCGTGTGTCACAATATCTTCCGATTTGGCGAGTTTAAAGCCTAGGGCAGTCATTACATGTTGTCTTGTATATCCGTGCTTATTCTGGGAAGTTTTAAAAGGCTTTTGGTTGGGTTTAATACATTTTATGTATCGTGTGTTACAATATCTTCCGATTTGGCGAGTGTAAAGCCTAGGGCAGTCGTTACATGTTGTCTTGTATATCCGAGCTTATTCTGGGATGTCTTGTGAGCCTTTGGTTGGGTTTAATACATTTTATGCATCGTGTGTTACAATATCTTCCGGTTTGGCGAGTGTAAAGCCTAGGGCAGTCGTTACATGTTGTCTTGTATATCCGTGCTTATTCTGGGAAGTTTTAAGAGGCTTTTGGTTGGGTTTAATACATTTTATGTATAGTGTCTAACAATATCTTCCGGTTTGCGAGTGTAAAGCCAAGGGCAGTCGTTACATGTTGTCTTGTATATCCGTGCTTATTCTGGGATGTCTTATGAGGCTTTTGGTTGGGTTTAATACAATTTATGCATCGTGTGTCACAATATCTTCCGGTTTGTCGAGTATAAAGCCTAGGGCAGTCGTTACATGTTGTCTTGTATATCCGTGCTTATTCTGGGAAGTTTTAAAAGGCTTTTGGTTGGGTTTAATACATTTTATGTATCGTGTGTTACAATATCTTCCGGTTTGGCGAGTGTAAAGCCTAGGGCAGTCGTTACATGTTGTCTTGTATATCCGTGCTTATTCTGGGATGTCTTATGAGCCTTTGGTTGGGTTTAATACATTTTATGCATCGTGTGTTACAATATCTTCCGGTTTGGCGAGTGTAAAGCCTAGGGCAGTCGTTACATGTTGTCTTGTATATCCGTGCTTATTCTGGGAAGTTTTAAGAGGCTTTTGGTTGGGTTTAATACATTTTATGTATCGTGTGTTCCAATATCTTCCGATTTGGCGAGTGTAAAGCCTAGGGCAGTCGTTACATGTTGTCTTGTATATCCGTGCTTATTCTGGGAAGTTTTAAGAGGCTTTTGGTTGGGTTTAATACATTTTATGTATCGTGTGTTACAATATCTTCCGATTTGGCAAGTGTAAAGCCTAGGGCAGTCGATACATGTTGTCTTGTATATCCGTGCTTATTCTGGGAAGTTTTAAAAGGCTTTTGGTTGGGTTTAATACATTTTATGTATCGTGTGTTACAATATCTTCCGGTTTGTCGAGTGTAAAGCCTAGGGCAGTCGTTACATGTTGTCTTGTATATGCGTGCTTATTCTGGGAAGTTTTAAAAGGCTTTTGGTTGGGTTTAATACAATTTATGCATCGTGTGTCACAATATCTTCCGATTTGGCGAGTGTAAAGCCTAGGGCAGTCGTTACATGTTGTCTTGTATATCCGTGCTTATTCTGGGAAGTTTTAAAAGGCTTTTGGTTGGGTTTAATACATTTTATGTATCGTGTGTTACAATATCTTCCGGTTTGTCGAGTGTAAAGCCTAGGGCAGTCGTTACATGTTGTCTTGTATATCCGTGCTTATTCTGGGACGTTTTATGAGGCTTTTGGTTGGGTTTAATACATTTTATGTATCGTGTGTTACAATATCTTCCGGTTTGGCGAGTGTAAAGCCTAGGGCAGTCGTTACATGTTGTCTTGTATATACGTGCTTATTCTGGGATGTCTTATAAGCCTTTGGTTGGGTTAATACATTTTATGTATCGTTTGTTACAATATCTTCCGGTTTGGCGAGTGTAAAGCCTAGGTCAGTCGTTACATGTTGTCTTGTATATCCGTGCTTATTCTGGGACGTTTTATGAGGCTTTTGGTTGGGTTTAATACATTTTATGTATCGTGTGTTACAATATCTTCCGGTTTGGCGAGTGTAAAGCCTAGGTCAGTCGTTACATGTTGTCTTGTATATACGTGCTTATTCTGGGATGTCTTATAAGCCTTTGGTTGGGTTAATACATTTTATGTATCGTTTGTTACAATATCTTCCGGTTTGCGAGTATAAAGCCTAGGGCAGTCGTTACATGTTGTCTTGTATATCCGTGCTTATTCTGGGATGTCTTATGAGGCTTTTGGTTGGGTTTAATACAATTTATGCATCGTGTGTCACAATATCTTCCGGTTTGTCAAGTGTAAAGCCTAGGGCAGTCGTTACATGTTGTCTTGTATATCCGTGCTTATTCGGGAAAGTTATAAGAGGCTTTTGGTTGGGTTTAATACATTTTATGTATCGTGTGTTACAATATCTTCCGGTTTGGCGAGTGTAAAGCCTAGGGCAGTCGTTACATGTTGTCTTGTATATCCGAGCTTATTCTGGGATGTCTTGTGAGCCTTTGGTTGGGTTTAATACATTTTATGCATCGTGTGTTACAATATCTTCCGGTTTGGCGAGTGTAAAGCCTAGGGCAGTCGTTACATGTTGTCTTGTATATCCGTGCTTATTCTGGGAAGTTTTAGGAGGCTTTTGGTTGGGTTTAATACATTTTATGTATCGTGTGTTACAATATCTTCCAATTTGGCGAGTGTAAAGCCTAGGGCAGTCGTTACATGTTGTCTTGTATATCCGTGCTTATTCTGGGAAGTTTTAAAAGGCTTTTGGTTGGGTTTAATACATTTTATGTATCGTGTGTTACAATATCTTCCGGTTTGGCGAGTGTAAAGCCTAGGGCAGTCGTTACATGTTGTCTTGTATATCCGTGCTTATTCTGGGATGTCTTATGAGCCTTTGGTTGGGTTTAATACATTTTATGCATCGTGTGTTACAATATCTTCCGGTTTGGCGAGTGTAAAGCCTAGGGCAGTCGTTACATGTTGTCTTGTATATCCGTGCTTATTCTGGGAAGTTTTAAGAGGCTTTTGGTTGGGTTTAATACATTTTATGTATCGTGTGTTCCAATATCTTCCGATTTGGCGAGTGTAAAGCCTAGGGCAGTCGTTACATGTTGTCTTGTATATCCGTGCTTATTCTGGGAAGTTTTAAGAGGCTTTTGGTTGGGTTTAATACATTTTATGTATCGTGTGTTACAATATCTTCCAATTTGGCGAGTGTAAAGCCTAGGGCAGTCGTTACATGTTGTCTTGTATATCCGTGCTTATTCTGGGAAGTTTTAAAAGGCTTTTGGTTGGGTTTAATACATTTTATGTATCGTGTGTTACAATATCTTCCGGTTTGTCGAGTGTAAAGCCTAGGGCAGTCGTTACATGTTGTCTTGTATATGCGTGCTTATTCTGGGAAGTTTTAAAAGGCTTTTGGTTGGGTTTAATACAATTTATGCATCGTGTGTCACAATATCTTCCGATTTGGCGAGTGTAAAGCCTAGGGCAGTCATTACATGTTGTCTTGTATATCCGTGCTTATTCTGGGAAGTTTTAAAAGGCTTTTGGTTGGGTTTAATACATTTTATGTATCGTGTGTTACAATATCTTCCGATTTGGCGAGTGTAAAGCCTAGAGCAGTCGTTACATGTTGTCTTGTATATCCGAGCGTATTCTGGGATGTCTTGTGAGCCTTTGGTTGGGTTTAATACATTTTATGCATCGTGTGTTACAATATCTTCCGGTTTGGCGAGTGTAAAGCCTAGGGCAGTCGTTACATGTTGTCTTGTATATCCGTGCTTATTCTGGGAAGTTTTAAGAGGCTTTTGGTTGGGTTTAATACATTTTATGTATAGTGTCTAACAATATCTTCCGGTTTGCGAGTGTAAAGCCAAGGGCAGTCGTTACATGTTGTCTTGTATATCCGTGCTTATTCTGGGATGTCTTATGAGGCTTTTGGTTGGGTTTAATACAATTTATGCATCGTGTGTCACAATATCTTCCGGTTTGTCGAGTATAAAGCCTAGGGCAGTCGTTACATGTTGTCTTGTATATCCGTGCTTATTCTGGGAAGTTTTAAAAGGCTTTTGGTTGGGTTTAATACATTTTATGTATCGTGTGTTACAATATCTTCCGGTTTGGCGAGTGTAAAGCCTAGGGCAGTCGTTACATGTTGTCTTGTATATCCGTGCTTATTCTGGGATGTCTTATGAGCCTTTGGTTGGGTTTAATACATTTTATGCATCGTGTGTTACAATATCTTCCGGTTTGGCGAGTGTAAAGCCTAGGGCAGTCGTTACATGTTGTCTTGTATATCCGTGCTTATTCTGGGAAGTTTTAAGAGGCTTTTGGTTGGGTTTAATACATTTTATGTATCGTGTGTTCCAATATCTTCCGATTTGGCGAGTGTAAAGCCTAGGGCAGTCGTTACATGTTGTCTTGTATATCCGTGCTTATTCTGGGAAGTTTTAAGAGGCTTTTGGTTGGGTTTAATACATTTTATGTATCGTGTGTTACAATATCTTCCGATTTGGCAAGTGTAAAGCCTAGGGCAGTCGATACATGTTGTCTTGTATATCCGTGCTTATTCTGGGAAGTTTTAAAAGGCTTTTGGTTGGGTTTAATACATTTTATGTATCGTGTGTTACAATATCTTCCGGTTTGTCGAGTGTAAAGCCTAGGGCAGTCGTTACATGTTGTCTTGTATATGCGTGCTTATTCTGGGAAGTTTTAAAAGGCTTTTGGTTGGGTTTAATACAATTTATGCATCGTGTGTCACAATATCTTCCGATTTGGCGAGTGTAAAGCCTAGGGCAGTCGTTACATGTTGTCTTGTATATCCGTGCTTATTCTGGGAAGTTTTAAAAGGCTTTTGGTTGGGTTTAATACATTTTATGTATCGTGTGTTACAATATCTTCCGGTTTGTCGAGTGTAAAGCCTAGGGCAGTCGTTACATGTTGTCTTGTATATCCGTGCTTATTCTGGGACGTTTTATGAGGCTTTTGGTTGGGTTTAATACATTTTATGTATCGTGTGTTACAATATCTTCCGGTTTGGCGAGTGTAAAGCCTAGGGCAGTCGTTACATGTTGTCTTGTATATACGTGCTTATTCTGGGATGTCTTATAAGCCTTTGGTTGGGTTAATACATTTTATGTATCGTTTGTTACAATATCTTCCGGTTTGGCGAGTGTAAAGCCTAGGTCAGTCGTTACATGTTGTCTTGTATATCCGTGCTTATTCTGGGACGTTTTATGAGGCTTTTGGTTGGGTTTAATACATTTTATGTATCGTGTGTTACAATATCTTCCGGTTTGGCGAGTGTAAAGCCTAGGTCAGTCGTTACATGTTGTCTTGTATATACGTGCTTATTCTGGGATGTCTTATAAGCCTTTGGTTGGGTTAATACATTTTATGTATCGTTTGTTACAATATCTTCCGGTTTGCGAGTATAAAGCCTAGGCCAGTCGTTACATGTTGTCTTGTATATCCGTGCTTATTCTGGGATGTCTTATGAGGCTTTTGGTTGGGTTTAATACAATTTATGCATCGTGTGTCACAATATCTTCCGGTTTGTCAAGTGTAAAGCCTAGGGCAGTCGTTACATGTTGTCTTGTATATCCGTGCTTATTCGGGAAAGTTATAAGAGGCTTTTGGTTGGGTTTAATACATTTTATGTATCGTGTGTTACAATATCTTCCGGTTTGGCGAGTGTAAAGCCTAGGGCAGTCGTTACATGTTGTCTTGTATATCCGAGCTTATTCTGGGATGTCTTGTGAGCCTTTGGTTGGGTTTAATACATTTTATGCATCGTGTGTTACAATATCTTCCGGTTTGGCGAGTGTAAAGCCTAGGGCAGTCGTTACATGTTGTCTTGTATATCCGTGCTTATTCTGGGAAGTTTTAGGAGGCTTTTGGTTGGGTTTAATACATTTTATGTATCGTGTGTTACAATATCTTCCAATTTGGCGAGTGTAAAGCCTAGGGCAGTCGTTACATGTTGTCTTGTATATCCGTGCTTATTCTGGGAAGTTTTAAAAGGCTTTTGGTTGGGTTTAATACATTTTATGTATCGTGTGTTACAATATCTTCCGGTTTGGCGAGTGTAAAGCCTAGGGCAGTCGTTACATGTTGTCTTGTATATCCGTGCTTATTCTGGGATGTCTTATGAGCCTTTGGTTGGGTTTAATACATTTTATGCATCGTGTGTTACAATATCTTCCGGTTTGGCGAGTGTAAAGCCTAGGGCAGTCGTTACATGTTGTCTTGTATATCCGTGCTTATTCTGGGAAGTTTTAAGAGGCTTTTGGTTGGGTTTAATACATTTTATGTATCGTGTGTTCCAATATCTTCCGATTTGGCGAGTGTAAAGCCTAGGGCAGTCGTTACATGTTGTCTTGTATATCCGTGCTTATTCTGGGAAGTTTTAAGAGGCTTTTGGTTGGGTTTAATACATTTTATGTATCGTGTGTTACAATATCTTCCAATTTGGCGAGTGTAAAGCCTAGGGCAGTCGTTACATGTTGTCTTGTATATCCGTGCTTATTCTGGGAAGTTTTAAAAGGCTTTTGGTTGGGTTTAATACATTTTATGTATCGTGTGTTACAATATCTTCCGGTTTGTCGAGTGTAAAGCCTAGGGCAGTCGTTACATGTTGTCTTGTATATGCGTGCTTATTCTGGGAAGTTTTAAAAGGCTTTTGGTTGGGTTTAATACAATTTATGCATCGTGTGTCACAATATCTTCCGATTTGGCGAGTGTAAAGCCTAGGGCAGTCATTACATGTTGTCTTGTATATCCGTGCTTATTCTGGGAAGTTTTAAAAGGCTTTTGGTTGGGTTTAATACATTTTATGTATCGTGTGTTACAATATCTTCCAATTTGGCGAGTGTAAAGCCTAGGGCAGTCGTTACATGTTGTCTTGTATATCCGAGCTTATTCTGGGATGTCTTGTGAGCCTTTGGTTGGGTTTAATACATTTTATGCATCGTGTGTTACAATATCTTCCGGTTTGGCGAGTGTAAAGCCTAGGGCAGTCGTTACATGTTGTCTTGTATATCCGTGCTTATTCTGGGAAGTTTTAAGAGGCTTTTGGTTGGGTTTAATACATTTTATGTATAGTGTCTAACAATATCTTCCGGTTTGCGAGTGTAAAGCCAAGGGCAGTCGTTACATGTTGTCTTGTATATCCGTGCTTATTCTGGGATGTCTTATGAGGCTTTTGGTTGGGTTTAATACAATTTATGCATCGTGTGTCACAATATCTTCCGGTTTGTCGAGTATAAAGCCTAGGGCAGTCGTTACATGTTGTCTTGTATATCCGTGCTTATTCTGGGAAGTTTTAAAAGGCTTTTGGTTGGGTTTAATACATTTTATGTATCGTGTGTTACAATATCTTCCGGTTTGGCGAGTGTAAAGCCTAGGGCAGTCGTTACATGTTGTCTTGTATATCCGTGCTTATTCTGGGATGTCTTATGAGCCTTTGGTTGGGTTTAATACATTTTATGCATCGTGTGTTACAATATCTTCCGGTTTGGCGAGTGTAAAGCCTAGGGCAGTCGTTACATGTTGTCTTGTATATCCGTGCTTATTCTGGGAAGTTTTAAGAGGCTTTTGGTTGGGTTTAATACATTTTATGTATCGTGTGTTCCAATATCTTCCGATTTGGCGAGTGTAAAGCCTAGGGCAGTCGTTACATGTTGTCTTGTATATCCGTGCTTATTCTGGGAAGTTTTAAGAGGCTTTTGGTTGGGTTTAATACATTTTATGTATCGTGTGTTACAATATCCTCCGATTTGGCAAGTGTAAAGCCTAGGGCAGTCGATACATGTTGTCTTGTATATCCGTGCTTATTCTGGGAAGTTTTAAAAGGCTTTTGGTTGGGTTTAATACATTTTATGTATCGTGTGTTACAATATCTTCCGGTTTGTCGAGTGTAAAGCCTAGGGCAGTCGTTACATGTTGTCTTGTATATGCGTGCTTATTCTGGGAAGTTTTAAAAGGCTTTTGGTTGGGTTTAATACAATTTATGCATCGTGTGTCACAATATCTTCCGATTTGGCGAGTGTAAAGCCTAGGGCAGTCGTTACATGTTGTCTTGTATATCCGTGCTTATTCTGGGAAGTTTTAAAAGGCTTTTGGTTGGGTTTAATACATTTTATGTATCGTGTGTTACAATATCTTCCGATTTGGCGAGTGTAAAGCCTAGGGCAGTCGTTACATGTTGTCTTGTATATCCGAGCTTATTCTGGGATGTCTTGTGAGCCTTTGGTTGGGTTTAATACATTTTATGCATCGTGTGTTACAATATCTTCCGGTTTGGCGAGTGTAAAGCCTAGGGCAGTCGTTACATGTTGTCTTGTATATCCGTGCTTATTCTGGGAAGTTTTAGGAGGCTTTTGGTTGGGTTTAATACATTTTATGTATCGTGTGTTACAATATCTTCCAATTTGGCGAGTGTAAAGCCTAGGGCAGTCGTTACATGTTGTCTTGTATATCCGTGCTTATTCTGGGAAGTTTTAAAAGGCTTTTGGTTGGGTTTAATACATTTTATGTATCGTGTGTTACAATATCTTCCGGTTTGGCGAGTGTAAAGCCTAGGGCAGTCGTTACATGTTGTCTTGTATATCCGTGCTTATTCTGGGATGTCTTATGAGCCTTTGGTTGGGTTTAATACATTTTATGCATCGTGTGTTACAATATCTTCCGGTTTGGCGAGTGTAAAGCCTAGGGCAGTCGTTACATGTTGTCTTGTATATCCGTGCTTATTCTGGGAAGTTTTAAGAGGCTTTTGGTTGGGTTTAATACATTTTATGTATCGTGTGTTCCAATATCTTCCGATTTGGCGAGTGTAAAGCCTAGGGCAGTCGTTACATGTTGTCTTGTATATCCGTGCTTATTCTGGGAAGTTTTAAGAGGCTTTTGGTTGGGTTTAATACATTTTATGTATCGTGTGTTACAATATCTTCCGATTTGGCGAGTGTAAAGCCTAGGGCAGTCGTTACATGTTGTCTTGTATATCCGTGCTTATTCTGGGAAGTTTTAAAAGGCTTTTGGTTGGGTTTAATACATTTTATGTATCGTGTGTTACAATATCTTCCGATTTGGCGAGTGTAAAGCCTAGGGCAGTCGTTACATGTTGTCTTGTATATCCGTGCTTATTCTGGGAAGTTTTAAGAGGCTTTTGGTTGGGTTTAATACATTTTATGCATCGTGTGTCACAATATCTTCTGGTTTGTCGAGTGTAAAGCCTAGGGCAGTCGTTACATGTTGTCTTGTATATCCGTGCTTATTCTGGGAAGTTTTATGAGGCTTTTGGTTAGGTTTAATACATTTTATGTATAGTGTCTAACAATATCTTCCGGTTTGGCGAGTGTAAAGCCTAGGGCAGTTGTTACATGTTGTCTTGTATATCCGTGCTTATTCTGGGAAGTTTTAAAAGGCTTTTGGTTGGGTTTAATACATTTTATGTATCGTGTGTTACAATATCTTCCGGTTTGGCGAGTGTAAAGCCTAGGGCAGTCGTTACATGTAGTCTTGTATATCCGTGCTTATTCTGGGAAGTTTTAAGAGGCTTTTGGTTGGGTTTAATACATTTTATGTATCGTGTGTTACAATATCTTCCGGTTTGGCGAGTGTAAAGCCTAGGGCAGTCGTTACATGTTGTCTTGTATATCCGTGCTTATTCTGGGATGTCTTATGAGCCTTTGGTTGGGTTTAATACATTTTATGCATCGTGTGTTACAATATCTTCCGATTTGGCGAGTGTAAAGCCTAGGGCAGTCGTTACATGTTGTCTTGTATATCCGTGCTTATTCTGGGAAGCTTTAAGAGGCTTTTGGTTGGGTTTAATACATTTTATGTATCGTGTGTTACAATATCTTCCGATTTGGCGAGTGTAAAGCCCAGGGCAGTCGTTACATGTTGTCTTGTATATCCGTGCTTATTCTGGGAAGTTTTAAGAGGCTTTTGGTTGGGTTTAATACATTTTATGTATCGTGTGTTACAATATCTTCCGATTTGGCGAGTGTAAAGCCTAGGGCAGTCGTTACATGTTGTCTTGTATATCCGTGCTTATTCTGGGAAGTTTTAAAAGGCTTTTGGTTGGGTTTAATACATTTTATGTATCGTGTGTTACAATATCTTCCGATTTGGCGAGTGTAAAGCCTAGGGCAGTCGTTACATGTTGTCTTGTATATCCGTGCTTATTCTGGAAAGTTTTATGAGCCTTTGGTTGGGTTAATACATTTTATGTATCGTTTGTTACAATATCTTCCGGTTTGGCGAGTGTAAAGCCTAGGGCAGTCGTTACATGTTGTCTTGTATATCCGTGCTTATTCTGGGAAGTTTTATGTGCCTTTGGTTGGGTTAATACATTTTATGTATCGTTTGTTACAATATCTTCCGGTTTGCTAGTGTAAAGCCTAGGGCAGTCGTTACATGTTGTCTTGTATATCCGTGCTTATTCTGGGAAGTGTTAAGAGGCTTTTGGTTGGGTTTAATACATTTTATGTATCGTGTGTTACAATATCTTCCGGTTTGGCGAGTGTAAAGCCTAGGGCAGTCGTTACATGTTGTCTTGTATATCCGTGCTTATTCTGGGATGTCTTATGAGCCTTTGGTTGGGTTTAAACCATTTTATGCATCGTGTGTTACAATATCTTCCGGTTTGGCGAGTGTAAAGCCTAGGGCAGTCGTTACATGTTGTCTTGTATATCCGTGCTTATTCTGGGAAGTTTTAAGAGGCTTTTGGTTGGGTTTAATACATTTTATGTATAGTGTCTAACAATATCTTCCGGTTTGCGAGTGTAAAGCCTAGGGCAGTCGTTACATGTTGTCTTGTATATCCGTGCTTATTCTGGGATGTCTTATGAGGCTTTTGGTTGGGTTTAATACAATTTATGCATCGTGTGTCACAATATCTTCCGGTTTGTCGAGTATAAAGCCTAGGGCAGTCGTTACATGTTGTCTTGTATATCCGTGCTTATTCTGGGAAGTTTTAAAAGGCTTTTGGTTGTTTTTAATACATTTTATGTATCGTGTGTTACAATATCTTCCGGTTTGGCAAGTGTAAAGCCTAGGGCAGTCGTTACATGTTGTCTTGTATATCCGTGCTTATTCTGGGAAGTTTCAAGAGGCTTTTGGTTGGGTTTAATACATTTTATGTATCGTGTGTTCCAATATCTTCCGATTTGGCGAGTGTAAAGCCTAGGGCAGTCGTTACATGTTGTCTTGTATATCCGTGCTTATTCTGGGAAGTTTTAAGAGGCTTTTGGTTGGGTTTAATACATTTTATGTATCGTGTGTTACAATATCTTCCGATTTGGCGAGTGTAAAGCCTAGGGCAGTCGTTACATGTTGTCTTGTATATCCGTGCTTATTCTGGGAAGTTTTAAAAGGCTTTTGGTTGGGTTTAATACATTTTATGTATCGTGTGTTACAATATCTTCCGATTTGGCGAGTGTAAAGCCTAGGGCAGTCGTTACATGTTGTCTTGTATATCCGTGCTTATTCTGGGAAGTTTTAAGAGGCTTTTGGTTGGGTTTAATACATTTTATGCATCGTGTGTCACAATATCTTCTGGTTTGTCGAGTGTAAAGCCTAGGGCAGTCGTTACATGTTGTCTTGTATATCCGTGCTTATTCTGGGAAGTTTTAAAAGGCTTTTGGTTGGGTTTAATACATTTTATGTATCGTGTGTTACAATATCTTCCGGTTTGGCGAGTGTAAAGCCTAGGGCAGTCGTTACATGTAGTCTTGTATATCCGTGCTTATTCTGGGAAGTTTTAAGAGGCTTTCGGTTGGGTTTAATACATTTTATGTATCGTGTGTTACAATATCTTCCGGTTTGGCGAGTGTAAAGCCTAGGGCAGTCGTTACATGTTGTCTTGTATATCCGTGCTTATTCTGGGATGTCTTATGAGCCTTTGGTTGGGTTTAATACATTTTATGCATCGTGTGTTACAATATCTTCCGATTTGGCGAGTGTAAAGCCTAGGGCAGTCGTTACATGTTGTCTTGTATATCCGTGCTTATTCTGGGAAGCTTTAAGAGGCTTTTGGTTGGGTTTAATACATTTTATGTATCGTGTGTTACAATATCTTCCGATTTGGCGAGTGTAAAGCCCAGGGCAGTCGTTACATGTTGTCTTGTATATCCGTGCTTATTCTGGGAAGTTTTAAGAGGCTTTTGGTTGGGTTTAATACATTTTATGTATCGTGTGTTACAATATCTTCCGATTTGGCGAGTGTAAAGCCTAGGGCAGTCGTTACATGTTGTCTTGTATATCCGTGCTTATTCTGGGAAGTTTTAAAAGGCTTTTGGTTGGGTTTAATACATTTTATGTATCGTGTGTTACAATATCTTCCGTTTTGGCGAGTGTAAAGCCTAGGGCAGTCGTTACATGTTGTCTTGTATATCCGTGCTTATTCTGGGAAGTTTTAAGAGGCTTTTGGTTGGGTTTAATACATTTTATGCATCGTGTGTCACAATATCTTCTGGTTTGTCGAGTGTAAAGCCTAGGGCAGTCGTTACATGTTGTCTTGTATATCCGTGCTTATTCTGGGAAGTTTTAAAAGGCTTTTGGTTGGGTTTAATACATTTTATGTATCGTGTGTTACAATATCTTCCGGTTTGGCGAGTGTAAAGCCTAGGGCAGTCGTTACATGTAGTCTTGTATATCCGTGCTTATTCTGGGAAGTTTTAAGAGGCTTTCGGTTGGGTTTAATACATTTTATGTATCGTGTGTTACAATATCTTCCGGTTTGGCGAGTGTAAAGCCTAGGGCAGTCGTTACATGTTGTCTTGTATATCCGTGCTTATTCTGGGATGTCTTATGAGCCTTTGGTTGGGTTTAATACATTTTATGCATCGTGTGTTACAATATCTTCCGATTTGGCGAGTGTAAAGCCTAGGGCAGTCGTTACATGTTGTCTTGTATATCCGTGCTTATTCTGGGAAGCTTTAAGAGGCTTTTGGTTGGGTTTAATACATTTTATGTATCGTGTGTTACAATATCTTCCGATTTGGCGAGTGTAAAGCCCAGGGCAGTCGTTACATGTTGTCTTGTATATCCGTGCTTATTCTGGGAAGTTTTAAGAGGCTTTTGGTTGGGTTTAATACATTTTATGTATCGTGTGTTACAATATCTTCCGATTTGGCGAGTGTAAAGCCTAGGGCAGTCGTTACATGTTGTCTTGTATATCCGTGCTTATTCTGGGAAGTTTTAAAAGGCTTTTGGTTGGGTTTAATACATTTTATGTATCGTGTGTTACAATATCTTCCGATTTGGCGAGTGTAAAGCCTAGGGCAGTCGTTACATGTTGTCTTGTATATCCGTGCTTATTCTGGAAAGTTTTATGAGCCTTTGGTTGGGTTAATACATTTTATGTATCGTTTGTTACAATATCTTCCGGTTTGGCGAGTGTAAAGCCTAGGGCAGTCGTTACATGTTGTCTTGTATATCCGTGCTTATTCTGGGAAGTTTTATGTGCCTTTGGTTGGGTTAATACATTTTATGTATCGTTTGTTACAATATCTTCCGGTTTGCTAGTGTAAAGCCTAGGGCAGTCGTTACATGTTGTCTTGTATATCCGTGCTTATTCTGGGAAGTGTTAAGAGGCTTTTGGTTGGGTTTAATACATTTTATGTATCGTGTGTTACAATATCTTCCGGTTTGGCGAGTGTAAAGCCTAGGGCAGTCGTTACATGTTGTCTTGTATATCCGTGCTTATTCTGGGATGTCTTATGAGCCTTTGGTTGGGTTTAAACCATTTTATGCATCGTGTGTTACAATATCTTCCGATTTGGCGAGTGTAAAGCCTAGGGCAGTCGTTACATGTTGTCTTGTATATCCGTGCTTATTCTGGGATGTCTTATGAGCCTTTGGTTGGGTTTAATACATTTTATGCATCGTGCGTTACAATATCTTCCGGTTTGGCGAGTGTAAAGCCTAGGGCAGTCGTTACATGTTGTCTTGTATATCCGTGCTTATTCTGGGAAGTTTTAAGAGGCTTTTGGTTGGGTTTAATACATTTTATGTATCGTGTGTTACAATATCTTCCGATTTGGCGAGTGTAAAGCCTAGGGCAGTCGTTACATGTTGTCTTGTATATCCGTGCTTATTCTGGGAAGTTTTAAAAGGCTTTTGGTTGGGTTTAATACATTTTATGTATCGTGTGTTACAATATCTTCCGATTTGGCGAGTGTAAAGCCTAGGGCAGTCGTTACATGTTGTCTTGTATATCCGAGCTTATTCTGGGATGTCTTGTGAGCCTTTGGTTGGGTTTAATACATTTTATGCATCGTGTGTTACAATATCTTCCGGTTTGGCGAGTGTAAAGCCTAGGGCAGTCGTTACATGTTGTCTTGTATATCCGTGCTTATTCTGGGAAGTTTTAAGAGGCTTTTGGTTGGGTTTAATACATTTTATGTATAGTGTCTAACAATATCTTCCGGTTTGCGAGTGTAAAGCCTAGGGCAGTCGTTACATGTTGTCTTGTATATCCGTGCTTATTCTGGGATGTCTTATGAGGCTTTTGGTTGGGTTTAATACAATTTATGCATCGTGTGTCACAATATCTTCCGGTTTGTCGAGTATAAAGCCTAGGGCAGTCGTTACATGTTGTCTTGTATATCCGTGCTTATTCTGGGAAGTTTTAAAAGGCTTTTGGTTGGGTTTAATACATTTTATGTATCGTGTGTTACAATATCTTCCGATTTGGCGAGTGTAAAGCCTAGGGCAGTCGTTACATGTTGTCTTGTATATCCGTGCTTATTCTGGGAAGTTTTAAGAGGCTTTTGGTTGGGTTTAATACATTTTATGTATCGTGTGTTACAATATCTTCCGATTTGGCGAGTGTAAAGCCTAGGGCAGTCGTTACATGTTGTCTTGTATATCCGTGCTTATTCTGGGAAGTTTTAAAAGGCTTTTGGTTGGGTTTAATACATTTTATGTATCGTGTGTTACAATATCTTCCGATTTGGCGAGTGTAAAGCCTAGGGCAGTCGTTACATGTTGTCTTGTATATCCGTGCTTATTCTGGGAAGTTTTAAGAGGCTTTTGGTTGGGTTTAATACATTTTATGCATCGTGTGTCACAATATCTTCTGGTTTGTCGAGTGTAAAGCCTAGGGCAGTCGTTACATGTTGTCTTGTATATCCGTGCTTATTCTGGGAAGTTTTAAAAGGCTTTTGGTTGGGTTTAATACATTTTATGTATCGTGTGTTACAATATCTTCCGGTTTGGCGAGTGTAAAGCCTAGGGCAGTCGTTACATGTAGTCTTGTATATCCGTGCTTATTCTGGGAAGTTTTAAGAGGCTTTTGGTTGGGTTTAATACATTTTATGTATCGTGTGTTACAATATCTTCCGGTTTGGCGAGTGTAAAGCCTAGGGCAGTCGTTACATGTTGTCTTGTATATCCGTGCTTATTCTGGGATATCTTATGAGCCTTTGGTTGGGTTTAATACATTTTATGCATCGTGTGTTACAATATCTTCCGATTTGGCGAGTGTAAAGCCTAGGGCAGTCGTTACATGTTGTCTTGTATATCCGTGCTTATTCTGGGAAGCTTTAAGAGGCTTTTGGTTGGGTTTAATACATTTTATGTATCGTGTGTTACAATATCTTCCGATTTGGCGAGTGTAAAGCCCAGGGCAGTCGTTACATGTTGTCTTGTATATCCGTGCTTATTCTGGGAAGTTTTAAGAGGCTTTTGGTTGGGTTTAATACATTTTATGTATCGTGTGTTACAATATCTTCCGATTTGGCGAGTGTAAAGCCTAGGGCAGTCGTTACATGTTGTCTTGTATATCCGTGCTTATTCTGGGAAGTTTTAAAAGGCTTTTGGTTGGGTTTAATACATTTTATGTATCGTGTGTTACAATATCTTCCGATTTGGCGAGTGTAAAGCCTAGGGCAGTCGTTACATGTTGTCTTGTATATCCGTGCTTATTCTGGAAAGTTTTATGAGCCTTTGGTTGGGTTAATACATTTTATGTATCGTTTGTTACAATATCTTCCGGTTTGGCGAGTGTAAAGCCTAGGGCAGTCGTTACATGTTGTCTTGTATATCCGTGCTTATTCTGGGAAGTTTTATGTGCCTTTGGTTGGGTTAATACATTTTATGTATCGTTTGTTACAATATCTTCCGGTTTGCTAGTGTAAAGCCTAGGGCAGTCGTTACATGTTGTCTTGTATATCCGTGCTTATTCTGGGAAGTGT
Organism: Prosapia bicincta; assembly: GCA_036971475.1. Lineage (NCBI taxonomy): Eukaryota > Metazoa > Arthropoda > Insecta > Hemiptera > Cercopidae > Prosapia > Prosapia bicincta. The sequence goes on along the minus strand of JBAIZL010000011.1, from coordinate 11,093,751 downwards.
TAAGAGGCTTTTGGTTGGGTTTAATACATTTTATGTATCGTGTGTTACAATATCTTCCGGTTTGGCGAGTGTAAAGCCTAGGGCAGTCGTTACATGTTGTCTTGTATATCCGTGCTTATTCTGGGATGTCTTATGAGCCTTTGGTTGGGTTTAAACCATTTTATGCATCGTGTGTTACAATATCTTCCGATTTGGCGAGTGTAAAGCCTAGGGCAGTCGTTACATGTTGTCTTGTATATCCGTGCTTATTCTGGGATGTCTTATGAGCCTTTGGTTGGGTTTAATACATTTTATGCATCGTGCGTTACAATATCTTCCGGTTTGGCGAGTGTAAAGCCTAGGGCAGTCGTTACATGTTGTCTTGTATATCCGTGCTTATTCTGGGAAGTTTTAAGAGGCTTTTGGTTGGGTTTAATACATTTTATGTATAGTGTCTAACAATATCTTCCGGTTTGCGAGTGTAAAGCCTAGGGCAGTCGTTACATGTTGTCTTGTATATCCGTGCTTATTCTGGGATGTCTTATGAGGCTTTTGGTTGGGTTTAATACAATTTATGCATCGTGTGTCACAATATCTTCCGGTTTGTCGAGTATAAAGCCTAGGGCAGTCGTTACATGTTGTCTTGTATATCCGTGCTTATTCTGGGAAGTTTTAAAAGGCTTTTGGTTGGGTTTAATACATTTTATGTATCGTGTGTTACAATATCTTCCGCTTTGGCGAGTGTAAAGCCTAGGGCAGTCGTTACAAGTTGTCTTGTATATCCGTGCTTATTCTGGAATGTCTTATGAGCCTTTGGTTGGGTTTAATACATTTTATGCATCGTGTGTTACAATATCTTCCGATGTGGCGAGTGTAAAGCCTAGGAAAGTCGTTACATGCTGTCTTGTATATCCGTGCTTATTCTGGGATGTCTTATGAGCCTTTGGTTGGGTTTAATACATTTTATGCATCGTGTGTTACAATATCTTCCGGTTTGGCGAGTGTAAAGCCTAGGGCAGTCGTTACATGTTGTCTTGTATATCCGTGCTTATTCTGGGAAGTTTTAAGAGGCTTTTGGTTGGGTTTAATACATTTTATGTATCGTGTGTTCCAATATCTTCCGATTTGGCGAGTGTAAAGCCTAGGGCAGTCGTTACATGTTGTCTTGTATATCCGTGCTTATTCTGGGAAGTTTTAAGAGGCTTTTGGTTGGGTTTAATACATTTTATGTATCGTGTGTTCCAATATCTTCCGATTTGGCGAGTGTAAAGCCTAGGGTAGTCGTTACATGTTCTCTTGTATATCCGTGCTTATTCTGGGAAGTTTTAAGAGGCTTTTGGTTGGGTTTAATACATTTTATGTATCGTGTGTTCCAATATCTTCCGATTTGGCGAGTGTAAAGCCTAGGGCAGTCGTTACATGTTGTCTTGTATATCCGTGCTTATTCTGGGAAGCTTTAAGAGGCTTTTGGTTGGGTTTAATACATTTTATGTATCGTGTGTTACAATATCTTCCGATTTGGCGAGTGTAAAGCCCAGGGCAGTCGTTACATGTTGTCTTGTATATCCGTGCTTATTCTGGGAAGTTTTAAGAGGCTTTTGGTTGGGTTTAATACATTTTATGTATCGTGTGTTACAATATCTTCCGATTTGGCGAGTGTAAAGCCTAGGGCAGTCGTTACATGTTGTCTTGTATATCCGTGCTTATTCTGGGAAGTTTTAAAAGGCTTTTGGTTGGGTTTAATACATTTTATGTATCGTGTGTTACAATATCTTCCGATTTGGCGAGTGTAAAGCCTAGGGCAGTCGTTAAATGTTGTCTTGTATATCCGTGCTTATTCTGGAAAGTTTTATGAGCCTTTGGTTGGGTTAATACATTTTATGTATCGTTTGTTACAATATCTTCCGGTTTGGCGAGTGTAAAGCCTAGGGCAGTCGTTACATGTTGTCTTGTATATCCGTGCTTATTCTGGGAAGTTTTATGTGCCTTTGGTTGGGTTAATACATTTTATGTATCGTTTGTTACAATATCTTCCGGTTTGCTAGTGTAAAGCCTAGGGCAGTCGTTACATGTTGTCTTGTATATCCGTGCTTATTCTGGGAAGTGTTAAGAGGCTTTTGGTTGGGTTTAATACATTTTATGTATCGTGTGTTACAATATCTTCCGGTTTGGCGAGTGTAAAGCCTAGGGCAGTCGTTACATGTTGTCTTGTATATCCGTGCTTATTCTGGGATGTCTTATGAGCCTTTGGTTGGGTTTAAACCATTTTATGCATCGTGTGTTACAATATCTTCCGATTTGGCGAGTGTAAAGCCTAGGGCAGTCGTTACATGTTGTCTTGTATATCCGTGCTTATTCTGGGATGTCTTATGAGTCTTTGGTTGGGTTTAATACATTTTATGCATCGTGCGTTACAATATCTTCCGGTTTGGCGAGTGTAAAGCCTAGGGCAGTCGTTACATGTTGTCTTGTATATCCGTGCTTATTCTGGGAAGTTTTAAGAGGCTTTTGGTTGGGTTTAATACATTTTATGTATCGTGTGTTACAATATCTTCCGATTTGGCGAGTGTAAAGCCTAGGGCAGTCGTTACATGTTGTCTTGTATATCCGTGCTTATTCTGGGAAGTTTTAAAAGGCTTTTGGTTGGGTTTAATACATTTTATGTATCGTGTGTTACAATATCTTCCGGTTTGGCGAGTGTAAAGCCTAGGGCAGTCGTTACATGTTGTCTTGTATATCCGTGCTTATTCTGGGAAGTTTTAAGAGGCTTTTGGTTGGGTTTAATACATTTTATGTATCGTGTGTTACAATATCTTCCGGTTTGGCGAGTGTAAAGCCTAGGGCAGTCGTTACATGTTGTCTTGTATATCCGTGCTTATTCTGGGAAGTTTTAAGAGGCTTTTGGTTGGGTTTAATACATTTTATGTATAGTGTCTAACAATATCTTCCGGTTTGCGAGTGTAAAGCCTAGGGCAGTCGTTACATGTTGTCTTGTATATCCGTGCTTATTCTGGGATGTCTTATGAGGCTTTTGGTTGGGTTTAATACAATTTATGCATCGTGTGTCACAATATCTTCCGGTTTGTCGAGTATAAAGCCTAGGGCAGTCGTTACATGTTGTCTTGTATATCCGTGCTTATTCTGGGAAGTTTTAAAAGGCTTTTGGTTGGGTTTAATACATTTTATGTATCGTGTGTTACAATATCTTCCGGTTTGGCGAGTGTAAAGCCTAGGGCAGTCGTTACATGTTGTCTTGTATATCCGTGCTTATTCTGGGAAGTTTCAAGAGGCTTTTGGTTGGGTTTAATACATTTTATGTATCGTGTGTTCCAATATCTTCCGATTTGGCGAGTGTAAAGCCTAGGGCAGTCGTTACATGTTGTCTTGTATATCCGTGCTTATTCTGGGAAGTTTTAAGAGGCTTTTGGTTGGGTGTAATACATTTTATGTATCGTGTGTTACAATATCTTCCGATTTGGCGAGTGTAAAGCCTAGGGCAGTCGTTACATGTTGTCTTGTATATCCGTGCTTATTCTGGGAAGTTTTAAAAGGCTTTTGGTTGGGTTTAATACATTTTATGTATCGTGTGTTACAATATCTTCCGATTTGGCGAGTGTAAAGCCTAGGGCAGTCGTTACATGTTGTCTTGTATATCCGTGCTTATTCTGGGAAGTTTTAAGAGGCTTTTGGTTGGGTTTAATACATTTTATGCATCGTGTGTCACAATATCTTCTGGTTTGTCGAGTGTAAAGCCTAGGGCAGTCGTTACATGTTGTCTTGTATATCCGTGCTTATTCTGGGAAGTTTTAAAAGGCTTTTGGTTGGGTTTAATACATTTTATGTATCGTGTGTTACAATATCTTCCGGTTTGGCGAGTGTAAAGCCTAGGGCAGTCGTTACATGTAGTCTTGTATATCCGTGCTTATTCTGGGAAGTTTTAAGAGGCTTTTGGTTGGGTTTAATACATTTTATGTATCGTGTGTTACAATATCTTCCGGTTTGGCGAGTGTAAAGCCTAGGGCAGTCGTTACATGTTGTCTTGTATATCCGTGCTTATTCTGGGATGTCTTATGAGCCTTTGGTTGGGTTTAATACATTTTATGCATCGTGTGTTACAATATCTTCCGATTTGGCGAGTGTAAAGCCTAGGGCAGTCGTTACATGTTGTCTTGTATATCCGTGCTTATTCTGGGAAGCTTTAAGAGGCTTTTGGTTGGGTTTAATACATTTTATGTATCGTGTGTTACAATATCTTCCGATTTGGCGAGTGTAAAGCCCAGGGCAGTCGTTACATGTTGTCTTGTACATCCGTGCTTATTCTGGGAAGTTTTAAGAGGCTTTTGGTTGGGTTTAATACATTTTATGTATCGTGTGTTACAATATCTTCCGATTTGGCGAGTGTAAAGCCTAGGGCAGTCGTTACATGTTGTCTTGTATATCCGTGCTTATTCTGGGAAGTTTTAAAAGGCTTTTGGTTGGGTTTAATACATTTTATGTATCGTGTGTTACAATATCTTCCGATTTGGCGAGTGTAAAGCCTAGGGCAGTCGTTACATGTTGTCTTGTATATCCGTGCTTATTCTGGAAAGTTTTATGAGCCTTTGGTTGGGTTAATACATTTTATGTATCGTTTGTTACAATATCTTCCGGTTTGGCGAGTGTAAAGCCTAGGGCAGTCGTTACATGTTGTCTTGTATATCCGTGCTTATTCTGGGAAGTTTTATGTGCCTTTGGTTGGGTTAATACATTTTATGTATCGTTTGTTACAATATCTTCCGGTTTGCTAGTGTAAAGCCTAGGGCAGTCGTTACATGTTGTCTTGTATATCCGTGCTTATTCTGGGAAGTGTTAAGAGGCTTTTGGTTGGGTTTAATACATTTTATGTATCGTGTGTTACAATATCTTCCGGTTTGGCGAGTGTAAAGCCTAGGGCAGTCGTTACATGTTGTCTTGTATATCCGTGCTTATTCTGGGATGTCTTATGAGCCTTTGGTTGGGTTTAAACCATTTTATGCATCGTGTGTTACAATATCTTCCGATTTGGCGAGTGTAAAGCCTAGGGCAGTCGTTACATGTTGTCTTGTATATCCGTGCTTATTCTGGGATGTCTTATGAGCCTTTGGTTGGGTTTAATACATTTTATGCATCGTGCGTTACAATATCTTCCGGTTTGGCGAGTGTAAAGCCTAGGGCAGTCGTTACATGTTGTCTTGTATATCCGTGCTTATTCTGGGAAGTTTTAAGAGGCTTTTGGTTGGGTTTAATACATTTTATGTATCGTGTGTTACAATATCTTCCGATTTGGCGAGTGTAAAGCCTAGGGCAGTCGTTACATGTTGTCTTGTATATCCGTGCTTATTCTGGGAAGTTTTAAGAGGCTTTTGGTTGGGTTTAATACATTTTATGTATCGTGTGTTACAATATCTTCCGATTTGGCGAGTGTAAAGCCTAGGGCAGTCGTTACATGTTGTCTTGTATATCCGTGCTTATTCTGGGAAGTTTTAAAAGGCTTTTGGTTGGGTTTAATACATTTTATGTATCGTGTGTTACAATATCTTCCGATTTGGCGAGTGTAAAGCCTAGGGCAGTCGTTACATGTTGTCTTGTATATCCGAGCTTATTCTGGGATGTCTTGTGAGCCTTTGGTTGGGTTTAATACATTTTATGCATCGTGTGTTACAATATCTTCCGGTTTGGCGAGTGTAAAGCCTAGGGCAGTCGTTACATGTTGTCTAGTATATCCGTGCTTATTCTGGGAAGTTTTAAGAGGCTTTTGGTTGGGTTTAATACATTTTATGTATAGTGTCTAACAATATCTTCCGGTTTGCGAGTGTAAAGCCTAGGGCAGTCGTTACATGTTGTCTTGTATATCCGTGCTTATTCTGGGATGTCTCATGAGGCTTTTGGTTGGGTTTAATACAATTTATGCATCGTGTGTCACAATATCTTCCGGTTTGTCGAGTATAAAGCCTAGGGCAGTCGTTACATGTTGTCTTGTATATCCGTGCTTATTCTGGGAAGTTTTAAAAGGCTTTTGGTTGGGTTTAATACATTTTATGTATCGTGTGTTACAATATCTTCCGCTTTGGCGAGTGTAAAGCCTAGGGCAGTCGTTACAAGTTGTCTTGTATATCCGTGCTTATTCTGGGATGTCTTATGAGCCTTTGGTTGGGTTTAATACATTTTATGCATCGTGTGTTACAATATCTTCCGATGTGGCGAGTGTAAAGCCTAGGACAGTCGTTACATGCTGTCTTGTATATCCGTGCTTATTCTGGGATGTCTTATGAGCCTTTGGTTGGGTTTAATACATTTTATGCATCGTGTGTTACAATATCTTCCGGTTTGGCGAGTGTAAAGCCTAGGGCAGTCGTTACATGTTGTCTTGTATATCCGTGCTTATTCTGGGAAGTTTTAAGAGGCTTTTGGTTGGGTTTAATACATTTTATGTATCGTGTGTTCCAATATCTTCCGATTTGGCGAGTGTAAAGCCTAGGGCAGTCGTTACATGTGGTCTTGTATATCCGTGCTTATTCTGGGAAGCTTTAAGAGGCTTTTGGTTGGGTTTAATACATTTTATGTATCGTGTGTTACAATATCTTCCGATTTGGCGAGTGTAAAGCCCAGGGCAGTCGTTACATGTTGTCTTGTATATCCGTGCTTATTCTGGGAAGTTTTAAGAGGCTTTTGGTTGGGTTTAATACATTTTATGTATCGTGTGTTACAATATCTTCCGATTTGGCGAGTGTAAAGCCTAGGGCAGTCGTTACATGTTGTCTTGTATATCCGTGCTTATTCTGGGAAGTTTTAAAAGGCTTTTGGTTGGGTTTAATACATTTTATGTATCGTGTGTTACAATATCTTCCGATTTGGCGAGTGTAAAGCCTAGGGCAGTCGTTACATGTTGTCTTGTATATCCGTGCTTATTCTGGAAAGTTTTATGAGCCTTTGGTTGGGTTAATACATTTTATGTATCGTTTGTTACAATATCTTCCGGTTTGGCGAGTGTAAAGCCTAGGGCAGTCGTTACATGTTGTCTTGTATATCCGTGCTTATTCTGGGAAGTTTTATGTGCCTTTGGTTGGGATAATACATTTTATGTATCGTTTGTTACAATATCTTCCGGTTTGCTAGTGTAAAGCCTAGGGCAGTCGTTACATGTTGTCTTGTATATCCGTGCTTATTCTGGGAAGTGTTAATAGGCTTTTGGTTGGGTTTAATACATTTTATGTATCGTGTGTTACAATATCTTCCGGTTTGGCGAGTGTAAAGCCTAGGGCAGTCGTTACATGTTGTCTTGTATATCCGTGCTTATTCTGGGATGTCTTATGAGCCTTTGGTTGGGTTTAAACCATTTTATGCATCGTGTGTTACAATATCTTCCGATTTGGCGAGTGTAAAGCCTAGGGCAGTCGTTACATGTTGTCTTGTATATCCGTGCTTATTCTGGGATGTCTTATGAGCCTTTAGTTGGGTTTAATACATTTTATGCATCGTGCGTTACAATATCTTCCGGTTTGGCGAGTGTAAAGCCTAGGGCAGTCGTTACATGTTGTCTTGTATATCCGTGCTTATTCTGGGAAGTTTTAAGAGGCTTTTGGTTGGGTTTAATACATTTTATGTATCGTGTGTTACAATATCTTCCGATTTGGCGAGTGTAAAGCCTAGGGCAGTCGTTACATGTTGTCTTGTATATCCGTGCTTATTCTGGGAAGTTTTAAGAGGCTTTTGGTTGGGTTTAATACATTTTATGTATCGTGTGTTACAATATCTTCCGATTTGGCGAGTGTAAAGCCTAGGGCAGTCGTTACATGTTGTCTTGTATATCCGTGCTTATTCTGGGAAGTTTTAAAAGGCTTTTGGTTGGGTTTAATACATTTTATGTATCGTGTGTTACAATATCTTCCGATTTGGCGAGTGTAAAGCCTAGGGCAGTCGTTACATGTTGTCTTGTATATCCGAGCTTATTCTGGGATGTCTTGTGAGCCTTTGGTTGGGTTTAATACATTTTATGCATCGTGTGTTACAATATCTTCCGGTTTGGCGAGTGTAAAGCCTAGGGCAGTCGTTACATGTTGTCTTGTATATCCGTGCTTATTCTGGGAAGTTTTAAGAGGCTTTTGGTTGGGTTTAATACATTTTATGTATAGTGTCTAACAATATCTTCCGGTTTGCGAGTGTAAAGCCTAGGGCAGTCGTTACATGTTGTCTTGTATATCCGTGCTTATTCTGGGATGTCTTATGAGGCTTTTGGTTGGGTTTAATACAATTTATGCATCGTGTGTCACAATATCTTCCGGTTTATCGAGTATAAAGCCTAGGGCAGTCGTTACATGTTGTCTTGTATATCCGTGCTTATTCTGGGAAGTTTTAAAAGGCTTTTGGTTGGGTTTAATACATTTTATGTATCGTGTGTTACAATATCTTCCGGTTTGGCGAGTGTAAAGCCTAGGGCAGTCGTTACATGTTGTCTTGTATATCCGTGCTTATTCTGGGATATCTTATGAGCCTTTGGTTGGGTTTAATACATTTTATGCATCGTGTGTTACAATATCTTCCGATGTGGCGAGTGTAAAGCCTAGGACAGTCGTTACATGCTGTCTTGTATATCCGTGCTTATTCTGGGATGTCTTATGAGCCTTTGGTTGGGTTTAATACATTTTATGCATCGTGTGTTACAATATCTTCCGGTTTGGCGAGTGTAAAGCCTAGGGCAGTCGTTACATGTTGTCTTGTATATCCGTGCTTATTCTGGGAAGTTTTAAGAGGCTTTTGGTTGGGTTTAATACATTTTATGTATCGTGTGTTCCAATATCTTCCGATTTGGCGAGTGTAAAGCCTAGGGCAGTCGTTACATGTTGTCTTGTATATCCGTGCTTATTCTGGGAAGTTTTAAGAGGCTTTTGGTTGGGTTTAATACATTTTATGTATCGTGTGTTCCAATATCTTCCGATTTGGCGAGTGTAAAGCCTAGGGTAGTCGTTACATGTTGTCTTGTATATCCGTGCTTATTCTGGGAAGTTTTAAGAGGCTTTTGGTTGGGTTTAATACATTTTATGTATCGTGTGTTCCAATATCTTCCGATTTGGCGAGTGTAAAGCCTAGGGCAGTCGTTACATGTTGTCTTGTATATCCGTGCTTATTCTGGGAAGTTTTAAGAGGCTTTTGGTTGGGTTTAATACATTTTATGTATCGTGTGTTCCAATATCTTCCGATTTGGCGAGTGTAAAGCCTAGGGCAGTCGTTACATGTTGTCTTGTATATCCGTGCTTATTCTGGGAAGTTTTAAGAGGCTTTTGGTTGGGTTTAATACATTTTATGTATCGTGTGTTCCAATATCTTCCGATTTGGCGAGTGTAAGGCCTAGGGCAGTCGTTACATGTTGTCTTGTATATCCGTGCTTATTCTGGGAAGTTTTAAGAGGCTTTTGGTTGGGTTTAATACATTTTATGTATCGTGTGTTCCAATATCTTCCGATTTGGCGAGTGTAAAGCCTAGGGCAGTCGTTACATGTTGTCTTGTATATCCGTGCTTATTCTGGGAAGTTTTAAGAGGCTTTTGGTTGGGTTTAATACATTTTATGTATCGTGTGTTCCAATATCTTCCGATTTGGCGAGTGTAAAGCCTAGGGCAGTCGTTACATGTTGTCTTGTATATCCGTGCTTATTCTGGGAAGTTTTAAGAGGCTTTTGGTTGGGTTTAATACATTTTATGAATCGTGTGTTCCAATATCTTCCGATTTGGCGAGTGTAAAGCCTAGGGCAGTCGTTACATGTTGTCTTGTATATCCGTGCTTATTCTGGGAAGTTTTAAGGGGCTTTTGGTTGGGTTTAAAACATTTTATGTATCGTGTGTTACAATATCTTCCGATTTGGCGAGTGTAAAGCCTAGGGCAGTCGTTACATGTTGTCTTGTATATCCGTGCTTATTCTGGGAAGTTTTAAGAGGCTTTTGGTTGGGTTTAATACATTTTATGTATCGTGTGTTCCAATATCTTCCGATTTGGCGAGTGTAAAGCCTAGGGCAGTCGTTACATGTTGTCTTGTATATCCGTGCTTATTCTGGGAAGTTTTAAGAGGCTTTTGGTTGGGTTTAATACATTTTATGTATCGTGTGTTCCAATATCTTCCGATTTGGCGAGTGTAAAGCCTAGGGCAGTCGTTACATGTTGTCTTGTATATCCGTGCTTATTCTGGGAAGTTTTAAGGGGCTTTTGGTTGGGTTTAATACATTTTATGTATCGTGTGTTCCAATATCTTCCGATTTGGCGAGTGTAAAGCCTAGGGCAGTCGTTACATGTTGTCTTGTATATCCGTGCTTATTCTGGGAAGTTTTAAGGGGCTTTTGGTTGGGTTTAATACATTTTATGTATCGTGTGTTACAATATCTTCCGATTTGGCGAGTGTAAAGCCTAGGGCAGTCGTTACATGTTGTCTTGTATATCCGTGCTTATTCTGGGAAGTTTTAAAAGGCTTTTGGTTGGGTTTAATACATTTTATGTATCGTGTGTTACAATATCTTCCGATTTGGCGAGTGTAAAGCCTAGGGCAGTCGTTACATGTTGTCTTGTATATCCGAGCTTATTCTGGGATGTCTTGAGAGCCTTTGGTTGGGTTTAATACATTTTATGCATCGTGTGTTACAATATCTTCCGGTTTGGCGAGTGTAAAGCCTAGGGCAGTCGTTACATGTTGTCTTGTATATCCGTGCTTATTCTGGGAAGTTTTAAGAGGCTTTTGGTTGGGTTTAATACATTTTATGTATAGTGTCTAACAATATCTTCCGGTTTGCGAGTGTAAAGCCTAGGGCAGTCGTTACATGTTGTCTTGTATATCCGTGCTTATTCTGGGATGTCTTATGAGGCTTTTGGTTGGGTTTAATACAATTTATGCATCGTGTGTCACAATATCTTCCGGTTTATCGAGTATAAAGCCTAGGGCAGTCGTTACATGTTGTCTTGTATATCCGTGCTTATTCTGGGAAGTTTTAAAAGGCTTTTGGTTGGGTTTAATACATTTTATGTATCGTGTGTTACAATATCTTCCGGTTTGGCGAGTGTAAAGCCTAGGGCAGTCGTTACATGTTGTCTTGTATATCCGTGCTTATTCTGGGATATCTTATGAGCCTTTGGTTGGGTTTAATACATTTTATGCATCGTGTGTTACAATATCTTCCGATGTGGCGAGTGTAAAGCCTAGGACAGTCGTTACATGCTGTCTTGTATATCCGTGCTTATTCTGGGATGTCTTATGAGCCTTTGGTTGGGTTTAATACATTTTATGCATCGTGTGTTACAATATCTTCCGGTTTGGCGAGTGTAAAGCCTAGGGCAGTCGTTACATGTTGTCTTGTATATCCGTGCTTATTCTGGGAAGTTTTAAGAGGCTTTTGGTTGGGTTTAATACATTTTATGTATCGTGTGTTCCAATATCTTCCGATTTGGCGAGTGTAAAGCCTAGGGCAGTCGTTACATGTTGTCTTGTATATCCGTGCTTATTCTGGGAAGTTTTAAGAGGCTTTTGGTTGGGTTTAATACATTTTATGTATCGTGTGTTCCAATATCTTCCGATTTGGCGAGTGTAAAGCCTAGGGTAGTCGTTACATGTTGTCTTGTATATCCGTGCTTATTCTGGGAAGTTTTAAGAGGCTTTTGGTTGGGTTTAATACATTTTATGTATCGTGTGTTCCAATATCTTCCGATTTGGCGAGTGTAAAGCCTAGGGCAGTCGTTACATGTTGTCTTGTATATCCGTGCTTATTCTGGGAAGTTTTAAGAGGCTTTTGGTTGGGTTTAATACATTTTATGTATCGTGTGTTCCAATATCTTCCGATTTGGCGAGTGTAAAGCCTAGGGCAGTCGTTACATGTTGTCTTGTATATCCGTGCTTATTCTGGGAAGTTTTAAGAGGCTTTTGGTTGGGTTTAATACATTTTATGTATCGTGTGTTCCAATATCTTCCGATTTGGCGAGTGTAAGGCCTAGGGCAGTCGTTACATGTTGTCTTGTATATCCGTGCTTATTCTGGGAAGTTTTAAGAGGCTTTTGGTTGGGTTTAATACATTTTATGTATCGTGTGTTCCAATATCTTCCGATTTGGCGAGTGTAAAGCCTAGGGCAGTCGTTACATGTTGTCTTGTATATCCGTGCTTATTCTGGGAAGTTTTAAGAGGCTTTTGGTTGGGTTTAATACATTTTATGTATCGTGTGTTCCAATATCTTCCGATTTGGCGAGTGTAAAGCCTAGGGCAGTCGTTACATGTTGTCTTGTATATCCGTGCTTATTCTGGGAAGTTTTAAGAGGCTTTTGGTTGGGTTTAATACATTTTATGAATCGTGTGTTCCAATATCTTCCGATTTGGCGAGTGTAAAGCCTAGGGCAGTCGTTACATGTTGTCTTGTATATCCGTGCTTATTCTGGGAAGTTTTAAGGGGCTTTTGGTTGGGTTTAAAACATTTTATGTATCGTGTGTTACAATATCTTCCGATTTGGCGAGTGTAAAGCCTAGGGCAGTCGTTACATGTTGTCTTGTATATCCGTGCTTATTCTGGGAAGTTTTAAGAGGCTTTTGGTTGGGTTTAATACATTTTATGTATCGTGTGTTCCAATATCTTCCGATTTGGCGAGTGTAAAGCCTAGGGCAGTCGTTACATGTTGTCTTGTATATCCGTGCTTATTCTGGGAAGTTTTAAGAGGCTTTTGGTTGGGTTTAATACATTTTATGTATCGTGTGTTCCAATATCTTCCGATTTGGCGAGTGTAAAGCCTAGGGCAGTCGTTACATGTTGTCTTGTATATCCGTGCTTATTCTGGGAAGTTTTAAGAGGCTTTTGGTTGGGTTTAATACATTTTATGAATCGTGTGTTCCAATATCTTCCGATTTGGCGAGTGTAAAGCCTAGGGCAGTCGTTACATGTTGTCTTGTATATCCGTGCTTATTCTGGGAAGTTTTAAGGGGCTTTTGGTTGGGTTTAAAACATTTTATGTATCGTGTGTTACAATATCTTCCGATTTGGCGAGTGTAAAGCCTAGGGCAGTCGTTACATGTTGTCTTGTATATCCGTGCTTATTCTGGGAAGTTTTAAGAGGCTTTTGGTTGGGTTTAATACATTTTATGTATCGTGTGTTCCAATATCTTCCGATTTGGCGAGTGTAAAGCCTAGGGCAGTCGTTACATGTTGTCTTGTATATCCGTGCTTATTCTGGGAAGTTTTAAGGGGCTTTTGGTTGGGTTTAATACATTTTATGTATCGTGTGTTCCAATATCTTCCGATTTGGCGAGTGTAAAGCCTAGGGCAGTCGTTACATGTTGTCTTGTATATCCGTGCTTATTCTGGGAAGTTTTAAGGGGCTTTTGGTTGGGTTTAATACATTTTATGTATCGTGTGTTACAATATCTTCCGATTTGGCGAGTGTAAAGCCTAGGGCAGTCGTTACATGTTGTCTTGTATATCCGTGCTTATTCTGGGATGTCTTATGAGCCTTTGGTTGGGTTTAATACATTTTATGCATCGTGCGTTACAATATCTTCCGGTTTGGCGAGTGTAAAGCCTAGGGCAGTCGTTACATGTTGTCTTGTATATCCGTGCTTATTCTGGGAAGTTTTAAGAGGCTTTTGGTTGGGTTTAATACATTTTATGTATCGTGTGTTACAATATCTTCCGATTTGGCGAGTGTAAAGCCTAGGGCAGTCGTTACATGTTGTCTTGTATATCCGTGCTTATTCTGGGAAGTTTTAAGAGGCTTTTGGTTGGGTTTAATACATTTTATGTATCGTGTGTTACAATATCTTCCGATTTGGCGAGTGTAAAGCCTAGGGCAGTCGTTACATGTTGTCTTGTATATCCGTGCTTATTCTGGGAAGTTTTAAAAGGCTTTTGGTTGGGTTTAATACATTTTATGTATCGTGTGTTACAATATCTTCCGATTTGGCGAGTGTAAAGCCTAGGGCAGTCGTTACATGTTGTCTTGTATATCCGAGCTTATTCTGGGATGTCTTGTGAGCCTTTGGTTGGGTTTAATACATTTTATGCATCGTGTGTTACAATATCTTCCGGTTTGGCGAGTGTAAAGCCTAGGGCAGTCGTTACATGTTGTCTTGTATATCCGTGCTTATTCTGGGAAGTTTTAAAAGGCTTTTGGTTGGGTTTAATACATTTTATGTATCGTGTGTTACAATATCTTCCGCTTTGGCGAGTGTAAAGCCTAGGGCAGTCGTTACAAGTTGTCTTGTATATCCGTGCTTATTCTGGGATGTCTTATGAGCCTTTGGTTGGGTTTAATACATTTTATGCATCGTGTGTTACAATATCTTCCGATGTGGCGAGTGTAAAGCCTAGGACAGTCGTTACATGCTGTCTTGTATATCCGTGCTTATTCTGGGATGTCTTATGAGCCTTTGGTTGGGTTTAATACATTTTATGCATCGTGTGTTCCAATATCTTCCGATTTGGCGAGTGTAAAGCCTAGGGCAGTCGTTACATGTTGTCTTGTATATCCGTGCTTATTCTGGGAAGTTTTAAGGGGCTTTTGGTTGGGTTTAAAACATTTTATGTATCGTGTGTTACAATATCTTCCGATTTGGCGAGTGTAAAGCCTAGGGCAGTCGTTACATGTTGTCTTGTATATCCGTGCTTATTCTGGGAAGTTTTAAGAGGCTTTTGGTTGGGTTTAATACATTTTATGTATCGTGTGTTCCAATATCTTCCGATTTGGCGAGTGTAAAGCCTAGGGCAGTCGTTACATGTTGTCTTGTATATCCGTGCTTATTCTCTGAAGTTTTAAGAGGCTTTTGGTTGGGTTTAATACATTTTATGTATCGTGTGTTCCAATATCTTCCGATTTGGCGAGTGTAAAGCCTAGGGCAGTCGTTACATGTTGTCTTGTATATCCGTGCTTATTCTGGGAAGTTTTAAGGGGCTTTTGGTTGGGTTTAATACATTTTATGTATCGTGTGTTCCAATATCTTCCGATTTGGCGAGTGTAAAGCCTAGGGCAGTCGTTACATGTTGTCTTGTATATCCGTGCTTATTCTGGGAAGTTTTAAGGGGCTTTTGGTTGGGTTTAATACATTTTATGTATCGTGTGTTACAATATCTTCCGATTTGGCGAGTGTAAAGCCTAGGGCAGTCGTTACATGTTGTCTTGTATATCCGTGCTTATTCTGGGATGTCTTATGAGCCTTTGGTTGGGTTTAATACATTTTATGCATCGTGCGTTACAATATCTTCCGGTTTGGCGAGTGTAAAGCCTAGGGCAGTCGTTACATGTTGTCTTGTATATCCGTGCTTATTCTGGGAAGTTTTAAGAGGCTTTTGGTTGGGTTTAATACATTTTATGTATCGTGTGTTACAATATCTTCCGATTTGGCGAGTGTAAAGCCTAGGGCAGTCGTTACATGTTGTCTTGTATATCCGTGCTTATTCTGGGAAGTTTTAAGAGGCTTTTGGTGTGGTTTAATACATTTTATGTATCGTGTGTTACAATATCTTCCGATTTGGCGAGTGTAAAGCCTAGGGCAGTCGTTACATGTTGTCTTGTATATCCGTGCTTATTCTGGGAAGTTTTAAAAGGCTTTTGGTTGGGTTTAATACATTTTATGTATCGTGTGTTACAATATCTTCCGATTTGGCGAGTGTAAAGCCTAGGGCAGTCGTTACATGTTGTCTTGTATATCCGAGCTTATTCTGGGATGTCTTGTGAGCCTTTGGTTGGGTTTAATACATTTTATGCATCGTGTGTTACAATATCTTCCGGTTTGGCGAGTGTAAAGCCTAGGGCAGTCGTTACATGTTGTCTTGTATATCCGTGCTTATTCTGGGAAGTTTTAAAAGGCTTTTGGTTGGGTTTAATACATTTTATGTATCGTGTGTTACAATATCTTCCGCTTTGGCGAGTGTAAAGCCTAGGGCAGTCGTTACAAGTTGTCTTGTATATCCGTGCTTATTCTGGGATGTCTTATGAGCCTTTGGTTGGGTTTAATACATTTTATGCATCGTGTGTTACAATATCTTCCGATGTGGCGAGTGTAAAGCCTAGGACAGTCGTTACATGCTGTCTTGTATATCCGTGCTTATTCTGGGATGTCTTATGAGCCTTTGGTTGGGTTTAATACATTTTATGCATCGTGTGTTACAATATCTTCCGGTTTGGCGAGTGTAAAGCCTAGGGCAGTCGTTACATGTTGTCTTGTATATCCGTGCTTATTCTGGGAAGTTTTAAGAGGCTTTTGGTTGGGTTTAATACATTTTATGTATCGTGTGTTCCAATATCTTCCGATTTGGCGAGTGTAAAGCCTAGGGCAGTCGTTACATGTTGTCTTGTATATCCGTGCTTATTCTGGGAAGTTTTAAGAGGCTTTTGGTTGGGTTTAATACATTTTATGTATCGTGTGTTCCAATATCTTCCGATTTGGCGAGTGTAAAGCCTAGGGTAGTCGTTACATGTTGTCTTGTATATCCGTGCTTATTCTGGGAAGTTTTAAGAGGCTTTTGGTTGGGTTTAATACATTTTATGTATCGTGTGTTCCAATATCTTCCGATTTGGCGAGTGTAAAGCCTAGGGCAGTCGTTACATGTTGTCTTGTATATCCGTGCTTATTCTGGGAAGTTTTAAGAGGCTTTTGGTTGGGTTTAATACATTTTATGTATCGTGTGTTCCAATATCTTCCGATTTGGCGAGTGTAAAGCCTAGGGCAGTCGTTACATGTTGTCTTGTATATCCGTGCTTATTCTGGGAAGTTTTAAGAGGCTTTTGGTTGGGTTTAATACATTTTATGTATCGTGTGTTCCAATATCTTCCGATTTGGCGAGTGTAAGGCCTAGGGCAGTCGTTACAAGTTGTCTTGTATATCCGTGCTTATTCTGGGAAGTTTTAAGAGGCTTTTGGTTGGGTTTAATACATTTTATGTATCGTGTGTTACAATATCTTCCGATTTGGCGAGTGTAAAGCCTAGGGCAGTCGTTACATGTTGTCTTGTATATCCGTGCTTATTCTGGGAAGTTTTAAAAGGCTTTTGGTTGGGTTTAATACATTTTATGTATCGTGTGTTACAATATCTTCCGATTTGGCGAGTGTAAAGCCTAGGGCAGTCGTTACATGTTGTCTTGTATATCCGAGCTTATTCTGGGATGTCTTGTGAGCCTTTGGTTGGGTTTAATACATTTTATGCATCGTGTGTTACAATATCTTCCGGTTTGGCGAGTGTAAAGCCTAGGGCAGTCGTTACATGTTGTCTTGTATATCCGTGCTTATTCTGGGAAGTTTTAAGAGGCTTTTGGTTGGGTTTAATACATTTTATGTATAGTGTCTAACAATATCTTCCGGTTTGCGAGTGTAAAGCCTAGGGCAGTCGTTACATGTTGTCTTGTATATCCGTGCTTATTCTGGGATGTCTTATGAGGCTTTTGGTTGGGTTTAATACAATTTATGCATCGTGTGTCACAATATCTTCCGGTTTATCGAGTATAAAGCCTAGGGCAGTCGTTACATGTTGTCTTGTATATCCGTGCTTATTCTGGGAAGTTTTAAAAGGCTTTTGGTTGGGTTTAATACATTTTATGTATCGTGTGTTACAATATCTTCCGGTTTGGCGAGTGTAAAGCCTAGGGCAGTCGTTACATGTTGTCTTGTATATCCGTGCTTATTCTGGGATATCTTATGAGCCTTTGGTTGGGTTTAATACATTTTATGCATCGTGTGTTACAATATCTTCCGATGTGGCGAGTGTAAAGCCTAGGACAGTCGTTACATGCTGTCTTGTATATCCGTGCTTATTCTGGGATGTCTTATGAGCCTTTGGTTGGGTTTAATACATTTTATGCATCGTGTGTTACAATATCTTCCGGTTTGGCGAGTGTAAAGCCTAGGGCAGTCGTTACATGTTGTCTTGTATATCCGTGCTTATTCTGGGAAGTTTTAAGAGGCTTTTGGTTGGGTTTAATACATTTTATGTATCGTGTGTTCCAATATCTTCCGATTTGGCGAGTGTAAAGCCTAGGGCAGTCGTTACATGTTGTCTTGTATATCCGTGCTTATTCTGGGAAGTATTAAGAGGCTTTTGGTTGGGTTTAATACATTTTATGTATCGTGTGTTCCAATATCTTCCGATTTGGCGAGTGTAAAGCCTAGGGTAGTCGTTACATGTTGTCTTGTATATCCGTGCTTATTCTGGGAAGTTTTAAGAGGCTTTTGGTTGGGTTTAATACATTTTATGTATCGTGTGTTCCAATATCTTCCGATTTGGCGAGTGTAAAGCCTAGGGCAGTCGTTACATGTTGTCTTGTATATCCGAGCTTATTCTGGGATGTCTTGTGAGCCTTTGGTTGGGTTTAATACATTTTATGCATCGTGTGTTACAATATCTTCCGGTTTGGCGAGTGTAAAGCCTAGGGCAGTCGTTACATGTTGTCTTGTATATCCGTGCTTATTCTGGGAAGTTTTAAAAGGCTTTTGGTTGGGTTTAATACATTTTATGTATCGTGTGTTACAATATCTTCCGCTTTGGCGAGTGTAAAGCCTAGGGCAGTCGTTACAAGTTGTCTTGTATATCCGTGCTTATTCTGGGATGTCTTATGAGCCTTTGGTTGGGTTTAATACATTTTATGCATCGTGTGTTACAATATCTTCCGATGTGGCGAGTGTAAAGCCTAGGACAGTCGTTACATGCAGTCTTGTATATCCGTGCTTATTCTGGGATGTCTTATGAGCCTTTGGTTGGGTTTAATACATTTTATGCATCGTGTGTTACAATATCTTCCGGTTTGGCGAGTGTAAAGCCTAGGGCAGTCGTTACATGTTGTCTTGTATATCCGTGCTTATTCTGGGAAGTTTTAAGAGGCTTTTGGTTGGGTTTAATACATTTTATGTATCGTGTGTTCCAATATCTTCCGATTTGGCGAGTGTAAAGCCTAGGGCAGTCGTTACATGTTGTCTTGTATATCCGTGCTTATTCTGGGAAGTTTTAAGAGGCTTTTGGTTGGGTTTAATACATTTTATGTATCGTGTGTTCCAATATCTTCCGATTTGGCGAGTGTAAAGCCTAGGGTAGTCGTTACATGTTGTCTTGTATATCCGTGCTTATTCTGGGAAGTTTTAAGAGGCTTTTGGTTGGGTTTAATACATTTTATGTATCGTGTGTTCCAATATCTTCCGATTTGGCGAGTGTAAAGCCTAGGGCAGTCGTTACATGTTGTCTTGTATATCCGTGCTTATTCTGGGAAGTTTTAAGAGGCTTTTGGTTGGGTTTAATACATTTTATGTATCGTGTGTTCCAATATCTTCCGATTTGGCGAGTGTAAAGCCTAGGGCAGTCGTTACATGTTGTCTTGTATATCCGTGCTTATTCTGGGAAGTTTTAAGAGGCTTTTGGTTGGGTTTAATACATTTTATGTATCGTGTGTTCCAATATCTTCCGATTTGGCGAGTGTAAGGCCTAGGGCAGTCGTTACAAGTTGTCTTGTATATCCGTGCTTATTCTGGGAAGTTTTAAGAGGCTTTTGGTTGGGTTTAATACATTTTATGTATCGTGTGTTACAATATCTTCCGATTTGGCGAGTGTAAAGCCTAGGGCAGTCGTTACATGTTGTCTTGTATATCCGTGCTTATTCTGGGAAGTTTTAAAAGGCTTTTGGTTGGGTTTAATACATTTTATGTATCGTGTGTTACAATATCTTCCGATTTGGCGAGTGTAAAGCCTAGGGCAGTCGTTACATGTTGTCTTGTATATCCGAGCTTATTCTGGGATGTCTTGTGAGCCTTTGGTTGGGTTTAATACATTTTATGCATCGTGTGTTACAATATCTTCCGGTTTGGCGAGTGTAAAGCCTAGGGCAGTCGTTACATGTTGTCTTGTATATCCGTGCTTATTCTGGGAAGTTTTAAGAGGCTTTTGGTTGGGTTTAATACATTTTATGTATAGTGTCTAACAATATCTTCCGGTTTGCGAGTGTAAAGCCTAGGGCAGTCGTTACATGTTGTCTTGTATATCCGTGCTTATTCTGGGATGTCTTATGAGGCTTTTGGTTGGGTTTAATACAATTTATGCATCGTGTGTCACAATATCTTCCGGTTTATCGAGTATAAAGCCTAGGGCAGTCGTTACATGTTGTCTTGTATATCCGTGCTTATTCTGGGAAGTTTTAAAAGGCTTTTGGTTGGGTTTAATACATTTTATGTATCGTGTGTTACAATATCTTCCGGTTTGGCGAGTGTAAAGCCTAGGGCAGTCGTTACATGTTGTCTTGTATATCCGTGCTTATTCTGGGATATCTTATGAGCCTTTGGTTGGGTTTAATACATTTTATGCATCGTGTGTTACAATATCTTCCGATGTGGCGAGTGTAAAGCCTAGGACAGTCGTTACATGCTGTCTTGTATATCCGTGCTTATTCTGGGATGTCTTATGAGCCTTTGGTTGGGTTTAATACATTTTATGCATCGTGTGTTACAATATCTTCCGGTTTGGCGAGTGTAAAGCCTAGGGCAGTCGTTACATGTTGTCTTGTATATCCGTGCTTATTCTGGGAAGTTTTAAGAGGCTTTTGGTTGGGTTTAATACATTTTATGTATCGTGTGTTCCAATATCTTCCGATTTGGCGAGTGTAAAGCCTAGGGCAGTCGTTACATGTTGTCTTGTATATCCGTGCTTATTCTGGGAAGTTTTAAGAGGCTTTTGGTTGGGTTTAATACATTTTATGTATCGTGTGTTCCAATATCTTCCGATTTGGCGAGTGTAAAGCCTAGGGTAGTCGTTACATGTTGTCTTGTATATCCGTGCTTATTCTGGGAAGTTTTAAGAGGCTTTTGGTTGGGTTTAATACATTTTATGTATCGTGTGTTCCAATATCTTCCGATTTGGCGAGTGTAAAGCCTAGGGCAGTCGTTACATGTTGTCTTGTATATCCGTGCTTATTCTGGGAAGTTTTAAGAGGCTTTTGGTTGGGTTTAATACATTTTATGTATCGTGTGTTACAATATCTTCCGATTTGGCGAGTGTAAAGCCTAGGGCAGTCGTTACATGTTGTCTTGTATATCCGTGCTTATTCTGGGAAGTTTTAAAAGGCTTTTGGTTGGGTTTAATACATTTTATGTATCGTGTGTTACAATATCTTCCGATTTGGCGAGTGTAAAGCCTAGGGCAGTCGTTACATGTTGTCTTGTATATCCGAGCTTATTCTGGGATGTCTTGTGAGCCTTTGGTTGGGTTTAATACATTTTATGCATCGTGTGTTACAATATCTTCCGGTTTGGCGAGTGTAAAGCCTAGGGCAGTCGTTACATGTTGTCTTGTATATCCGTGCTTATTCTGGGAAGTTTTAAGAGGCTTTTGGTTGGGTTTAATACATTTTATGTATAGTGTCTAACAATATCTTCCGGTTTGCGAGTGTAAAGCCTAGGGCAGTCGTTACATGTTGTCTTGTATATCCGTGCTTATTCTGGGATGTCTTATGAGGCTTTTGGTTGGGTTTAATACAATTTATGCATCGTGTGTCACAATATCTTCCGGTTTATCGAGTATAAAGCCTAGGGCAGTCGTTACATGTTGTCTTGTATATCCGTGCTTATTCTGGGAAGTTTTAAAAGGCTTTTGGTTGGGTTTAATACATTTTATGTATCGTGTGTTACAATATCTTCCGGTTTGGCGAGTGTAAAGCCTAGGGCAGTCGTTACATGTTGTCTTGTATATCCGTGCTTATTCTGGGATATCTTATGAGCCTTTGGTTGGGTTTAATACATTTTATGCATCGTGTGTTACAATATCTTCCGATGTGGCGAGTGTAAAGCCTAGGACAGTCGTTACATGCTGTCTTGTATATCCGTGCTTATTCTGGGATGTCTTATGAGCCTTTGGTTGGGTTTAATACATTTTATGCATCGTGTGTTACAATATCTTCCGGTTTGGCGAGTGTAAAGCCTAGGGCAGTCGTTACATGTTGTCTTGTATATCCGTGCTTATTCTGGGAAGTTTTAAGAGGCTTTTGGTTGGGTTTAATACATTTTATGTATCGTGTGTTCCAATATCTTCCGATTTGGCGAGTGTAAAGCCTAGGGCAGTCGTTACATGTTGTCTTGTATATCCGTGCTTATTCTGGGAAGTTTTAAGAGGCTTTTGGTTGGGTTTAATACATTTTATGTATCGTGTGTTCCAATATCTTCCGATTTGGCGAGTGTAAAGCCTAGGGTAGTCGTTACATGTTGTCTTGTATATCCGTGCTTATTCTGGGAAGTTTTAAGAGGCTTTTGGTTGGGTTTAATACATTTTATGTATCGTGTGTTCCAATATCTTCCGATTTGGCGAGTGTAAAGCCTAGGGCAGTCGTTACATGTTGTCTTGTATATCCGTGCTTATTCTGGGAAGTTTTAAGAGGCTTTTGGTTGGGTTTAATACATTTTATGTATCGTGTGTTCCAATATCTTCCGATTTGGCGAGTGTAAAGCCTAGGGCAGTCGTTACATGTTGTCTTGTATATCCGTGCTTATTCTGGGAAGTTTTAAGAGGCTTTTGGTTGGGTTTAATACATTTTATGTATCGTGTGTTCCAATATCTTCCGATTTGGCGAGTGTAAGGCCTAGGGCAGTCGTTACATGTTGTCTTGTATATCCGTGCTTATTCTGAGAAGTTTTAAGAGGCTTTTGGTTGGGTTTAATACATTTTATGTATCGTGTGTTCCAATATCTTCCGATTTGGCGAGTGTAAAGCCTAGGGCAGTCGTTACATGTTGTCTTGTATATCCGTGCTTATTCTGGGAAGTTTTAAGAGGCTTTTGGTTGGGTTTAATACATTTTATGTATCGTGTGTTCCAATATCTTCCGATTTGGCGAGTGTAAAGCCTAGGGCAGTCGTTACATGTTGTCTTGTATATCCGTGCTTATTCTGGGAAGTTTTAAGAGGCTTTTGGTTGGGTTTAATACATTTTATGAATCGTGTGTTCCAATATCTTCCGATTTGGCGAGTGTAAAGCCTAGGGCAGTCGTTACATGTTGTCTTGTATATCCGTGCTTATTCTGGGAAGTTTTAAGGGGCTTTTGGTTGGGTTTAAAACATTTTATGTATCGTGTGTTACAATATCTTCCGATTTGGCGAGTGTAAAGCCTAGGGCAGTCGTTACATGTTGTCTTGTATATCCGTGCTTATTCTGGGAAGTTTTAAGAGGCTTTTGGTTGGGTTTAATACATTGTATGTATCGTGTGTTCCAATATCTTCCGATTTGGCGAGTGTAAAGCCTAGGGCAGTCGTTACATGTTGTCTTGTATATCCGTGCTTATTCTGGGAAGTTTTAAGAGGCTTTTGGTTGGGTTTAATACATTTTATGTATCGTGTGTTCCAATATCTTCCGATTTGGCGAGTGTATAGCCTAGGGCAGTCGTTACATGTTGTCTTGTATATCCGTGCTTATTCTGGGAAGTTTTAAGGGGCTTTTGGTTGGGTTTAATACATTTTATGTATCGTGTGTTACAATATCTTCCGATTTGGCGAGTGTAAAGCCTAGGGCAGTCGTTACATGTTGTCTTGTATATCCGTGCTTATTCTGGGAAGTTTTAAGAGGCTTTTGGTTGGGTTTAATACATTTTATGTATCGTGTGTTCCAATATCTTCCGATTTGGCGAGTGTAAAGCCTAGGGCAGTCGTTACATGTTGTCTTGTATATCCGTGCTTATTCTGGGAAGTTTTAAGGGGCTTTTGGTTGGGTTTAATACATTTTATGTATCGTGTGTTACAATATCTTCCGATTTGGCGAGTGTAAAGCCTAGGGCAGTCGTTACATGTTGTCTTGTATATCCGTGCTTATTCTGGGATGTCTTATGAGCCTTTGGTTGGGTTTAATACATTTTATGCCTCGTGCGTTACAATATCTTCCGGTTTGGCGAGTGTAAAGCCTAGGGCAGTCGTTACATGTTGTCTTGTATATCCGTGCTTATTCTGGGAAATTTTAAGAGGCTTTTGGTTGGGTTTAATACATTTTATGTATCGTGTGTTGCAATATCTTCCGATTTGGCGAGTGTAAAGCCTAGGGCAGTCGTTACATGTTGTCTTGTATATCCGTGCTTATTCTGGGAAGTTTTAAGAGGCTTTTGGTTGGGTTTAATACATTTTATGTATCGTGTGTTACAATATCTTCCGATTTGGCGAGTGTAAAGCCTAGGGCAGTCGTTACATGTTGTCTTGTATATCCGTGCTTATTCTGGGAAGTTTTAAAAGGCTTTTGGTTGGGTTTAATACATTTTATGTATCGTGTGTTACAATATCTTCCGATTTGGCGAGTGTAAAGCCTAGGGCAGTCGTTACATGTTGTCTTGTATATCCGAGCTTATTCTGGGATGTCTTGTGAGCCTTTGGTTGGGTTTAATACATTTTATGCATCGTGTGTTACAATATCTTCCGATGTGGCGAGTGTAAAGCCTAGGACAGTCGTTACATGCTGTCTTGTATATCCGTGCTTATTCTGGGATGTCTTATGAGCCTTTGGTTGGGTTTAATACATTTTATGCATCGTGTGTTACAATATCTTCCGGTTTGGCGAGTGTAAAGCCTAGGGCAGTCGTTACATGTTGTCTTGTATATCCGTGCTTATTCTGGGAAGTTTTAAGAGGCTTTTGGTTGGGTTTAATACATTTTATGTATCGTGTGTTCCAATATCTTCCGATTTGGCGAGTGTAAAGCCTAGGGCAGTCGTTACATGTTGTCTTGTATATCCGTGCTTATTCTGGGAAGTTTTAAGAGGCTTTTGGTTGGGTTTAATACATTTTATGTATCGTGTGTTCCAATATCTTCCGATTTGGCGAGTGTAAAGCCTAGGGTAGTCGTTACATGTTGTCTTGTATATCCGTGCTTATTCTGGGAAGTTTTAAGAGGCTTTTGGTTGGGTTTAATACATTTTATGTATCGTGTGTTCCAATATCTTCCGATTTGGCGAGTGTAAAGCCTAGGGCAGTCGTTACATGTTGTCTTGTATATCCGTGCTTATTCTGGGAAGTTTTAAGAGGCTTTTGGTTGGGTTTAATACATTTTATGTATCGTGTGTTCCAATATCTTCCGATTTGGCGAGTGTAAAGCCTAGGGCAGTCGTTACATGTTGTCTTGTATATCCGTGCTTATTCTGGGAAGTTTTAAGAGGCTTTTGGTTGGGTTTAATACATTTTATGTATCGTGTGTTCCAATATCTTCCGATTTGGCGAGTGTAAGGCCTAGGGCAGTCGTTACAAGTTGTCTTGTATATCCGTGCTTATTCTGGGAAGTTTTAAGAGGCTTTTGGTTGGGTTTAATACATTTTATGTATCGTGTGTTACAATATCTTCCGATTTGGCGAGTGTAAAGCCTAGGGCAGTCGTTACATGTTGTCTTGTATATCCGTGCTTATTCTGGGAAGTTTTAAAAGGCTTTTGGTTGGGTTTAATACATTTTATGTATCGTGTGTTACAATATCTTCCGATTTGGCGAGTGTAAAGCCTAGGGCAGTCGTTACATGTTGTCTTGTATATCCGTGCTTATTCTGGGAAGTTTTAAGAGGCTTTTGGTTGGGTTTAATACATTTTATGCATCGTGTGTCACAATATCTTCTGGTTTGTCGAGTGTAAAGCCTAGGGCAGTCGTTACATGTTGTCTTGTATATCCGTGCTTATTCTGGGAAGTTTTATGAGGCTTTTGGTTAGGTTTAATACATTTTATGTATAGTGTCTAACAATAGCTTCCGGTTTGGCGAGTGTAAAGCCTAGGGCAGTTGTTACATGTTGTCTTGTATATCCGTGCTTATTCTGGGAAGTTTTAAAAGGCTTTTGGTTGGGTTTAATACATTTTATGTATCGTGTGTTACAATATCTTCCGGTTTGGCGAGTGTAAAGCCTAGGGCAGTCGTTACATGTAGTCTTGTATATCCGTGCTTATTCTGGGAAGTTTTAAGAGGCTTTCGGTTGGGTTTAATACATTTTATGTATCGTGTGTTACAATATCTTCCGGTTTGGCGAGTGTAAAGCCTAGGGCAGTCGTTACATGTTGTCTTGTATATCCGTGCTTATTCTGGGATGTCTTATGAGCCTTTGGTTGGGTTTAATACATTTTATGCATCGTGTGTTACAATATCTTCCGATTTGGCGAGTGTAAAGCCTAGGGCAATCGTTACATGTTGTCTTGTATATCCGTGCTTATTCTGGGATGTCTTATGAGCCTTTGGTTGGGTTTAATACATTTTATGCATAGTGTGTTACAATATCTTCCGGTTTGGCGAGTGTAAAGCCTAGGGCAGTCGTTACATGTGGTCTTGTATATCCGTGCTTATTCTGGGAAGCTTTAAGAGGCTTTTGGTTGGGTTTAATACATTTTATGTATCGTGTGTTACAATATCTTCCGATTTGGCGAGTGTAAAGCCCAGGGCAGTCGTTACATGTTGTCTTGTATATCCGTGCTTATTCTGGGAAGTTTTAAGAGGCTTTTGGTTGGGTTTAATACATTTTATGTATCGTGTGTTACAATATCTTCCGATTTGGCGAGTGTAAAGCCTAGGGCAGTCGTTACATGTTGTCTTGTATATCCGTGCTTATTCTGGGAAGTTTTAAAAGGCTTTTGGTTGGGTTTAATACATTTTATGTATCGTGTGTTAC
Source organism: Prosapia bicincta (assembly GCA_036971475.1). NCBI lineage: Eukaryota > Metazoa > Arthropoda > Insecta > Hemiptera > Cercopidae > Prosapia > Prosapia bicincta. Next base: position 11,067,178 of record JBAIZL010000011.1, on the reverse strand, counting down.
AATATCTTCCGATTTGGCGAGTGTAAAGCCTAGGGCAGTCGTTACATGTTGTCTTGTATATCCGTGCTTATTCTGGAAAGTTTTATGAGCCTTTGGTTGGGTTAATACATTTTATGTATCGTTTGTTACAATATCTTCCGGTTTGGCGAGTGTAAAGCCTAGGGCAGTCGTTACATGTTGTCTTGTATATCCGTGCTTATTCTGGGAAGTTTTATGTGCCTTTGGTTGGGTTAATACATTTTATGTATCGTTTGTTACAATATCTTCCGGTTTGCTAGTGTAAAGCCTAGGGCAGTCGTTACATGTTGTCTTGTATATCCGTGCTTATTCTGGGAAGTGTTAAGAGGCTTTTGGTTGGGTTTAATACATTTTATGTATCGTGTGTTACAATATCTTCCGGTTTGGCGAGTGTAAAGCCTAGGGCAGTCGTTACATGTTGTCTTGTATATCCGTGCTTATTCTGGGATGTCTTATGAGCCTTTGGTTGGGTTTAAACCATTTTATGCATCGTGTGTTACAATATCTTCCGATTTGGCGAGTGTAAAGCCTAGGGCAGTCGTTACATGTTGTCTTGTATATCCGTGCTTATTCTGGGATGTCTTATGAGCCTTTAGTTGGGTTTAATACATTTTATGCATCGTGCGTTACAATATCTTCCGGTTTGGCGAGTGTAAAGCCTAGGGCAGTCGTTACATGTTGTCTTGTATATCCGTGCTTATTCTGGGAAGTTTTAAGAGGCTTTTGGTTGGGTTTAATACATTTTATGTATCGTGTGTTACAATATCTTCCGATTTGGCGAGTGTAAAGCCTAGGGCAGTCGTTACATGTTGTCTTGTATATCCGTGCTTATTCTGGGAAGTTTTAAGAGGCTTTTGGTTGGGTTTAATACATTTTATGTATCGTGTGTTACAATATCTTCCGATTTGGCGAGTGTAAAGCCTAGGGCAGTCGTTACATGTTGTCTTGTATATCCGTGCTTATTCTGGGAAGTTTTAAAAGGCTTTTGGTTGGGTTTAATACATTTTATGTATCGTGTGTTACAATATCTTCCGATTTGGCGAGTGTAAAGCCTAGGGCAGTCGTTACATGTTGTCTTGTATATCCGAGCTTATTCTGGGATGTCTTGTGAGCCTTTGGTTGGGTTTAATACATTTTATGCATCGTGTGTTACAATATCTTCCGGTTTGGCGAGTGTAAAGCCTAGGGCAGTCGTTACATGTTGTCTTGTATATCCGTGCTTATTCTGGGAAGTTTTAAGAGGCTTTTGGTTGGGTTTAATACATTTTATGTATAGTGTCTAACAATATCTTCCGGTTTGCGAGTGTAAAGCCTAGGGGAGTCGTCACATGTTGTCTTGTATATCCGTGCTTATTCTGGGATGTCTTATGAGGCTTTTGGTTGGGTTTAATACAATTTATGCATCGTGTGTCACAATATCTTCCGGTTTATCGAGTATAAAGCCTAGGGCAGTCGTTACATGTTGTCTTGTATATCCGTGCTTATTCTGGGATATCTTATGAGCCTTTGGTTGGGTTTAATACATTTTATGCATCGTGTGTTACAATATCTTCCGATGTGGCGAGTGTAAAGCCTAGGACAGTCGTTACATGCTGTCTTGTATATCCGTGCTTATTCTGGGATGTCTTATGAGCCTTTGGTTGGGTTTAATACATTTTATGCATCGTGTGTTACAATATCTTCCGGTTTGGCGAGTGTAAAGCCTAGGGCAGTCGTTACATGTTGTCTTGTATATCCGTGCTTATTCTGGGAAGTTTTAAGAGGCTTTTGGTTGGGTTTAATACATTTTATGTATCGTGTGTTCCAATATCTTCCGATTTGGCGAGTGTAAAGCCTAGGGCAGTCGTTACATGTTGTCTTGTATATCCGTGCTTATTCTGGGAAGTTTTAAGAGGCTTTTGGTTGGGTTTAATACATTTTATGTATCGTGTGTTCCAATATCTTCCGATTTGGCGAGTGTAAAGCCTAGGGTAGTCGTTACATGTTGTCTTGTATATCCGTGCTTATTCTGGGAAGTTTTAAGAGGCTTTTGGTTGGGTTTAATACATTTTATGTATCGTGTGTTCCAATATCTTCCGATTTGGCGAGTGTAAAGCCTAGGGCAGTCGTTACATGTTGTCTTGTATATCCGTGCTTATTCTGGGAAGTTTTAAGAGGCTTTTGGTTGGGTTTAATACATTTTATGTATCGTGTGTTCCAATATCTTCCGATTTGGCGAGTGTAAGGCCTAGGGCAGTCGTTACATGTTGTCTTGTATATCCGTGCTTATTCTGGGAAGTTTTAAGAGGCTTTTGGTTGGGTTTAATACATTTTATGTATCGTGTGTTCCAATATCTTCCGATTTGGCGAGTGTAAAGCCTAGGGCAGTCGTTACATGTTGTCTTGTATATCCGTGCTTATTCTGGGAAGTTTTAAGAGGCTTTTGGTTGGGTTTAATACATTTTATGTATCGTGTGTTCCAATATCTTCCGATTTGGCGAGTGTAAAGCCTAGGGCAGTCGTAACATGTTGTCTTGTATATCCGTGCTTATTCTGGGAAGTTTTAAGAGGCTTTTGGTTGGGTTTAATACATTTTATGAATCGTGTGTTCCAATATCTTCCGATTTGGCGAGTGTAAAGCCTAGGGCAGTCGTTACATGTTGTCTTGTATATCCGTGCTTATTCTGGGATGTTTTAAGGGGCTTTTGGTTGGGTTTAAAACATTTTATGTATCGTGTGTTACAATATCTTCCGATTTGGCGAGTGTAAAGCCTAGGGCAGTCGTTACATGTTGTCTTGTATATCCGTGCTTATTCTGGGAAGTTTTAAGAGGCTTTTGGTTGGGTTTAATACATTTTATGTATCGTGTGTTCCAATATCTTCCGATTTGGCGAGTGTAAAGCCTAGGGCAGTCGTTACATGTTGTCTTGTATATCCGTGCTTATTCTGGGAAGTTTTAAGAGGCTTTTGGTTGGGTTTAATACATTTTATGTATCGTGTGTTCCAATATCTTCCGATTTGGCGAGTGTAAAGCCTAGGGCAGTCGTTACATGTTGTCTTGTATATCCGTGCTTATTCTGGGAAGTTTTAAGGGGCTTTTGGTTGGGTTTAATACATTTTATGTATCGTGTGTTACAATATCTTCCGATTTGGCGAGTGTAAAGCCTAGGGCAGTCGTTACATGTTGTCTTGTATATCCGTGCTTATTCTGGGAAGTTTTAAGAGGCTTTTGGTTGGGTTTAATACATTTTATGTATCGTGTGTTCCAATATCTTCCGATTTGGCGAGTGTAAAGCCTAGGGCAGTCGTTACATGTTGTCTTGTATATCCGTGCTTATTCTGGGAAGTTTTAAAAGGCTTTTGGTTGGGTTTAATACATTTTATGTATCGTGTGTTACAATATCTTCCGATTTGGCGAGTGTAAAGCCTAGGGCAGTCGTTACATGTTGTCTTGTATATCCGTGCTTATTCTGGGAAGTTTTAAGAGGCTTTTGGTTGGGTTTAATACATTTTATGCATCGTGTGTCACAATATTTTCTGGTTTGTCGAGTGTAAAGCCTAGGGCAGTCGTTACATGTTGTCTTGTATATCCGGGCTTATTCTGGGAAGTTTTCTGAGGCTTTTGGTTAGGTTTAATACATTTTATGTATAGTGTCTAACAATATCTTCCGGTTTGGCGAGTGTAAAGCCTAGGGCAGTCGTTACATGTTGTCTTGTATATCCGTGCTTATTCTGGGAAGTTTTAAGAGGCTTTTGGTTGGGTTTAATACATTTTATGTATCGTGTGTTCCAATATCTTCCGGTTTGGCGAGTGTAAAGCCTAGGGCAGTCGTTACATGTTGTCTTGTATATCCGTGCTTATTCTGGGATGTCTTATGAGCCTTTGGTTGGGTTTAATACATTTTATGCATCGTGTGTCACAATATTTTCTGGTTTGTCGAGTGTAAAGCCTAGGGCAGTCGTTACATGTTGTCTTGTATATCCGTGCTTATTCTGGGAAGTTTTAAAAGGCTTTTGGTTGGGTTTAATACATTTTATGTATCGTGTGTTACAATATCTTCCGATTTGGCGAGTGTAAAGCCTAGGGCAGTCGTTACATGTTGTCTTGTATATCCGTGCTTATTCTGGGAAGTTTTAAGAGGCTTTTGGTTGGGTTTAATACATTTTATGTATCGTGTGTTCCAATATCTTCCGGTTTGGCGAGTGTAAAGCCTAGGGCAGTCGTTACATGTTGTCTTGTATATCCGTGCTTATTCTGGGATGTCTTATGAGCCTTTGGTTGGGTTTAATACATTTTATGCATCGTGTGTTACAATATCTTCCGATTTGGCGAGTGTAAGGCCTAGGGCAGTCGTTACATGTTGTCTTGTATATCCGTGCTTTTTCTGGGATGTCTTATGAGCCTTTGGTTGGGTTTAATACATTTTATGCATCGTGTGTTACAATATCTTCCGGTTTGGCGAGTGTAAAGCCTAGGGCAGTCGTTACATGTTGTCTTGTATATCCGTGCTTATTCTGGGAAGTTTTAAGAGGCTTTTGGTTGGGTTTAATACATTTTATGTATCGTGTGTTACAATATCTTCCGATTTGGCGAGTGTAAAGCCTAGGGCAGTCGTTACATGTTGTCTTGTATATCCGTGCTTATTCTGGGAAGTTTTAAGAGGCTTTTGGTTGGGTTTAATACATTTTATGTATCGTGTGTTACAATATCTTCCGATTTGGCGAGTGTAAAGCCTAGGGCAGTCGTTACATGTTGTCTTGTATATCCGTGCTTATTCTGGAAAGTTTTAAAAGGCTTTTGGTTGGGTTTAATACATTTTATGTATCGTGTGATACAATATCTTCCGATTTGGCGAGTTTAAAGCCTAGGGCAGTCGTTACATGTTGTCTTGTATATCCGTGCTTATTCTGGGAAGTTTTAAGAGGCTTTTGGTTGGGTTTAATTCATTTTATGCATCGTGTGTCACAATGTCTTCTGGTTTGTCGAGTGTAAAGCCTAGGGCAGTCGTTACATGTTGTCTTGTATATCGTGCTTATTCTGGGAAGTTTTATGAGGCTTTTGGTTAGGTTTAATCCATTTTATATATAGTGTCTAACAATATCTTCCGGTTTGGCGAGTGTAAAGCCTAGGGCAGTTGTTTCATGTTGTCTTGTATATCCGTGCTTATTCTGGGAAGTTTTAAAAGGCTTTTGGTTGGGTTTAATACATTTTATGTATCGTGTGATACAATATCTTCCGGTTTGGCGAGTGTAAAGCCTAGGGCAGTCGTTACATGTAGTCTTTTATATCCGTGCTTATTCTGGGAAGTTTTAAGAGGCTTTTGGTTGGGTTTAATACATTTTGTGTATCGTGTGTTACAATATCTTCCGAGTTGGCGAGTGTAAAGCCTAGGGCAGTCGTTACATGTTGTCTTGTATATCCGTGCTTATTCTGGGAAGTTTTAAGAGGCTTTTGGTTGGGTTTAATACATTTTATGTATAGTGTCTAACAATATCTTCCGGTTTGGCGAGTGTAAAGCCTAGGGCAGTCGTTACATGTTGTCTTGTATATCCGTGCTTATTCTGGGAAGTTTTAAAAGGCTTTTGGTTGGGTTTAATACATTTTGTGTATCGTGTGTTACAATATCTTCCGAGTTGGCGAGTGTAAAGCCTAGGGCAGTCGTTACATGTTGTCTTGTATATCCGTGCTTATTCTGGGAAGTTTTAAAAGGCTTTTGGTTGGGTTTAATACATTTTGTGTATCGTTTGTTACAATATCTTCCGGTTTGTCGAGTGTAAAGCCTAGGGCAGTCGTTACATGTTGTCTTGTATATCCGTGCTTATTCTGGGAAGTTTTAAAAGGCTTTTGGTTGGGTTTAATACATTTTGTGTATCGTGTGTTACAATATCTTCCGAGTTGGCGAGTGTAAAGCCTAGGGCAGTCGTTACATGTTGTCTTGTATATCCGTGCTTATTCTGGGAAATTTTAAGAGGCTTTTGGTTGGGTTTAATACATTTTGTGTATCGTGTGTTACAATATCTTCCGAGTTGGCGAGTGTAAAGCCTAGGGCAGTCGTTACATGTTGTCTTGTATATCCGTGCTTATTCTGGGAAGTTTTATGAGGCTTTGGTTGGGTTTAATACATTTTATGTATCGTGTGTTACAATATCTTCCGATTTGTCGAGTGTAAAGCCTAGGGCAGTCGTTACATGTTGTCTTGTATATCCGTGCTTATTCTGGGAAGTTTTATGAGGTTTTTGGTTGGGTTTAATACATTTTATGTATCGCGTGTTACAATATCTTCCGGTTTGGCGAGTGTAAAGCCTAGGGCAGTCGTTACATGTTGTCTTGTATATCCGTGCCTATTCTGGGAAGTTTTATGAGGCTTTTGGTTGGGTTTAATACATTTTATGTATCGTGTGTTACAATATCTTCCGGTTTGGCTAGTGTAAAGCCTAGGGCAGTCGTTACATGTTGTCTTGTATATCCGTGCTTATTCTGGGAAGTTTTAAGAGGCTTTTGGTTGGGTTTAATACATTTTATGTATCGTGTGTTACAATATCTTCCGATTTGGCGAGTGTAAAGCCTAGGGCAGTCGTTACATGTTGTCTTGTATATCCGTGCTTATTCTGGGAAGTTTTAAAAGGCTTTTGGTTGGGTTTAATACATTTTATGTATCGTGTGTTACAATATCTTCCGGTTTGGCGAGTGTAAAGTCTAGGGTAGTCGTTACATGTTGTCTTGTATATCCGTGCTTATTGTGGGAAGTTTTAAAAGGCTTTTGGTTGGGTTTAATAAATTTTATGTATAGTGTGTTACAATATCTTCCGGTTTGGCGAGTGTAAAGCCTAGCGCAGTCGTTACATGTTGTCTTGTATATCCGTGCTTATTCTGGGAAGTTTTAAAAGGCTTTTGGTTGGGTTTAATACATTTTATGTATCGTGTGTTACAATATCTTCCGGTTTGGCGAGTGTAAAGCCTAGGGCAGTCGTTACATGTTGACTTGTATATCCGTGCTTATTCTGGGAAGTTTTAAAAGGCTTTTGGTTGGGTTTAATACATTTTATGTATCGTGTGTTACAATATCTTCCGGTTTGGCGAGTATAAAGCCTAGGGCAGTCGTTACATGTTGTCTTGTATATCCGTGCTTATTCTGGGATGTCTTATGAGGCTTTTGGTTTGGTTTAATACAATTTATGCATCGTGTGTCACAATATCTTCCGGTTTGTCGAGTGTAAAGCCTAGGGCAGTCGTTACATGTTCTCTTGTATATCCGTGCTTATTCTGGAAAGTTTTAAGAGGCTTTTGGTTGGGTTTAATACATTTTATGTATCGTGTGTTACAATATCTTCCGGTTTGGCGAGTGTAAAGCCTAGGGCAGTCGTTACATGTTGTCTTGTATATCCGTGCTTATTCTGGAAAGTTTTATGAGCCTTTGGTTGAGTTAATACATTTTATGTATCGTTTGTTACAATATCTTCCGGTTTGCGAGTGTAAAGCCTAGGGCAGTCGTTACATGTTGTCTTGTATATCCGTGCTTATTCTGGGATGTCTTATGAGGCTTTTGGTTGGGTTTAATACAATTTATGCATCGTGTGTCACAATATCTTCCGGTTTGTCGAGTGTAAAGCCTAGGGCAGTCGTTACATGTTGTCTTGTATATCCGTGCTTATTCTGGGAAGTTTTAAAAGGCTTTTGGTTGGGTTTAATACATTTTATGTATCGTGTGTTACAATATCTTCCGGTTTGGCGAGTGTAAAGCCTAGGGCAGTCGTTACATGTTGTCTTGTATATCCGTGCTTACTCTGGGATGTCTTATGAGCCTTTGGTTGGGTTTAATACATTTTATGCATCGTGTGTAACAATATCTTCCGATTTGGCGAGTGTAAAGCCTAGGGCAGTCGTTACATGTTGTCTTGTATATCCGTGCTTATTCTGGGAAGTTTTAAGAGGCTTTTGGTTGGGTTTAATACATTTTATGTATCGTGTGTTACAATATCTTCCGGTTTGGCGAGTGTAAAGCCTAGGGCAGTCGTTACATGTTGTCTTGTATATTCGTGCTTATTCTGGGAAGTTTTAAAAGGCTTTTGGTTGGGTTTAATACATTTTATGTATCGTGTGTTACAATATCTTCCAGTTTGGCGAGTATAAAGCCTAGGGCAGTCGTTACATGTTGTCTTGTATATCCGTGCTTATTCTGGGATGTCTTATGAGGCTTTTGGTTTGGTTTAATACAATTTATGCATCGTGTGTCACAATATCTTCCGGTTTGTCGAGTGTAAAGCCTAGGGCAGTCGTTACATGTTCTCTTGTATATCCGTGCTTATTCTGGAAAGTTTTAAGAGGCTTTTGGTTGGGTTTAATACATTTTATGTATCGTGTGTTACAATATCTTCCGGTTTGGCGAGTGTAAAGCCTAGGGCAGTCGTTACATGTTTTCTTGTATATCCGTGCTTATTCTGGAAAGTTTTATGAGCCTTTGGTTGAGTTAATACATTTTATGTATCGTTTGTTACAATATCTTCCGGTTTGCGAGTGTAAAGCCTTGGGCAGTCGTTACATGTTATCTTGTATATCCGTGCTTATTCTGGGATGTCTTATGAGGCTTTTGGTTGGGTTTAATACAATTTATGTATCGTGTGTTACAATATCTTCCGGTTTGGCGAGTGTAAAGCCTAGGGCAGTCGTTACATGTTGTCTTGTATATCCGTGCTTATTCTGGAAAGTTTTATGAGCCTTTGGTTGAGTTAATACATTTTATGTATCGTTTGTTACAATATCTTCCGGTTTGGCGAGTGTAAAGCCTAGGGCAGTCGTTACATGTTGTCTTGTATATCCGTGCTTATTCTGGGATGTCTTATGAGGCTTTTGGTTGGGTTTAATACAGTTTATGCATCGTGTGTCACAATATCTTCCGGTTTGTCGAGTGTAAAGCCTAGGGCAGTCGTTACATGTTGTCTTGTATATCCGTGCTTATTCTGGGAAGTTTTATGTGCCTTTGGTTGGGTTAATACATTTTATGTATCGTTTGTTACAATATCTTCCGAGTTGGCGAGTGTAAAGCCTAGGGCAGTCGTTACATGTTGTCTTGTATATCCGTGCTTATTCTGGGAAGTTTTAAAAGGCTTTTGGTTGGGTTTAATACATTTTATGTATCGTGTGTTACAATATCTTCCGGTTTGGCGAGTGTAAAGCCTAGGGCAGTCGTTACATGTTGTCTTGTATATCCGTGCTTATTCTGGGATGTCTTATGAGCCTTTGGTTGGGTTTAATACATTTTATGCATCGTGTGTTACAATATCTTCCGATTTGGCGAGTGTAAGGCCTAGGGCAGTCGTTACATGTTGTCTTGTATATCCGTGCTTATTCTGGGTTGTCTTATGAGCCTTTGGTTGGGTTTAATACATTTTATGTATCGTGTGTTACAATATCTTCCGATTTGGCGAGTGTAAAGCCTAGGGCAGTCGTTACATGTTGTCTTGTATATCCGTGCTTATTCTGGGAAGTTTTATGAGGCTTTGGTTGGGTTTAATACATTTTATGTATCGTGTGTTACAATATCTTCCGATTTGTCGAGTGTAAAGCCTAGGGCAGTCGTTACATGTTGTCTTGTATATCCGTGCTTATTCTGGGAAGTTGTATGAGCCTTTGGTTGGGTTTAATACATTTTATGTATCGTGTGTTACAATATCTTCCGGTTTGGCGAGTGTAAAGTCTAGGGCAGTCGTTACATGTTGTCTTGTATATCCGTGCTTATTCTGGGAAGTTTTAAAAGGCTTTTGGTTGGGTTTAATACATTTTATGTATCGTGTGTTACAATATCTTCCGATTTGGCGAGTGTAAAGCCTAGGGCAGTCGTTACATGTTGTCTTGTATATCCGTGCTTATTCTGGGAAGTTTTAAGAGGCTTTTGGTTGGGTTTAATACATTTTATGCATCGTGTGTCACAATATCTTCTGGTTTGTCGAGTGTAAAGCCTAGGGCAGTCGTTACATGTTGTCTTGTATATCCGTGCTTATTCTGGGAAGTTTTATGAGGCTTTTGCTTAGGTTTAATCCATTTTATGTATAGTGTCTAACAATATCTTCCGGTTTGGCGAGTGTAAAGCCTAGGGCAGTTGTTACATGTTGTCTTGTATATCCGTGCTTATTCTGGGAAGTTTTAAAAGGCTTTTGGTTGGGTTTAATACATTTTATGTATCGTGTGTTACAATATCTTCCGGTTTGGCGAGTGTAAAGCCTAGGGCAGTCGTTACATGTAGTCTTTTATATCCGTGCTTATTCTGGGAAGTTTTAAGAGGCTTTTGGTTGGGTTTAATACATTTTGTGTATCGTGTGTTACAATATCTTCCGAGTTGGCGAGTGTAAAGCCTAGGGCAGTCGTTACATGTTGTCTTGTATATCCGTGCTTATTCTGGGAAGTTTTAAGAGGCTTTTGGTTGGGTTTAATACATTTTATGTATCGTGTGTTACAATATCTTCCGGTTTGGCGAGTGTAAAGTCTAGGGCAGTCGTTACATGTTGTCTTGTATATCCGTGCTTATTCTGGGAAGTTTTAAAAGGCTTTTGGTTGGGTTTAATACATTTTATGTATCGTGTGTTACAATATCTTCCGGTTTGGCGAGTGTAAAGCCTAGGGCAGTCGTTACATGTTGACTTGTATATCCGTGCTTATTCTGGGAAGTTTTAAAAGGCTTTTGGTTGGGTTTAATATATTTTATGTATCGTGTGTTACAATATCTTCCGGTTTGGCGAGTATAAAGCCTAGGGCAGTCGTTACATGTTGTCTTGTATATCCGTGCTTATTCTGGGATGTCTTATGAGGCTTTTGGTTTGGTTTAATACAATTTATGCATCGTGTGTCACAATATCTTCCGGTTTGTCGAGTGTAAAGCCTAGGGCAGTCGTTACATGTTCTCTTGTATATCCGTGCTTATTCTGGAAAGTTTTAAGAGGCCTTTGGTTGGGTTTAATACATTTTATGTATCGTGTGTTACAATATCTTCCGGTTTGGCGAGTGTAAAGCCTAGGGCAGTCGTTACATGTTGTCTTGTATATCCGTGCTTATTCTGGAAAGTTTTATGAGCCTTTGGTTGAGTTAATACATTTTATGTATCGTTTGTTACAATATCTTCCGGTTTGCGAGTGTAAAGCCTAGGGCAGTCGTTACATGTTGTCTTGTATATCCGTGCTTATTCTGGGATGTCTTATGAGGCTTTTGGTTGGGTTTAATACAATTTATGCATCGTGTGTCACAATATCTTCCGGTTTGTCGAGTGTAAAGCCTAGGGCAGTCGTTACATGTTGTCTTGTATATCCGTGCTTATTCTGGGAAGTTTTAAAAGGCTTTTGGTTGGGTTTAATACATTTTATGTATCGTGTGTTACAATATCTTCCGGTTTGGCGAGTGTAAAGCCTAGGGCAGTCGTTACATGTTGTCTTGTATATCCGTGCTTACTCTGGGATGTCTTATGAGCCTTTGGTTGGGTTTAATACATTTTATGCATCGTGTGTAACAATATCTTCCGATTTGGCGAGTGTAAAGCCTAGGGCAGTCGTTACATGTTGTCTTGTATATCCGTGCTTATTCTGGGAAGTTTTAAGAGGCTTTTGGTTGGGTTTAATACATTTTATGTATCGTGTGTTACAATATCTTCCGGTTTGGCGAGTGTAAAGCCTAGGGCAGTCGTTACATGATGTCTTGTATATCCGTGCTTATTCTGGAAAGTTTTATGAGCCTTTGGTTGAGTTAATACATTTTATGTATCGTTTGTTACAATATCTTCCGGTTTGCGAGTGTAAAGCCTAGGGCAGTCGTTACATGTTGTCTTGTATATCCGTGCTTATTCTGGGATGTCTTATGAGGCTTTTGGTTGGGTTTAATACAATTTATGTATCGTGTGTTACAATATCTTCCGGTTTGGCGAGTGTAAAGCCTAGGGCAGTCGTTACATGTTGTCTTGTATATCCGTGCTTATTCTGGAAAGTTTTATGAGCCTTTGGTTGAGTTAATACATTTTATGTATCGTTTGTTACAATATCTTCCGGTTTGGCGAGTGTAAAGCCTAGGGCAGTCGTTACATGTTGTCTTGTATATCCGTGCTTATTCTGGGATGTCTTATGAGGCTTTTGGTTGGGTTTAATACAATTTATGCATCGTGTGTCACAATATCTTCCGGTTTGTCGAGTGTAAAGCCTAGGGCAGTCGTTACATGTTGTCTTGTATATCCGTGCTTATTCTGGGAAGTTTTATGTGAATTTGGTTGGGTTAATACATTTTATGTATCGTTTGTTACAATATCTTCCGAGTTGGCGAGTGTAAAGCCTAGGGCAGTCGTTACATGTTGTCTTGTATATCCGTGCTTATTCTGGGAAGTTTTAAAAGGCTTTTGGTTGGGTTTAATACATTTTATGTATCGTGTGTTACAATATCTTCCGGTTTGGCGAGTGTAAAGCCTAGGGCAGTCGTTACATGTTGTCTTGTATATCCGTGCTTATTCTGGGATGTCTTATGAGCCTTTGGTTGGGTTTAATACATTTTATGCATCGTGTGTTACAATATCTTCCGATTTGGCGAGTGTAAGGCCTAGGGCAGTCGTTACATGTTGTCTTGTATATCCGTGCTTATTCTGGGTTGTCTTATGAGCCTTTGGTTGGGTTTAATACATTTTATGTATCGTGTGTTACAATATCTTCCGATTTGGCGAGTGTAAAGCCTAGGGCAGTCGTTACATGTTGTCTTGTATATCCGTGCTTATTCTGGGAAGTTTTATGAGGCTTTGGTTGGGTTTAATACATTTTATGTATCGTGTGTTACAATATCTTCCGATTTGTCGAGTGTAAAGCCTAGGGCAGTCGTTACATGTTGTCTTGTATATCCGTGCTTATTCTGGGAAGTTGTATGAGCCTTTGGTTGGGTTTAATACATTTTATGTATCGTGTGTTACAATATCTTCCGGTTTGGCGAGTGTAAAGTCTAGGGCAGTCGTTACATGTTGTCTTGTATATCCGTGCTTATTCTGGGAAGTTTTAAAAGGCTTTTGGTTGGGTTTAATACATTTTATGTATCGTGTGTTACAATATCTTCCGATTTGGCGAGTGTAAAGCTTAGGGCAGTCGTTACATGTTGTCTTGTATATCCGTGCTTATTCTGGGAAGTTTTAAGAGGCTTTTGGTTGGGTTTAATACATTTTATGCATCGTGTGTCACAATATCTTCTGGTTTGTCGAGTGTAAAGCCTAGGGCAGTCGTTACATGTTGTCTTGTATATCCGTGCTTATTCTGGGAAGTTTTATGAGGCTTTTGGTTAGGTTTAATCCATTTTATGTATAGTGTCTAACAATATCTTCCGGTTTGGCGAGTGTAAAGCCTAGGGCAGTTGTTACATGTTGTCTTGTATATCTGTGCTTATTCTGGGAAGTTTTAAAAGGCTTTTGGTTGGGTTTAATACATTTTATGTATCGTGTGTTACAATATCTTCCGGTTTGGCGAGTGTAAAGCCTAGGGCAGTCGTTACATGTAGTCTTTTATATCCGTGCTTATTCTGGGAAGTTTTAAGAGGCTTTTGGTTGGGTTTAATACATTTTGTGTATCGTGTGTTACAATATCTTCCGAGTTGGCGAGTGTAAAGCCTAGGGCAGTCGTTACATGTTGTCTTGTATATCCGTGCTTATTCTGGGAAGTTTTAAGAGGCTTTTGGTTGGGTTTAATACATTTTATGTATCGTGTGTTACAATATCTTCCGATTTGGCGAGTGTAAAGCCTAGGGCAGTCGTTACATGTTGTCTTGTATATCCGTGCTTATTCTGGGAAGTTTTATGAGGCTTTGGTTGGGTTTAATACATTTTATGTATCGTGTGTTACAATATCTTCCGATTTGTCGAGTGTAAAGCCTAGGGCAGTCGTTACATGTTGTCTTGTATATCCGTGCTTATTCTGGGAAGTTGTATGAGCCTTTGGTTGGGTTTAATACATTTTATGTATCGTGTGTTACAATATCTTCCGGTTTGGCGAGTGTAAAGTCTAGGGCAGTCGTTACATGTTGTCTTGTATATCCGTGCTTATTCTGGGAAGTTTTATGAGGCTTTTGGTTAGGTTTAATACATTTTATGTATCGCGTGTTACAATATCTTCCGGTTTGGCGAGTGTAAAGCCTAGGGCAGTCGTTACATGTTGTCTTGTATATCCGTGCTTATTCTGGGAAGTTTTATGAGGCTTTTGGTTGGGTTTAATACATTTTATGTATCGTGTGTTACAATATCTTCCGGTTTGGCGAGTGTAAAGCCTAGGGCAGTCGTTACATGTTGTCTTGTATATCCGTGCTTATTCTGGGAAGTTTTAAGAGGCTTTTGGTTGGGTTTAATACATTTTATGTATCGTGTGTTACAATATCTTCCGATTTGGCGAGTGTAAAGCCTAGGGCAGTCGTTACATGTTGTCTTGTATATCCGTGCTTATTCTGGGAAGTTTTAAAAGGCTTTTGGTTGGGTTTAATACATTTTATGTATCGTGTGTTACAATATCTTAAGGTTTGGCGAGTGTAAAGCCTAGGGCAGTCGTTACATGTTGACTTGTATATCCGTGCTTATTCTGGGAAGTTTTAAAAGGCTTTTGGTTGGGTTTAATACATTTTATGTATCGTGTGTTACAATATCTTCCGGTTTGGCGAGTATAAAGCCTAGGGCAGTCGTTACATGTTCTCTTGTATATCCGTGCTTATTCTGGAAAGTTTTAAGAGGCTTTTGGTTGGGTTTATTACATTTTATGTATCGTGTGTTACAATATCTTCCGGTTTGGCGAGTGTAAAGCCTAGGGCAGTCGTTACATGTTGTCTTGTATATCCGTGCTTATTCTGGAAAGTTTTATGAGCCTTTGGTTGAGTTAATACATTTTATGTATCGTTTGTTACAATATCTTCCGGTTTGCGAGTGTAAAGCCTAGGGCAGTCGTTACATGTTGTCTTGTATATCCGTGCTTATTCTGGGATGTCTTATGAGGCTTTTGGTTGGGTTTAATACAATTTATGCATCGTGTGTCACAATATCTTCCGGTTTGTCGAGTGTAAAGCCTAGGGCAGTCGTTACATGTTGTCTTGTATATCCGTGCTTATTCTGGGAAGTTTTAAAAGGCTTTTGGTTGGGTTTAATACATTTTATGTATCGTGTGTTACAATATCTTCCGGTTTGGCGAGTGTAAAGCCTAGGGCAGTCGTTACATGTTGTCTTGTATATCCGTGCTTATTCTGGGATGTCTTATGAGCCTTTGGTTGGGTTTAATACATTTTATGCATCGTGTGTTACAATATCTTCCGATTTGGCGAGTGTAAAGCCTAGGGCAGTCGTTACATGTTGTCTTGTATATCCGTGCTTATTCTGGGAAGTTTTAAGAGGCTTTTGGTTGGGTTTAATACATTTTATGTATCGTGTGTTACAATATCTTCCGGTTTGGCGAGTGTAAAGCCTAGGGCAGTCGTTACATGTAGTCTTTTATATCCGTGCTTATTCTGGGAAGTTTTAAGAGGCTTTTGGTTGGGTTAATACATTTTATGTATCGTGTGTTACAATATCTTCCGATTTGTCGAGTGTAAAGCCTAGGGCAGTCGTTACATGTTGTCCTGTATATCCGTGCTTATTCTGGGAAGTTGTATGAGCCTTTGGTTGGGTTTAATATATTTTATGTATCGTGTGTTACAATATCTTCCGGTTTGGCGAGTGTAAAGCCTAGGGCAGTCGTTACATGTTGTCTTGTATATCCGTGCGTATTCTGGGAAGTTTTATGAGGCTTTTGGTTGGGTTTAATACATTTTATGTATCGCGTGTTACAATATCTTCCGGTTTGGCGAGTGTAAAGCCTAGGGCAGTCGTTACATGTTGTCTTGTATATCCGTGCTTATTCTGGGAAGTTTTATGAGGCTTTTGGTTGGGTTTAATACATTTTATGTATCGTGTGTTACAATATCTTCCGGTTTGGCGAGTGTAAAGCCTAGGGCAGTCGTTACATGTTGTCTTGTATATCCGGGCTTATTCTGGGAAGTTTTAAGAGGCTTTTGGTTGGGTTTAATACATTTTATGTATCGTGTGTTACAATATCTTCCGATTTGGAGAGTGTAAAGCCTAGGGCAGTCGTTACATGTTGTCTTGTATATCCGTGCTTATTCTGGGAAGTTTTAAAAGGCTTTTGGTTGGGTTTAATACATTTTATGTATCGTGTGTTACAATATCTTCCGGTTTGGCGAGTGTAAAGTCTAGGGCAGTCGTTACATGTTGTCTTGTATATCCGTGCTTATTGTGGGAAGTTTTAAAAGGCATTTGGTTGGGTTTAATAAGTTTTATGTATAGTGTGTTACAATATCTTCCGGTTTGGCGAGTGTAAAGCCTAGGGCAGTCGTTACATGTTGTCTTGTATATCCGTGCTTATTCTGGGAAGTTTTAAAAGGCTTTTGGTTGGGTTTAATACATTTTATGTATCGTGTGTTACAATATCTTCCGGTTTGGCAAGTGTAAAGCCTAGGGCAGTCGTCACATGTTGACTTGTATATTCGTGCTTATTCTGGGAAGTTTTAAAAGGCTTTTGGTTGGGTTTAATACATTTTATGTATCGTGTGTTACAATATCTTCCGGTTTGGCGAGTGTAAAGCCTAGGGCAGTCGTTACATGTTGTCTTGTATATCCGTGCTTATTCTGGGAAGTTTTATGAGGCTTTTGGTTAGGTTTAATCCATTTTATGTATAGTGTCTAACAATATCTTCCGGTTTGGCGAGTGTAAAGCCTAGGGCAGTTGTTACATGTTGTCTTGTATATCTGTGCTTATTCTGGGAAGTTTTAAAAGGCTTTTGGTTGGGTTTAATACATTTTATGTATCGTGTGTTACAATATCTTCCGGTTTGGCGAGTGTAAAGCCTAGGGCAGTCGTTACATGTTGTCTTGTATATCCGTGCTTATTCTGGGATGTCTTATGAGCCTTTGGTTGGGTTTAATACATTTTATGCATCGTGTGTTACAATATCTTCCGATTTGGCGAGTGTAAGGCCTAGGGCAGTCGTTACATGTTGTCTTGTATATCCGTGCTTATTCTGGGTTGTCTTATGAGCCTTTGGTTGGGTTTAATACATTTTATGTATCGTGTGTTACAATATCTTCCGATTTGGCGAGTGTAAAGCCTAGGGCAGTCGTTACATGTTGTCTTGTATATCCGTGCTTATTCTGGGAAGTTTTATGAGGCTTTGGTTGGGTTTAATACATTTTATGTATCGTGTGTTACAATATCTTCCGATTTGTCGAGTGTAAAGCCTAGGGCAGTCGTTACATGTTGTCTTGTATATCCGTGCTTATTCTGGGAATTTGTATGAGCCTTTGGTTGGGTTTAATACATTTTATGTATCGTGTGTTACAATATCTTCCGGTTTGGCGAGTGTAAAGTCTAGGGCAGTCGTTACATGTTGTCTTGTATATCCGTGCTTATTCTGGGAAGTTTTAAAAGGCTTTTGGTTGGGTTTAATACATTTTATGTATCGTGTGTTACAATATCTTCCGATTTGGCGAGTGTAAAGCCTAGGGCAGTCGTTACATGTTGTCTTGTATATCCGTGCTTATTCTGGGAAGTTTTAAGAGGCTTTTGGTTGGGTTTAATACATTTTATGCATCGTGTGTCACAATATCTTCTGGTTTGTCGAGTGTAAAGCCTAGGGCAGTCGTTACATGTTGTCTTGTATATCCGTGCTTATTCTGGGAAGTTTTATGAGGCTTTTGGTTAGGTTTAATCCATTTTATGTATAGTGTCTAACAATATCTTCCGGTTTGGCGAGTGTAAAGCCTAGGGCAGTTGTTACATGTTGTCTTGTATATCTGTGCTTATTCTGGGAAGTTTTAAAAGGCTTTTGGTTGGGTTTAATACATTTTATGTATCGTGTGTTACAATATCTTCCGGTTTGGCGAGTGTAAAGCCTAGGGCAGTCGTTACATGTAGTCTTTTATATCCGTGCTTATTCTGGGAAGTTTTAAGAGGCTTTTGGTTGGGTTTAATACATTTTGTGTATCGTGTGTTACAATATCTTCCGAGTTGGCGAGTGTAAAGCCTAGGGCAGTCGTTACATGTTGTCTTGTATATCCGTGCTTATTCTGGGAAGTTTTAAGAGGCTTTTGGTTGGGTTTAATACATTTTATGTATCGTGTGTTACAATATCTTCCGATTTGGCGAGTGTAAAGCCTAGGGCAGTCGTTACATGTTGTCTTGTATATCCGTGCTTATTCTGGGAAGTATTATGAGGCTTTGGTTGGGTTTAATACATTTTATGTATCGTGTGTTACAATATCTTCCGATTTGTCGAGTGTAAAGCCTAGGGCAGTCGTTACATGTTGTCTTGTATATCCGTGCTTATTCTGGGAAGTTGTATGAGCCTTTGGTTGGGTTTAATACATTTTATGTATCGTGTGTTACAATATCTTCCGGTTTGGCGAGTGTAAAGTCTAGGGCAGTCGTTACATGTTGTCTTGTATATCCGTGCTTATTCTGGGAAGTTTTATGAGGCTTTTGGTTAGGTTTAATACATTTTATGTATCGCGTGTTACAATATCTTCCGGTTTGGCGAGTGTAAAGCCTAGGGCAGTCGTTACATGTTGTCTTGTATATCCGTGCTTATTCTGGGAAGTTTTATGAGGCTTTTGGTTGGGTTTAATACATTTTATGTATCGTGTGTTACAATATCTTCCGGTTTGGCGAGTGTAAAGCCTAGGGCAGTCGTTACATGTTGTCTTGTATATCCGTGCTTATTCTGGGAAGTTTTAAGAGGCTTTTGGTTGGGTTTAATACATTTTATGTATCGTGTGTTACAATATCTTCCGATTTGGCGAGTGTAAAGCCTAGGGCAGTCGTTACATGTTGTCTTGTATATCCGTGCTTATTCTGGGAAGTTTTAAAAGGCTTTTGGTTGGGTTTAATACATTTTATGTATCGTGTGTTACAATATCTTCCGGTTTGGCGAGTGTAAAGCCTAGGGCAGTCGTTACATGTTGACTTGTATATCCGTGCTTATTCTGGGAAGTTTTAAAAGGCTTTTGGTTGGGTTTAATACATTTTATGTATCGTGTGTTACAATATCTTCCGGTTTGGCGAGTATAAAGCCTAGGGCAGTCGTTACATGTTCTCTTGTATATCCGTGCTTATTCTGGAAAGTTTTAAGAGGCTTTTGGTTGGGTTTATTACATTTTATGTATCGTGTGTTACAATATCTTCCGGTTTGGCGAGTGTAAAGCCTAGGGCAGTCGTTACATGTTGTCTTGTATATCCGTGCTTATTCTGGAAAGTTTTATGAGCCTTTGGTTGAGTTAATACATTTTATGTATCGTTTGTTACAATATCTTCCGGTTTGCGAGTGTAAAGCCTAGGGCAGTCGTTACATGTTGTCTTGTATATCCGTGCTTATTCTGGGATGTCTTATGAGGCTTTTGGTTGGGTTTAATACAATTTATGCATCGTGTGTCACAATATCTTCCGGTTTGTCGAGTGTAAAGCCTAGGGCAGTCGTTACATGTTGTCTTGTATATCCGTGCTTATTCTGGGAAGTTTTAAAAGGCTTTTGGTTGGGTTTAATACATTTTATGTATCGTGTGTTACAATATCTTCCGGTTTGGCGAGTGTAAAGCCTAGGGCAGTCGTTACATGTTGTCTTGTATATCCGTGCTTATTCTGGGATGTCTTATGAGCCTTTGGTTGGGTTTAATACATTTTATGCATCGTGTGTTACAATATCTTCCGATTTGGCGAGTGTAAAGCCTAGGGCAGTCGTTACATGTTGTCTTGTATATCCGTGCTTATTCTGGGAAGTTTTAAGAGGCTTTTGGTTGGGTTTAATACATTTTATGTATCGTGTGTTACAATATCTTCCGGTTTGGCGAGTGTAAAGCCTAGGGCAGTCGTTACATGTAGTCTTTTATATCCGTGCTTATTCTGGGAAGTTTTAAGAGGCTTTTGGTTGGGTTAATACATTTTATGTATCGTGTGTTACAATATCTTCCGATTTGTCGAGTGTAAAGCCTAGGGCAGTCGTTACATGTTGTCCTGTATATCCGTGCTTATTCTGGGAAGTTGTATGAGCCTTTGGTTGGGTTTAATACATTTTATGTATCGTGTGTTACAATATCTTCCGGTTTGGCGAGTGTAAAGCCTAGGGCAGTCGTTACATGTTGTCTTGTATATCCGTGCTTATTCTGGGAAGTTTTATGAGGCTTTTGGTTGGGTTTAATACATTTTATGTATCGCGTGTTACAATATCTTCCGGTTTGGCGAGTGTAAAGCCTAGGGCAGTCGTTACATGTTGTCTTGTATATCCGTGCTTATTCTGGGAAGTTTTATGAGGCTTTTGGTTGGGTTTAATACATTTTATGTATCGTGTGTTACAATATCTTCCGGTTTGGCGAGTGTAAAGCCTAGGGCAGTCGTTACATGTTGTCTTGTATATCCGTGCTTATTCTGGGAAGTTTTAAGAGGCTTTTGGTTGGGTTTAATACATTTTATGTATCGTGTGTTACAATATCTTCCGATTTGGAGAGTGTAAAGCCTAGGGCAGTCGTTACATGTTGTCTTGTATATCCGTGCTTATTCTGGGAAGTTTTAAAAGGCTTTTGGTTGGGTTTAATACATTTTATGTATCGTGTGTTACAATATCTTCCGGTTTGGCGAGTGTAAAGTCTAGGGCAGTCGTTACATGTTGTCTTGTATATCCGTGCTTATTGTGGGAAGTTTTAAAAGGCATTTGGTTGGGTTTAATAAGTTTTATGTATAGTGTGTTACAATATCTTCCGGTTTGGCGAGTGTAAAGCCTAGGGCAGTCGTTACATGTTGTCTTGTATATCCGTGCTTATTCTGGGAAGTTTTAAAAGGCTTTTGGTTGGGTTTAATACATTTTATGTATCGTGTGTTACAATATCTTCCGGTTTGGCAAGTGTAAAGCCTAGGGCAGTCGTTACATGTTGACTTGTATATTCGTGCTTATTCTGGGAAGTTTTAAAAGGCTTTTGGTTGGGTTTAATACATTTTATGTATCGTGTGT
Source organism: Prosapia bicincta (assembly GCA_036971475.1). Lineage (NCBI taxonomy): Eukaryota > Metazoa > Arthropoda > Insecta > Hemiptera > Cercopidae > Prosapia > Prosapia bicincta. The sequence continues at coordinate 11,046,156 of JBAIZL010000011.1, read as the reverse complement.
TACAATATCTTCCGGTTTGGCGAGTATAAAGCCTAGGGCAGTCGTTACATGTTGTCTTGTATATCCGTGCTTATTCTGGGATGTCTTATGAGGCTTTTGGTTGGGTTTATTACATTTTATGTATCGTGTGTTACAATATCTTCCGGTTTGGCGAGTGTAAAGCCTAGGGCAGTCGTTACATGTTGTCATGTATATCCGTGCTTATTCTGGAAAGTTTTATGAGCCTTTGGTTGAGTTAATACATTTTATGTATCGTTTGTTACAATATCTTCCGGTTTGCGAGTGTAAAGCCTAGGGCAGTCGTTACATGTTGTCTTGTATATCCGTGCTTATTCTGGGATGTCTTATGAGGCTTTTGGTTGGGTTTAATACAATTTATGCATCGTGTGTCACAATATCTTCCGGTTTGTCGAGTGTAAAGCCTAGGGCAGTCGTTACATGTTGTCTTGTATATCCGTGCTTATTCTGGGAAGTTTTAAAAGGCTTTTGGTTGGGTTTAATACATTTTATGTATCGTGTGTTACAATATCTTCCGGTTTGGCGAGTGTAAAGCCTAGGGCAGTCGTTACATGTTGTCTTGTATATCCGTGCTTATTCTGGGATGTCTTATGAGCCTTTGGTTGGGTTTAATACATTTTATGCATCGTGTGTTACAATATCTTCCGATTTGGCGAGTGTAAAGCCTAGGGCAGTCGTTACATGTTGTCTTGTATATCCGTGCTTATTCTGGGAAGTTTTAAGAGGCTTTTGGTTGGGTTTAATACATTTTATGTATCGTGTGTTACAATATCTTCCGGTTTGGCGAGTGTAAAGCCTAGGGCAGTCGTTACATGTTGTCTTGTATATCCGTGCTTATTCTGGAAAGTTTTATGAGCTTTTGGTTGGGTTAATACATTTTATGTATCGTTTGTTACAATATCTTCCGGTTTGGCGAGTGTAAAGCCTAGGGCAGTCGTTACATGTTGTCTTGTATATCCGTGCTTATTATGGGAAGTTTTATGTGCCTTTGGTTGGGTTAATACATTTTATGCATCGTTTGTTACAATATCTTCCGGTTTGCTAGTGTAAAGCCTAGGGCAGTCGTTACATGTTGTCTTGTATATCCGTGCTCTTTCTGGGATGTCTTATGAGGCTTTTGGTTGGGTTTAATACAATTTATGCATCGTGTGTCACAATATCTTCCGGTTTGTCGAGTGTAAAGCCTAGGGCAGTCGTTACATGTTGTCTTGTATATCCGTGCTTATTCTGGGAAGTTTTAAAAGGCTTTTGGTTGGGTTTAATACATTTTATGTATCGTGTGTTACAATATCTTCCGATTTGGCGAGTGTAAAGCCTAGGGCAGTCGTTACATGTTGTCTTGTATATCCGTGCTTATTCTGGGAAATTTTAAGAGGCTTTTGGTTGGGTTTAATACATTTTATGTATCGTGTGTTACAATATCTTCCGGTTTGGCGAGTGTAAAGCCTAGGGCAGACGTTACATGTTGTCTTGTATATCCGTGCTTATTCTGGGATGTCTTATGAGCCTTTGGTTGGGTTAATACATTTTATGTATCGTTTGTTACAATATCTTCCGGTTTGGCGAGTGTAAAGCCTAGGGCAGTCGTTACATGTTGTCTTGTATATCCGTGCTTATTCTGGGAAGTTTTAAGAGGCTTTTGGTTGGGTTTAATACATTTTATGTATCGTGTGTTACAATATCTTCCGGTTTGGCGAGTGTAAAGCCTAGGGCAGTCGTTACATGTTGTCTTGTATATCCGTGCTTATTCTGGGAAGTTTTAAGAGGCTTTTGGTTGGGTTTAATACATTTTATGTATCGTTTGTTACAATATCTTCCGGTTTGGCGAGTGTAAAGCCTAGGGCAGTCGTTACATGTTGTCTTGTATATCCGTGCTTATTCTGGGAAGTTTCATGTGCGTTAGGTTGGGTTAATACATTTTATGTATCGTTTGTTACAATATCTTCCGGTTTGCTAGTGTAAAGCCTAGGGCAGTCGTTACATGTTGTCTTGTATATCCGTGCTTATTCTGGGATGTCTTATGAGGCTTTTGGTTGGGTTTAATACAATTTATGCATCGTGTGTTACAATATCTTCCGGTTTGTCGAGTGTAAAGCCTAGGGCAGTCGTTACATGTTGTCTTGTATATCCGTGCTTATTCTGGGATGTCTTATGAGGCTTTTGGTTGGGTTTAATACAATTTATGCATCGTGTGTCACAATATCTTCCGGTTTGTCGAGTGTAAAGCCTAGGGCAGTCGTTACATGTTGTCTTGTATATCCGTGCTTATTCTGGGAAGTTTTAAAAGGCTTTTGGTTGGGTTTAATACATTTTATGTATCGTGTGTTACAATATCTTCCGATTTGGCGAGTGTAAAGCCTAGGGCAGTCGTTACATGTTGTCTTGTATATCCGTGCTTATTCTGGGATGTCTTATGAGCCTTTAGTTGGGTTTAATACATTTTATGCATCGTGTGTTACAATATCTTCCGATTTGGCGAGTGTAAAGCCTAGGGCAGTCGTTACATGTTGTCTTGTATATCCGTGCTTATTCTGGGAAGTTTTAAGAGGCTTTTGGTTGGGTTTAATACATTTTATGTATCGTGTGTTACAATATCTTCCGGTTTGGCGAGTGTAAAGCCTAGGGCAGTCGTTACATGTTGTCTTGTATATCCGTGCTTATTCTGGGATGTCTTATGAGCCTTTGGTTGGGTTAATACATTTTATGTATCGTTTGTTACAATATCTTCCGGTTTGGCGAGTGTAAAGCGTAGGGCAGTCGTTACATGTTGTCTTGTATATCCGTGCTTATTCTGGGAAGTTTTAAGAGGCTTTTGGTTGGGTTTAATACATTTTATGTATCGTGTGTTACAATATCTTCCGGTTTGGCAAGTGTAAAGCCTAGGGCAGTCGATACATGTTGTCTTGTATATCCGTGCTTATTCTGGAAAGTTTTATGAGCCTTTGGTTGGGTTAATACATTTTATGTATCGTTTGTTACAATATCTTCCGGTTTGGCGAGTGTAAAGCCTAGGGCAGTCGTTACATGTTGTCTTGTATATCCGTGCTTATTCTGGGAAGTTTTATGTGCCTTTGGTTGGGTTAATACATTTTATGTATCGTTTGTTACAATATCTTCCGGTTTGCTAGTGTAAAGCCTAGGGCAGTCGTTACATGTTGTCTTGTATATCCGTGCTTATTCTGGGATGTCTTATGAGGCTTTTGGTTGGGTTTAATACAATTTATGCATCGTGTGTCACAATATCTTCCGGTTTGTCGAGTGTAAAGCCTAGGGCAGTCGTTACATGTTGTCTTGTATATCCGTGCTTATTCTGGGATGTCTTATGAGGCTTTTGGTTGGGTTTAATACAATTTATGCATCGTGTGTCACAATATCTTCCGGTTTGTCGAGTGTAAAGCCTAGGGCAGTCGTTACATGTTGTCTTGTATATCCGTGCTTATTCTGGGAAGTTTTAAGAGGCTTTTGGTTGGGTTTAATACATTTTATGTATCGTGTGTTACAATATCTTCTGGTTTGTCGAGTGTAAAGCCTAGGGCAGTCGTTACTTGTTGTCTTGTATATCCGTGCTTATTCTGGGAAATTTTATGAGGCTTTTGGTTGGGTTTAATACATTTTATGTATAGTTTCTTAACAATATCTTCCGGTTTGGCGAGTGTAAAGCCTAGGGCAGTCGTTACATGTTGTCTTGTATATCCGTGCTTATTCTGGGAAGTTTTAAAAGGCTTTTGGTTGGGTTTAATACATTTTATGTATCGTGTGTTACAATATCTTCCGGTTTGGCGAGTGTAAAGCCTAGGGCAGTCGATACATGTAGTCTTATATATCCGTGCTTATTCTGGGAAGTATTAAGAGGCTTTTGGTTGGGTTTAATACATTTTATGTATCGTGTGTTACAATATCTTCCGGTTTGGCGAGTGTAAAGCCTAGGGCAGTCGTTACATGTTGACTTGTATATCCGTGCTTATTCTGGGAAGTTTTAAAAGGCTTTTGGTTGGGTTTAATACATTTTATGTATCGTGTGTTACAATATCTTCCGGTTTGGCGAGTATAAAGCCTAGGGCAGTCGTTACATGTTCTCTTGTATATCCGTGCTTATTCTGGAAAGTTTTAAGAGGCTTTTGGTTGGGTTTATTACATTTTATGTATCGTGTGTTACAATATCTTCCGGTTTGGCGAGTGTAAAGCCTAGGGCAGTCGTTACATGTTGTCTTGTATATCCGTGCTTATTCTGGAAAGTTTTATGAGCCTTTGGTTGAGTTAATACATTTTATGTATCGTTTGTTACAATATCTTCCGGTTTGCGAGTGTAAAGCCTAGGGCAGTCGTTACATGTTGTCTTGTATATCCGTGCTTATTCTGGGATGTCTTATGAGGCTTTTGGTTGGGTTTAATACAATTTATGCATCGTGTGTCACAATATCTTCCGGTTTGTCGAGTGTAAAGCCTAGGGCAGTCGTTACATGTTGTCTTGTATATCCGTGCTTATTCTGGGAAGTTTTAAAAGGCTTTTGGTTGGGTTTAATACATTTTATGTATCGTGTGTTACAATATCTTCCGGTTTGGCGAGTGTAAAGCCTAGGGCAGTCGTTACATGTTGTCTTGTATATCCGTGCTTATTCTGGGATGTCTTATGAGCCTTTGGTTGGGTTTAATACATTTTATGCATCGTGTGTTACAATATCTTCCGATTTGGCGAGTGTAAAGCCTAGGGCAGTCGTTACATGTTGTCTTGTATATCCGTGCTTATTCTGGGAAGTTTTAAGAGGCTTTTGGTTGGGTTTAATACATTTTATGTATCGTGTGTTACAATATCTTCCGGTTTGGCGAGTGTAAAGCCTAGGGCAGTCGTTACATGTAGTCTTTTATATCCGTGCTTATTCTGGGAAGTTTTAAGAGGCTTTTGGTTGGGTTAATACATTTTATGTATCGTGTGTTACAATATCTTCCGATTTGTCGAGTGTAAAGCCTAGGGCAGTCGTTACATGTTGTCCTGTATATCCGTGCTTATTCTGGGAAGTTGTATGAGCCTTTGGTTGGGTTTAATACATTTTATGTATCGTGTGTTACAATATCTTCCGGTTTGGCGAGTGTAAAGCCTAGGGCAGTCGTTACATGTTGTCTTGTATATCCGTGCTTATTCTGGGAAGTTTTATGAGGCTTTTGGTTGGGTTTAATACATTTTATGTATCGCGTGTTACAATATCTTCCGGTTTGGCGAGTGTAAAGCCTAGGGCAGTCGTTACATGTTGTCTTGTATATCCGTGCTTATTCTGGGAAGTTTTATGAGGCTTTTGGTTGGGTTTAATACATTTTATGTATCGTGTGTTACAATATCTTCCGGTTTGGCGAGTGTAAAGCCTAGGGCAGTCGTTACATGTTGTCTTGTATATCCGTGCTTATTCTGGGAAGTTTTAAGAGGCTTTTGGTTGGGTTTAATACATTTTATGTATCGTGTGTTACAATATCTTCCGATTTGGAGAGTGTAAAGCCTAGGGCAGTCGTTACATGTTGTCTTGTATATCCGTGATTATTCTGGGAAGTTTTAAAAGGCTTTTGGTTGGGTTTAATACATTTTATGTATCGTGTGTTACAATATCTTCCGGTTTGGCGAGTGTAAAGTCTAGGGCAGTCGTTACATGTTGTCTTGTATATCCGTGCTTATTGTGGGAAGTTTTAAAAGGCATTTGGTTGGGTTTAATAAGTTTTATGTATAGTGTGTTACAATATCTTCCGGTTTGGCGAGTGTAAAGCCTAGGGCAGTCGTTACATGTTGTCTTGTATATCCGTGCTTATTCTGGGAAGTTTTAAAAGGCTTTTGGTTGGGTTTAATACATTTTATGTATCGTGTGTTACAATATCTTCCGGTTTGGCAAGTGTAAAGCCTAGGGCAGTCGTTACATGTTGACTTGTATATTCGTGCTTATTCTGGGAAGTTTTAAAAGGCTTTTGGTTGGGTTTAATACATTTTATGTATCGTGTGTTACAATATCTTCCGGTTTGGCGAGTATAAAGCCTAGGGCAGTCGTTACATGTTGTCTTGTATATCCGTGCTTATTCTGGGATGTCTTATGAGGCTTTTGGTTGGGTTTATTACATTTTATGTATCGTGTGTTACAATATCTTCCGGTTTGGCGAGTGTAAAGCCTAGGGCAGTCGTTACATGTTGTCATGTATATCCGTGCTTATTCTGGAAAGTTTTATGAGCCTTTGGTTGAGTTAATACATTTTATGTATCGTTTGTTACAATATCTTCCGGTTTGCGAGTGTAAAGCCTAGGGCAGTCGTTACATGTTGTCTTGTATATCCGTGCTTATTCTGGGATGTCTTATGAGGCTTTTGGTTGGGTTTAATACAATTTATGCATCGTGTGTCACAATATCTTCCGGTTTGTCGAGTGTAAAGCCTAGGGCAGTCGTTACATGTTGTCTTGTATATCCGTGCTTATTCTGGGAAGTTTTAAAAGGCTTTTGGTTGGGTTTAATACATTTTATGTATCGTGTGTTACAATATCTTCCGGTTTGGCGAGTGTAAAGCCTAGGGCAGTCGTTACATGTTGTCTTGTATATCCGTGCTTATTCTGGGATGTCTTATGAGCCTTTGGTTGGGTTTAATACATTTTATGCATCGTGTGTTACAATATCTTCCGATTTGGCGAGTGTAAAGCCTAGGGCAGTCGTTACATGTTGTCTTGTATATCCGTGCTTATTCTGGGAAGTTTTAAGAGGCTTTTGGTTGGGTTTAATACATTTTATGTATCGTGTGTTACAATATCTTCCGGTTTGGCGAGTGTAAAGCCTAGGGCAGTCGTTACATGTTGTCTTGTATATCCGTGCTTATTCTGGAAAGTTTTATGAGCTTTTGGTTGGGTTAATACATTTTATGTATAGTTTCTTAACAATATCTTCCGGTTTGGCGAGTGTAAAGCCTAGGGCAGTCGTTACATGTTGTCTTGTATATCCGTGCTTATTCTGGGAAGTTTTAAAAGGCTTTTGGTTGGGTTTAATACATTTTATGTATCGTGTGTTACAATATCTTCCGGTTTGGCGAGTGTAAAGCCTAGGGCAGTCGATACATGTAGTCTTATATATCCGTGCTTATTCTGGGAAGTATTAAGAGGCTTTTGGTTGGGTTTAATACATTTTATGTATCGTGTGTTACAATATCTTCCGGTTTGGCGAGTGTAAAGCCTAGGGCAGTCGTTACATGTTGACTTGTATATCCGTGCTTATTCTGGGAAGTTTTAAAAGGCTTTTGGTTGGGTTTAATACATTTTATGTATCGTGTGTTACAATATCTTCCGGTTTGGCGAGTATAAAGCCTAGGGCAGTCGTTACATGTTCTCTTGTATATCCGTGCTTATTCTGGAAAGTTTTAAGAGGCTTTTGGTAGGGTTTATTACATTTTATGTATCGTGTGTTACAATATCTTCCGGTTTGGCGAGTGTAAAGCCTAGGGCAGTCGTTACATGTTGTCTTGTATATCCGTGCTTATTCTGGAAAGTTTTATGAGCCTTTGGTTGAGTTAATACATTTTATGTATCGTTTGTTACAATATCTTCCGGTTTGCGAGTGTAAAGCCTAGGGCAGTCGTTACATGTTGTCTTGTATATCCGTGCTTATTCTGGGATGTCTTATGAGGCTTTTGGTTGGGTTTAATACAATTTATGCATCGTGTGTCACAATATCTTCCGGTTTGTCGAGTGTAAAGCCTAGGGCAGTCGTTACATGTTGTCTTGTATATCCGTGCTTATTCTGGGAAGTTTTAAAAGGCTTTTGGTTGGGTTTAATACATTTTATGTATCGTGTGTTACAATATCTTCCGGTTTGGCGAGTGTAAAGCCTAGGGCAGTCGTTACATGTTGTCTTGTGTATCCGTGCTTATTCTGGGATGTCTTATGAGCCTTTGGTTGGGTTTAATACATTTTATGCATCGTGTGTTACAATATCTTCCGATTTGGCGAGTGTAAAGCCTAGGGCAGTCGTTACATGTTGTCTTGTATATCCGTGCGTATTCTGGGAAGTTTTAAGAGGCTTTTGGTTGGGTTTAATACATTTTATGTATCGTGTGTTACAATATCTTCCGGTTTGGCGAGTGTAAAGCCTAGGGCAGTCGTTACATGTAGTCTTTTATATCCGTGCTTATTCTGGGAAGTTTTAAGAGGCTTTTGGTTGGGTTAATACATTTTATGTATCGTGTGTTACAATATCTTCCGATTTGTCGAGTGTAAAGCCTAGGGCAGTCGTTACATGTTGTCCTGTATATCCGTGCTTATTCTGGGAAGTTGTATGAGCCTTTGGTTGGGTTTAATACATTTTATGTATCGTGTGTTACAATATCTTCCGGTTTGGCGAGTGTAAAGCCTAGGGCAGTCGTTACATGTTGTCTTGTATATCCGTGCTTATTCTGGGAAGTTTTATGAGGCTTTTGGTTGGGTTTAATACATTTTATGTATCGCGTGTTACAATATCTTCCGGTTTGGCGAGTGTAAAGCCTAGGGCAGTCGTTACATGTTGTCTTGTATATCCGTGCTTATTCTGGGAAGTTTTATGAGGCTTTTGGTTGGGTTTAATACATTTTATGTATCGTGTGTTACAATATCTTCCGGTTTGGCGAGTGTAAAGCCTAGGGCAGTCGTTACATGTTGTCTTGTATATCCGTGCTTATTCTGGGAAGTTTTAAGAGGCTTTTGGTTGGGTTTAATACATTTTATGTATCGTGTGTTACAATATCTTCCGATTTGGAGAGTGTAAAGCCTAGGGCAGTCGTTACATGTTGTCTTGTATATCCGTGCTTATTCTGGGAAGTTTTAAAAGGCTTTTGGTTGGGTTTAATACATTTTATGTATCGTGTGTTACAATATCTTCCGGTTTGGCGAGTGTAAAGTCTAGGGCAGTCGTTACATGTTGTCTTGTATATCCGTGCTTATTGTGGGAAGTTTTAAAAGGCATTTGGTTGGGTTTAATAAGTTTTATGTATAGTGTGTTACAATATCTTCCGGTTTGGCGAGTGTAAAGCCTAGGGCAGTCGTTACATGTTGTCTTGTATATCCGTGCTTATTCTGGGAAGTTTTAAAAGGCTTTTGGTTGGGTTTAATACATTTTATGTATCGTGTGTTACAATATCTTCCGGTTTGGCAAGTGTAAAGCCTAGGGCAGTCGTTACATGTTGACTTGTATATTCGTGCTTATTCTGGGAAGTTTTAAAAGGCTTTTGGTTGGGTTTAATACATTTTATGTATCGTGTGTTACAATATCTTCCGGTTTGGCGAGTATAAAGCCTAGGGCAGTCGTTACATGTTGTCTTGTATATCCGTGCTTATTCTGGGATGTCTTATGAGGCTTTTGGTTGGGTTTATTACATTTTATGTATCGTGTGTTACAATATCTTCCGGTTTGGCGAGTGTAAAGCCTAGGGCAGTCGTTACATGTTGTCATGTATATCCGTGCTTATTCTGGAAAGTTTTATGAGCCTTTGGTTGAGTTAATACATTTTATGTATCGTTTGTTACAATATCTTCCGGTTTGCGAGTGTAAAGCCTAGGGCAGTCGTTACATGTTGTCTTGTATATCCGTGCTTATTCTGGGATGTCTTATGAGGCTTTTGGTTGGGTTTAATACAATTTATGCATCGTGTGTCACAATATCTTCCGGTTTGTCGAGTGTAAAGCCTAGGGCAGTCGTTACATGTTGTCTTGTATATCCGTGCTTATTCTGGGAAGTTTTAAAAGGCTTTTGGTTGGGTTTAATACATTTTATGTATCGTGTGTTACAATATCTTCCGGTTTGGCGAGTGTAAAGCCTAGGGCAGTCGTTACATGTTGTCTTGTATATCCGTGCTTATTCTGGGATGTCTTATGAGCCTTTGGTTGGGTTTAACACATTTTATGCATCGTGTGTTACAATATCTTCCGATTTGGCGAGTGTAAAGCCTAGGGCAGTCGTTACATGTTGTCTTGTATATCCGTGCTTATTCTGGGAAGTTTTAAGAGGCTTTTGGTTGGGTTTAATACATTTTATGTATCGTGTGTTACAATATCTTCCGGTTTGGCGAGTGTAAAGCCTAGGGCAGTCGTTACATGTTGTCTTGTATATCCGTGCTTATTCTGGAAAGTTTTATGAGCTTTTGGTTGGGTTAATACATTTTATGTATCGTTTGTTACAATATCTTCCGGTTTGGCGAGTGTAAAGCCTAGGGCAGTCGTTACATGTTGTCTTGTATATCCGTGCTTATTATGGGAAGTTTTATGTGCCTTTGGTTGGGTTAATACATTTTATGCATCGTTTGTTACAATATCTTCCGGTTTGCTAGTGTAAAGCCTAGGGCAGTCGTTACATGTTGTCTTGTATATCCGTGCTTATTCTGGGATGTCTTATGAGGCTTTTGGTTGGGTTTAATACAATTTATGCATCGTGTGTCACAATATCTTCCGGTTTGTCGAGTGTAAAGCCTAGGGCAGTCGTTACATGTTGTCTTGTATATCCGTGCTTATTCTGGGAAGTTTTAAAAGGCTTTTGGTTGGGTTTAATACATTTTATGTATCGTGTGTTACAATATCTTCCGATTTGGCGAGTGTAAAGCCTAGGGCAGTCGTTACATGTTGTCTTGTATATCCGTGCTTATTCTGGGAAATTTTAAGAGGCTTTTGGTTGGGTTTAATACATTTGATGTATCGTGTGTTACAATATCTTCCGGTTTGGCGAGTGTAAAGCCTAGGGCAGACGTTACATGTTGTCTTGTATATCCGTGCTTATTCTGGGATGTCTTATGAGCCTTTGGTTGGGTTAATACATTTTATGTATCGTTTGTTACAATATCTTCCGGTTTGGCGAGTGTAAAGCCTAGGGCAGTCGTTACATGTTGTCTTGTATATCCGTGCTTATTCTGGGAAGTTTTAAGAGGCTTTTGGTTGGGTTTAATACATTTTATGTATCGTGTGTTACAATATCTTCCGGTTTGGCGAGTGTAAAGCCTAGGGCAGTCGTTACATGTTGTCTTGTATATCCGTGCTTATTCTGGGAAGTTTTAAGAGGCTTTTGGTTGGGTTTAATACATTTTATGTATCGTTTGTTACAATATCTTCCGGTTTGGCGAGTGTAAAGCCTAGGGCAGTCGTTACATGTTGTCTTGTATATCCGTGCTTATTCTGGGAAGTTTTATGTGCGTTAGGTTGGGTTAATACATTTTATGTATCGTTTGTTACAATATCTTCCGGTTTGCTAGTGTAAAGCCTAGGGCAGTCGTTACATGTTGTCTTGTATATCCGTGCTTATTCTGGGATGTCTTATGAGGCTTTTGGTTGGGTTTAATACAATTTATGCATCGTTTGTTACAATATCTTCCGGTTTGTCGAGTGTAAAGCCTAGGGCAGTCGTTACATGTTGTCTTGTATATCCGTGCTTATTCTGGGATGTCTTATGAGGCTTTTGGTTGGGTTTAATACAATTTATGCATCGTGTGTCACAATATCTTCCGGTTTGTCGAGTGTAAAGCCTAGTGCAGTCGTTACATGTTGTCTTGTATATCCGTGCTTATTCTGGGAAGTTTTAAAAGGCTTTTGGTTGGGTTTAATACATTTTATGTATCGTGTGTTACAATATCTTCCGATTTGGCGAGTGTAAAGCCTAGGGCAGTCGTTACATGTTGTCTTGTATATCCGTGCTTATTCTGGGATGTCTTATGAGCCTTTAGTTGGGTTTAATACATTTTATGCATCGTGTGTTACAATATCTTCCGATTTGGCGAGTGTAAAGCCTAGGGCAGTCGTTACATGTTGTCTTGTATATCCGTGCTTATTCTGGGAAGATTTAAGAGGCTTTTGTTTGGGTTTAATACATTTTATGCATCGTGTGTCACAATATCTTCTGGTTTGTCGAGTGTAAAGCCTAGGGCAGTCGTTACTTGTTGTCTTGTATATCCGTGCTTATTCTGGGAAGTTTTATGAGGCTTTTGGTTGGGTTTAATACATTTTATGTATAATGTCTAACAATATCTTCCGGTTTGGCGAGTGTAAAGCCTAGGGCATTCGTTACATGTAGTCTTGTATATCCGTGCTTATTCTGGGAAGTATTAAGAGGCTTTTGGTTGGGTTTAATACATTTTATGTATCGTGTGTTACAATATCTTCCGGTTTGGCGAGTGTAAAGCCTAGGGCAGTCGTTACATGTTGTCTTGTATATCCGTGCTTATTCTGGGATGTCTTATGAGCCTTTGGTTGGGTTAATACATTTTATGTATCGTTTGTTACAATATCTTCCGGTTTGGCGAGTGTAAAGCGTAGGGCAGTCGTTACATGTTGTCTTGTATATCCGTGCTTATTCTGGGAAGTTTTAAGAGGCTTTTGGTTGGGTTTAATACATTTTATGTATCGTGTGTTACAATATCTTCCGGTTTGGCAAGTGTAAAGCCTAGGGCAGTCGATACATGTTGTCTTGTATATCCGTGCTTATTCTGGAAAGTTTTATGAGCCTTTGGTTGGGTTAATACATTTTATGTATCGTTTGTTACAATATCTTCCGGTTTGGCGAGTGTAAAGCCTAGGGCAGTCGTTACATGTTGTCTTGTATATCCGTGCTTATTCTGGGAAGTTTTATGTGCCTTTGGTTGGGTTAATACATTTTATGTATCGTTTGTTACAATATCTTCCGGTTTGCTAGTGTAAAGCCTAGGGCAGTCGTTACATGTTGTCTTGTATATCCGTGCTTATTCTGGGATGTCTTATGAGGCTTTTGGTTGGGTTTAATACAATTTATGCATCGTGTGTCACAATATCTTCCGGTTTGTCGAGTGTAAAGCCTAGGGCAGTCGTTACATGTTGCCTTGTATATCCGTGCTTATTCTGGGATGTCTTATGAGGCTTTTGGTTGGGTTTAATACAATTTATGCATCGTGTGTCACAATATCTTCCGGTTTGTCGAGTGTAAAGCCTAGGGCAGTCGTTACATGTTGCCTTGTATATCCGTGCTTATTCTGGGAAGTTTTAAGAGGCTTTTGGTTGGGTTTAATACATTTTATGTATCGTGTGTTACAATATCTTCTGGTTTGTCGAGTGTAAAGCCTAGGGCAGTCGTTACTTGTTGTCTTGTATATCCGTGCTTATTCTGGGAAGTTTTATGAGGCTTTTGGTTGGGTTTAATACATTTTATGTATAGTGTCTAACAATATCTTCCGGTTTGGCGAGTGTAAAGCCTAGGGCAGTCGTTACATGTTGTCTTGTATATCCGTGCTTATTCTGGGAAGTTTTAAAAGGCTTTTGGTTGGGTTTAATACATTTTATGTATCGTGTGTTACAATATCTTCCGGTTTGGCGAGTGTAAAGCCTAGGGCAGTCGATACATGTAGTCTTGTATATCCGTGCTTATTCTGGGAAGTATTAAGAGGCTTTTGGTTGGGTTTAATACATTTTATGTATCGTGTGTTACAATATCTTCCGGTTTGTCGAGTGTAAAGCCTAGGGCAGTCGTTACATGTTGTCTTGTATATCCGTTCTTATTCTGGGAAGTTTTAAGAGGCTTTTGGTTGGGTTTAAAACATTTTATGCATCATGTGTCACAATATCTTCCGGTTTGTCGAGTGTAAAGCCTAGGGCAGTCGTTACATGTTGTCTTGTATATCCGTGCTTATTCTGGGAAGTTTTATGAGGCTTTTGGTTGGGTTTAATACATTTTATGTATAGTGTCTAACAATATCTTCCGGTTTGGAGAGTGTAAAGCATAGGGCAGTCGTTACATGTTGGCTTGTATATCCGTGCTTATTCTGGGAAGTTTTAAAAGGCTTTTGGTTGGGTTTAATACATTTTATGTATCGTGTGTTACAATATCTTACGGTTTGGCGAGTGTAAAGTCTAGGGTAGTCGTTACATGTTGTCTTGTATATCCGTGCTTATTGTGGGAAGTTTTAAAAGGCTTTTGGTTGGGTTTAATACATTTTATGTATAGTGTGTTACAATATCTTCCGGTTTGGCGAGTGTAAAGCCTAGGGCAGTCGTTACATGTTGTCTTGTATATCCGTGCTTATTCTGGGAAGTTTTAAAAGGCTTTTGGTTGGGTTTAATACATTTTATGTATCGTGTGTTGCAATATCTTCCGGTTTGGCGATTGTAAAGCCTAGGGCAGTCGTTACATGTTGACTTGTATATCCTTGCTTATTCTGGGAAGTTTTAAAAGGCTTTTGGTTGGGTTTAATACATTTTATGTATCGTGTGTTACAATATCTTCCGGTTTGGCGAGTGTAAAGCCTAGGGCAGTCGTTACATGTTGTCTTGTATATCCGTGCTTATTCTGGGAAATTTTAAGAGGTTTTTGGTTGGGTTTAATACATTTTATGTATCGTGTGTTACCATATCTTCCGGTTTGGCGAGGGTAAAGCCTAGGGCAGTCGTTACATGTTGTCTTGTATATCCGTGCTTATTCTGAGAAGTTTTAAAAGTCTTTTGGTTGGGTTTAATACATTTTATGTATCGTGTGTTACAATATCCTCCGGTTTGCGAGTGTAAAGCTTAGGGCAGTCGTTACATGTTGTCTTGTATATCCGTGCTTATTCTGGGATATCTTATGAGGCTTTTGGTTGGGTTTAATACAATTTATGCATCGTGTGTCACAATATCTTCCGGTTTGTCGAGTGTAAAGCCTAGGGCAGTCGTTACATGTTCTCTTGTATATCCGTGCTTATTCTGGAAAGTTTTAAGTGGCTTTTGGTTGGGTTTAATACATTTTATGTATCTGTGTTACAATATCTTCCGGTTTGGCGAGTGTAAAGCCTAGGGCAGTCGTTACATGTTGTCTTGTATATCCGTGCTTATTCTGGAAAGTTTTATGAGCCTTTGGTTGGGTTAATACATTTTATGTATCGTTTGTTACAATATCTTCCGGTTTGCGAGTGTAAAGCCTAGGGCAGTCGTTACATGTTGTCTTGTATATCCGTGCTTATTCTGGGATGTCTTATAAGCCTTTGGTTGGGTTTAATACATTTTATGCATCGTGTGTCACAATATCTTCCGGTTTGTCGATTGTAAAGCCTAGGGCAGTCGTTACATGTTGTCTTGTATATCCGTGCTTTTTCTGGGAAGTTGTAAGAGGCTTTTGGTTGCGTTTAATACATTTTATGTATCGTGTGTTACAATATCTTCCGGTTTGGCGAGTGTAAAGCCTAGGGCAGTCGTTACATGTTGTCTTGTATATCCGTGCTTATTCTGGAAAGTTTTATGAGGCTTTTGGTTGGGTTTAATACAATTTATGCATCGTGTGTCACAATATCTTCCGGTTTGGCGAGTGTAAAGCCTAGGGCAGTCGTTACATGTTGTCTTGTATATCCGTGCTTTTTCTGGGAAGTTTTAAAAGGCTTTTGGTTGGGTTTAATACATTTTATGTATCGTGTATTACAATATCTTCCGGTTTGGCGAGTGTAAAGCCTAGGGCAGTCGTTACATGTTGTCTTGTATATCCGTGCTTATTCTGGGATGTCTTATGAGCCTTTGGTTGGGTGTAATACATTTTATGCATCGTGTGTTACAATATCTTCCGATTTGGCGAGTGTAAAGCCTAGGGCAGTCGTTACATGTTGTCTTGTATATCCGTGCTTATTCTGGGAAGTTGTAAGAGGCTTTTGGTTGCGTTTAATACATTTTATGTATCGTGTGTTACAATATCTTCCGGTTTGGCGAGTGTAAAGCCTAGGGCAGTCGTTACATGTTGTCTTGTATATCCGTGCTTATTCTGGAAAGTTTTATGAGCCTTTGGTTGGGTTAATAAATTTTATGTATCGTTTGTTACAATATCTTCCGGTTTGGCGAGTGTAAAGCCTAGGGCAGTCGTTACATGTTGTCTTGTATATCCGTGCTTATTCTGGAAAGTTTTATGTGCCTTTGGTTGGGTTAATACATTTTATGTATCGTTTTTTACAATATCTTCCGGTTTGCGAGTGTAAAGCCTAGGGCAGTCGTTACATGTTGTCTTGTATATCCGTGCTTATTCTGGGATGTCTTATGAGGCTTTTGGTTGGGATTAATACAATTTATGCATCGTGTGTCACAATATCTTCCGGTTTGTCGAGTGTAAAGCCTAGGGCAGTCGTTACATGCTGTCTTGTATATCCGTGCTTATTCTGGGAAGTTTTAAAAGGCTTTTGGTTGGGTTTAATACATTTTATGTATCGTGTGTTACAATATCTTCCGATTTGGCGAGTGTAAAGCCTAGGGCAGTCGTTACATATTGTCTTGTATATCCGTGCTTATTCTGGGATGTCTTATGAGCCTTTGGTTGGGTTTAATACATTTTATGTATCGTGTGTTACAATATCTTCCGGTTTGGCGAGTGTAAAGCCTAGGGCAGTCGTTACATGTTGTCTTGTATATCCGTGCTTATTCTGGGATGTCTTATGAGCCTTTGGTTGGGTTTAATACATTTTATGCATCGTGTGTTACAATATCTTCCGATTTGGCGAGTGTAAAGCCTAGGGCAGTCGTTACATGTTGTCTTGTATATCCGTGCTTATTCTGGGAAGTATTAAGAGGATTTAGGTTGGGTTTAATACATTTTATGTATCGTGTGTTACAATATTTTCCGGTTTGGCGAGTGTAAAGCCTAGGGCAGTCGTTACATGTTGTCTTGTATATCCGTTCTTATTCTGGGAAGTTTTAAGAGGCTTTTGGTTGGGTTTAATACATTTTATGCATCGTGTGTCACAATATCTTCTGGTTTGTCGAGTGTAAAGCCTAGGGCAGTCGTTACTTGTTGTCTTGTATATCCGTGCTTATTCTGGGACGTTTTATGAGGCTTTTGGTTGGTTTTAATACATTTTATGTATAGTGTCTAACAATATCTTCCGGTTTGGCGAGTGTAAAGCCTAGGGCAGTCGTTACATGTTGTCTTGTATATCCGTGCTTATTCTGGGAAGTTTTAAAAGGCTTTTGGTTGGGTTTAATACATTTTATGTATAGTGTCTAACAATATCTTCCGGTTTGGAGAGTGTAAAGCCTAGGGCAGTCGTTACATGTTGTCTTGTATATCCGTGCTTATTCTGGGAAGTTTTAAAAGGCTTTTGGTTGGGTTTAATACATTTTATGTATCGTATGTTACAATATCTTCCGGTTTGGCGAGTGTAAAGTCTAGGGCAGTCGTTACATGTTGTCTTGTATATCCGTGCTTATTGTGGGAAGTTTTAAAAGGCTTTTGGTTGGGTTTAATACATTTTATGTATAGTGTGTTACAATATCTTCCGGTTTGGCGAGTGTAAAGCCTAGGGCAGTCGTTACATGTTGTCTTGTATATCCGTGCTTATTCTGGGAAGTTTTAAAAGGCTTTTGGTTGGGTTTAATACATTTTATGTATCGTGTGTTGCAATATCTTCCGGTTTGGCGATTGTAAAGCCTAGGGCAGTCGTTACATGTTGACTTGTATATCCTTGCTTATTCTGGGAAGTTTTAAAAGGCTTTTGGTTGGGTTTAATACATTTTATGTATCGTGTGTTACAATATCTTCCGGTTTGGCGAGTGTAAAGCCTAGGGCAGTCGTTACATGTTGTCTTGTATATCCGTGCTTATTCTGGGAAATTTTAAGAGGTTTTTGGTTGGGTTTAATACATTTTATGTATCATGTGTTACCATATCTTCCGGTTTGGCGAGGGTAAAGCCTAGGGCAGTCGTTACATGTTGTCTTGTATATCCGTGCTTATTCTGAGAAGTTTTAAAAGTCTTTTGGTTGGGTTTAATACATTTTATGTATCGTGTGTTACAATATCCTCCGGTTTGCGAGTGTAAAGCTTAGGGCAGTCGTTACATGTTGTCTTGTATATCCGTGCTTATTCTGGGATATCTTATGAGGCTTTTGGTTGGGTTTAATACAATTTATGCATCGTGTGTCACAATATCTTCCGGTTTGTCGAGTGTAAAGCCTAGGGCAGTCGTTACATGTTCTCTTGTATATCCGTGCTTATTCTGGAAAGTTTTAAGTGGCTTTTGGTTGGGTTTAATACATTTTATGTATCTGTGTTACAATATCTTCCGGTTTGGCGAGTGTAAAGCCTAGGGCAGTCGTTACATGTTGTCTTGTATATCCGTGCTTATTCTGGAAAGTTTTATGAGCCTTTGGTTGGGTTAATACATTTTATGTATCGTTTGTTACAATATCTTCCGGTTTGCGAGTGTAAAGCCTAGGGCAGTCGTTACATGTTGTCTTGTATATCCGTGCTTATTCTGGGATGTCTTATGAGGCTTTTGGTTGGGTTTAATACAATTTATGCATCGTGTGTCACAATATCTTCCGGTTTGTCGATTGTAAAGCCTAGGGCAGTCGTTACATGTTGTCTTGTATATCCGTGCTTATTCTGGGAAGTTTTAAAAGGCTTTTGGTTGGGTTTAATACATTTTATGTATCGTGTATTACAATATCTTCCGGTTTGGCGAGTGTAAAGCCTAGGGCAGTCGTTACATGTTGTCTTGTATATCCGTGCTTATTCTGGGATGTCTTATGAGCCTTTGGTTGGGTGTAATACATTTTATGCATCGTGTGTTACAATATCTTCCGATTTGGCGAGTGTAAAGCCTAGGGCAGTCGTTACATGTTGTCTTGTATATCCGTGCTTATTCTGGGAAGTTGTAAGAGGCTTTTGGTTGCGTTTAATACATTTTATGTATCGTGTGTTACAATATCTTCCGGTTTGGCGAGTGTAAAGCCTAGGGCAGTCGTTACATGTTGTCTTGTATATCCGTGCTTATTCTGGAAAGTTTTATGAGCCTTTGGTTGGGTTAATAAATTTTATGTATCGTTTGTTACAATATCTTCCGGTTTGGCGAGTGTAAAGCCTAGGGCAGTCGTTACATGTTGTCTTGTATATCCGTGCTTATTCTGGAAAGTTTTATGTGCCTTTGGTTGGGTTAATACATTTTATGTATCGTTTTTTACAATATCTTCCGGTTTGCGAGTGTAAAGCCTAGGGCAGTCGTTACATGTTGTCTTGTATATCCGTGCTTATTCTGGGATGTCTTATGAGGCTTTTGGTTGGGATTAATACAATTTATGCATCGTGTGTCACAATATCTTCCGGTTTGTCGAGTGTAAAGCTTAGGGCAGTCGTTACATGCTGTCTTGTATATCCGTGCTTATTCTGGGAAGTTTTAAAAGGCTTTTGGTTGGGTTTAATACATTTTATGTATCGTGTGTTACAATATCTTCCGATTTGGCGAGTGTAAAGCCTAGGGCAGTCGTTACATGTTGTCTTGTATATCCGTGCTTATTCTGGGATGTCTTATGAGCCTTTGGTTGGGTTTAATACATTTTATGTATCGTGTGTTACAATATCTTCCGGTTTGGCGAGTGTAAAGCCTAGGGCAGTCGTTACATGTTGTCTTGTATATCCGTGCTTATTCTGGGATGTCTTATGAGCCTTTGGTTGGGTTTAATACATTTTATGCATCGTGTGTTACAATATCTTCCGATTTGGCGAGTGTAAAGCCTAGGGCAGTCGTTACATGTTGTCTTGTATATCCGTGCTTAATCTGGGAAGTATTAAGAGGATTTAGGTTGGGTTTAATACATTTTATGTATCGTGTGTTACAATATTTTCCGGTTTGGCGAGTGTAAAGCCTAGGGCAGTCGTTACATGTTGTCTTGTATATCCGTTCTTATTCTGGGAAGTTTTAAGAGGCTTTTGGTTGGGTTTAATACATTTTATGCATCGTGTGTCACAATATCTTCTGGTTTGTCGAGTGTAAAGCCTAGGGCAGTCGTTACTTGTTGTCTTGTATATCCGTGCTTATTCTGGGACGTTTTATGAGGCTTTTGGTTGGTTTTAATACATTTTATGTATAGTGTCTAACAATATCTTCCGGTTTGGCGAGTGTAAAGCCTAGGGCAGTCGTTACATGTTGTCTTGTATATCCGTGCTTATTCTGGGAAGTTTTAAAAGGCTTTTGGTTGGGTTTAATACATTTTATGTATAGTGTCTAACAATATCTTCCGGTTTGGAGAGTGTAAAGCCTAGGGCAGTCGTTACATGTTGTCTTGTATATCCGTGCTTATTCTGGGAAGTTTTAAAAGGCTTTTGGTTGGGTTTAATACATTTTATGTATCGTATGTTACAATATCTTCCGGTTTGGCGAGTGTAAAGTCTAGGGCAGTCGTTACATGTTGTCTTGTATATCCGTGCTTATTCTGGGAAGTTTTAAAAGGCTTTTGGTTGGGTTTAATACATTTTATGTATCGTGTGTTACAATATCTTCCGGTTTGGCGATTGTAAAGCCTAGGGCAGTCGTTACATGTTGACTTGTATATCCGTGCTTATTCTGGGAAGTTTTAAAAGGCTTTTGGTTGGGTTTAATACATTTTATGTATCGTGTGTTACAATATCTTCCGGTTTGGCGAGTGTAAAGCCTAGGGCAGTCGTTACATGTTGTCTTGTATATCCGTGCTTATTCTGGGAAATTTTAAGAGGTTTTTGGTTGGGTTTAATACATTTTATGTATCGTGTGTTACCATATCTTCCGGTTTGGCGAGAGTAAAGCCTAGGGCAGTCGTTACATGTTGTCTTGTATATCCGTGCTTATTCTGGGAAGTTTTAAAAGGCTTTTGGTTGGGTTTAATACATTTTATGTATCGTGTGTTACAATATCTTCCGGTTTGCGAGTGTAAAGCTTAGGGCAGTCGTTACATGTTGTCTTGTATATCCGTGCTTATTCTGGGATGTCTTATGAGGCTTTTGGTTGGGTTTAATACAATTTATGCATCGTGTGTCACAATATCTTCCGGTTTGTCGAGTGTAAAGCCTAGGGCAGTCGTTACATGTTCTCTTGTATATCCGTGCTTATTCTGGAAAGTTTTAGGAGGCTTTTGGTTGGGTTTAATACATTTTATGTATCGTGTGTTACAATATCTTCCGGTTTGGCGAGTGTAAAGCCTAGGGCAGTCGTTACATGTTGTCTTGTATATCCGTGCTTATTCTGGAAAGTTTTATGAGCCTTTGGTTGGGTTAATACATTTTATGTATCGTTTGTTACAATATCTTCCGGTTTGCGAGTGTAAAGCCTAGGGCAGTCGTTACATGTTGTCTTGTATATCCGTGCTTATTCTGGGATGTCTTATGAGGCTTTTGATTGGGTTTAATACAATTTATGCATCGTGTGTCACAATATCTTCCGGTTTGTCGATTGTAAAGCCTAGGGCAGTCGTTACATGTTGTCTTGAATATCCGTGCTTATTCTGGGAAGTTTTAAAAGGCTTTTGGTTGGGTTTAATACATTTTATGTATCGTGTGTTACAATATCTTCCGGTTTGGCGAGTGTAAAGCCTAGGGCAGTCGTTACATGTTGTCTTGTATATCCGTGCTTATTCTGGGAAGTTTTAGAAGGCTTTTGGTTGGGTTTAATACATTTTATGTATCGTGTGTTACAATATCTTCCGGTTTGGCGAGTGTAAAGCCTAGGGCAGTCGTTACATGTTGACTTGTATATCCGTGCTTATTCTGGGAAGTTTTAAAAGGCTTTTGGTTGGGTTTAATACATTTTATGTATCGTGTGTTACAATATCTTCCGGTTTGGCGAGTGTAAAGCCTAGGGCAGTCGTTACATGTTGTCTTGTATATCCGTGCTTATTCTGGGAAATTTTAAGAGGTTTTTGGTTGGGTTTAATACATTTTATGTATCGTGTGTTACCATATCTTCCGGTTTGGCGAGAGTAAAGCCTAGGGCAGTCGTTACATGTTGTCTTGTATATCCGTGCTTATTCTGGAAAGTTTTATGAGCCTTTGGTTGGGTTAATACATTTTATGTATCGTTTGTTACAATATCTTCCGGTTTGCGAGTGTAAAGCCTAGGGCAGTCGTTACATGTTGTCTTGTATATCCGTGCTTATTCTGGGATGTCTTATGAGGCTTTTGGTTGGGTTTAATACAATTTATGCATCGTGTGTCACAATATCTTCCGGTTTGTCGATTGTAAAGCCTAGGGCAGTCGTTACATGTTGTCTTGTATATCCGTGCTTATTCTGGGAAGTTTTAAAAGGCTTTTGGTTGGGTTTAATACATTTTATGTATCGTGTATTACAATATCTTCCGGTTTGGCGAGTGTAAAGCCTAGGGCAGTCGTTACATGTTGTCTTGTATATCCGTGCTTATTCTGGGATGTCTTATGAGCCTTTGGTTGGGTTTAATACATTTTATGCATCGTGTGTTACAATATCTTCCGATTTGGCGAGTGTAAAGCCTAGGGCAGTCGTTACATGTTGTCTTGTATATCCGTGCTTATTCTGGGAAGTTGTAAGAGGCTTTTGGTTGCGTTTAATACATTTTATGTATCGTGTGTTACAATATCTTCCGGTTTGGCGAGTGTAAAGCCTAGGGCAGTCGTTACATGTTGTCTTGTATATCCGTGCTTATTCTGGAAAGTTTTATGAGCCTTTGGTTGGGTTAATAAATTTTATGTATCGTTTGTTACAATATCTTCCGGTTTGGCGAGTGTAAAGCCTAGGGCAGTCGTTACATGTTGTCTTGTATATCCGTGCTTATTCTGGAAAGTTTTATGTGCCTTTGGTTGGGTTAATACATTTTATGTATCGTTTTTTACAATATCTTCCGGTTTGCGAGTGTAAAGCCTAGGGCAGTCGTTACATGTTGTCTTGTATATCCGTGCTTATTCTGGGATGTCTTATGAGGCTTTTGGTTGGGTTTAATACAATTTATGCATCGTGTGTCACAATATCTTCCGGTTTGTCGAGTGTAAAGCCTAGGGCAGTCGTTACATGTTGTCTTGTATATCCGTGCTTATTCTGGGAAGTTTTAAAAGGCTTTTGGTTGGGTTTAATACATTTTATGTATCGTGTGTTACAATATCTTCCGATTTGGCGAGTGTAAAGCCTAGGGCAGTCGTTACATGTTGTCTTGTATATCCGTGCTTATTCTGGGATGTCTTATGAGCCTTTGGTTGGGTTTAATACATTTTATGTATCGTGTGTTACAATATCTTCCGGTTTGGCGAGTGTAAAGCCTAGGGCAGTCGTTACATGTTGTCTTGTATATCCGTGCTTATTCTGGGAAGTATTAAGAGGATTTAGGTTCGGTTTAATACATTTTATGTATCGTGTGTTACAATATCTTTCGATTTGGCGAGTGTAAAGCCTAGGGCAATCGTTACATGTTATCTTGTATATCTGTGCTTATTCTGGGAAGTTTTAAAAGGCTTTTGGTTGGGTTTAATACATTTTATGTATCGTGTGTTACAATATCTTCCGATTCGGCGAGTGTAAAGCCTAAGGCAGTCGTTACATGTAGTCTTGTATATCCGTTCTTATTCTGGGAAGTTTTAAGAGGCTTTTGGTTGGGTTTAAAACATTTTATGCATCGTGTGTCACAATATCTTCCGGTTTGTCGAGTGTAAAGCCTAGGGCAGTCGTTACATGTTGTCTTGTATATCCGTGCTTATTCTGGGAAGTTTTATGAGGCTTTTGGTTGGGTTTAATACATTTTATGTATAGTGTCTAACAATATCTTCCGGTTTGGCGAGTGTAAAGCCTAGGGCAGTCGTTACATGTTGTCTTGTATATCCGTGCTTATTCTGGGAAGTTTTAAAAGGCTTTTGGTTGGGTTTAATACATTTTATGTATAGTGTGTTACAATATCTTCCGGTTTGGCGAGTGTAAAGCCTAGGGCAGTCGTTACATGTTGTCTTGTATATCCGTGCTTATTCTGGGAAGTTTTAAAAGGCTTTTGGTTGGGTTTAATACATTTTATGTATCGTGTGTTACAATATCTTCCGGTTTGGCGAGTGTAAAGCCTAGGGCACGCGTTACTTGTTGTCTTGTATATCCGTGCTTATTCTGGGAAGTTTTAAGAGGCTTTTGGTTGGGTTTAATACATTTTATGTATAGTGTCTAACAATATCTTCCGGTTTGTCGAGTGAAAAGCCTAGGGCAGTCGTTACATGTTGTCTTGTATATCCGTGCTTATTCTGGGAAGTCTTAAGAGGCTTTTGGTTGGGTTTAATACATTTTATGTATCGTGTGTTACAATATCTTCCGATTTGGCGAGTGTAAAGCCTAGGGCAGTCGTTACATGTTGTCTTGTATATCCGTGCTTATTCTGGGAAGTATTAAGAGGCTTTAGGTTGGGTTTAATACATTTTATGTATCGTGTGTTACAATATCTTCCGATTTGGCGAGTGTAAAGCCTAGGCCAGTCGTTACATGTTGTCTTGTATATCTGTGCTTATTCGGGGAAGTTTTAAAAGGCTTTTGGTTGGGTTTAATACATTTTATGTATCGTGTGTTATAATATCTTCCGATTCGGCGAGTGTAAAGCCTAGGGCAGTCGTTACATGTAGTCTTGTATATCCGTTCTTATTCTGGGAAGTTTTAAGAGGCTTTTGGTTGGGTTTAAAACATTTTATGCATCGTGTGTCACAATATCTTCCGGTTTGTCGAGTGTAAAGCCTAGGGCAGTCGTTACATGTTGTCTAGTATATCCGTGCTTATTCTGGGAAGTTTTATGACGCTTTTGGTTGGGTTTAATACATTTTATGTATAGTGTCTAACAATATCTTCCGGTTTGGCGAGTGTAAAGCCTAGGGCAGTCGTTACATGTTGTCTTGTATATCCGTGCTTATTCTGGAAAGTTTTAAAATGCTTTTGGTTGGGTTTAATACATTTTATGTATCGTGTGTTACAATATCTTCCGGTTTGGCGAGTGTAAAGCCTAGGGCAGTCGTTACATGTTGTCTTGTATATCCGTGCTTATTCTGGGAAGTTTTAAAAGGCTTTTGGTTGGGTTTAATACATTTTATGTATAGTGTGTTACAATATCTTCCGGTTTGGCGAGTGTAAAGCCTAGGGTAGTCGTTACATGTTGTCTTGTATATCCGTGCTTATTCTGGGAAGTTTTAAAAGGCTTTTGGTTGGGTTTAATACAATTTATGCATCGTGTGTCACAATATCTTCCGGTTTGTCGATTGTAAAGCCTAGGGCAGTCGTTACATGTTGTCTTGAATATCCGTGCTTATTCTGGGAAATTTTAAAAGGCTTTTGGTTGGGTTTAATACATTTTATGTATCGTGTGTTACAATATCTTCCGGTTTGGCGAGTGTAAAGCCTAGGGCAGTCGTTACATGTTGTCTTGTATATCCGTGCTTATTCTGGAAAGTTTTAGAAGGCTTTTGGTTGGGTTTAATACATTTTATGTATCGTGTGTTACAATATCTTCCGGTTTGGCGAGTGTAAAGCCTAGGGCAGTCGTTACATGTTGACTTGTATATCCGTGCTTATTCTGGGAAGTTTTAAAAGGCTTTTGGTTGGGTTTAATACATTTTATGTATCGTGTGTTACAATATCTTCCGGTTTGGCGAGTGTAAAGCCTAGGGCAGTCGTTACATGTTGTCTTGTATATCCGTGCTTATTCTGGGAAATTTTAAGAGGTTTTTGGTTGGGTTTAATACATTTTATGTATCGTGTGTTACTATATCTTCCGGTTTGGCGAGAGTAAAGCCTAGGGCAGTCGTTACATGTTGTCTTGTATATGCGTGCTTATTCTGGGAAGTTTTAAAAGGCTTTTGGTTGGGTTTAATACATTTTATGTATCGTGTGTTACAATATCTTCCGGTTTGCGAGTGTAAAGCCTAGGGCAGTCGTTACATGTTGTCTTGTATATCCGTGCTTATTATGGGATGTCTTATGAGGCTTTTGGTTGGGTTTAATACAATTTATGCATCGTGTGTCACAATATCTTCCGGTTTGTCGAGTGTAAAGCCTAGGGCAGTCGTTACATGTTCTCTTGTATATCCGTGCTTATTCTGGAAAGTTTTAAGTGGCTTTTGGTTGGGTTTAATACATTTTATGTATCTGTGTTACAATATCTTCCGGTTTGGCGAGTGTAAAGCCTAGGGCAGTCGTTACATGTTGTCTTGTATATCCGTGCTTATTCTGGAAAGTTTTATGAGCCTTTGGTTGGGTTAATACATTTTATGTATCGTTTGTTACAATATCTTCCGGTTTGCGAGTGTAAAGCCTAGGGCAGTCGTTACATGTTGTCTTGTATATCCGTGCTTATTCTGGGATGTCTTATGAGGCTTTTGGTTGGGTTTAATACAATTTATGCATCGTGTGTCACAATATCTTCCGGTTTGTCGATTGTAAAGCCTAGGGCAGTCGTTACATGTTGTCTTGTATATCCGTGCTTATTCTGGGAAGTTTTAAAAGGCTTTTGGTTGGGTTTAATACATTTTATGTATCGTGTATTACAATATCTTCCGGTTTGGCGAGTGTAAAGCCTAGGGCAGTCGTTACATGTTGTCTTGTATATCCGTGCTTATTCTGGGATGTCTTATGAGCCTTTGGTTGGGTTTAATACATTTTATGCATCGTTTGTTACAATATCTTCCGATTTGGCGAGTGTAAAGCCTAGGGCAGTCGTTACATGTTGTCTTGTATATCTGTGCTTATTCTGGGAAGTTGTAAGAGACTTTTGGTTGCGTTTAATACATTTTATGTATCGTGTGTTACAATATCTTCCGGTTTGGCGAGTGTAAAGCCTAGGGCAGTCGTTACATGTTGTCTTGTATATCCGTGCTTATTCTGGAAAGTTTTATGAGCCTTTGGTTGGGTTAATAAATTTTATGTATCGTTTGTTACAATATCTTCCGGTTTGGCGAGTGTAAAGCCTAGGGCAGTCGTTACATGTTGTCTTGTATATCCGTACTTATTCTGGAAAGTTTTATGTGCCTTTGGTTGGGTTAATACATTTTATGTATCGTTTTTTACAATATCTTCCGGTTTGCGAGTGTAAAGCCTAGGGCAGTCGTTACATGTTGTCTTGTATATCCGTGCTTATTCTGGGATGTCTTATGAGGCTTTTGGTTGGGTTTAATACAATTTATGCATCGTGTGTCACAATATCTTCCGGTTTGTCGAGTGTAAAGCCTAGGGCAGTCGTTACATGTTGTCTTGTATATCCGTGCTTATTCTGGGAAGTTTTAAAAGGCTTTTGGTTGAGTTTAATACATTTTATGTATCGTGTGTTACAATATCTTCCGATTTGGCGAGTGTAAAGCCTAGGGCAGTCGTTACATGTTATCTTGTATATCCGTGCTTATTCTGGGATGTCTTATGAGCCTTTGGTTGGGTTTAATACATTTTATGTATCGTGTGTTACAATATCTTCCGGTTTGGCGAGTGTAAAGCCTAGGGCAGTCGTTACATGTTGTCTTGTATATCCGTGCTTATTCTGGGAAGTATTAAGAGGATTTAGGTTGGGTTTAATACATTTTATGTATCGTGTGTTACAATATCTTCCGATTTGGCGAGTGTAAAGCCTAGGGCAATCGTTACATGTTGTCTTGTATATCTGTGCTTATTCTGGGAAGTTTTAAAAGGCTTTTGGTCGGGTTTAATACATTTTATGTATCGTGTGTTACAATATCTTCCGATTCGGCGAGTGTAAAGCCTAGGGCAGTCGTTACATGTAGTCTTGTATATCCGTTCTTATTCTGGGAAGTTTTAAGAGGCTTTTAGTTGGGTTTAAAACATTTTATGCATCGTGTGTCACAATATCTTCCGGTTTGTCGCGTGTAAAGCCTAGGGCAGTCGTTACATGTTGTCTTGTATATCCGTGCTTATTCTGGGAAGTTTTATGAGGCTTTTGGTTGGGTTTAATACATTTTATGTATAGTGTCTAACAATATCTTCCGGTTTGGCGAGTGTAAAGCCTAGGGCAGTCGTTACATGTTGTCTTGTATATCCGTGCTTATTCTGGGAAGTTTTAAAAGGCTTTTGGTTGGGTTTAATACATTTTATGTATAGTGTGTTACAATATCTTCCGGTTTGGCGAGTGTAAAGCCTAGGGCAGTCGTTACATGTTGTCTTGTATATCCGTGCTTATTCTGGGAAGTTTTAAAAGGCTTTTGGTTGGGTTTAATACATTTTATGTATCGTGTGTTACAATATCTTCCGGTTTGGCGAGTGTAAAGCCTAGGGCACGCGTTACTTGTTGTCTTGTATATCCGTGCTTATTCTGGGAAGTTTTAAGAGGCTTTTGGTTGGGTTTAATACATTTTATGTATAGTGTCTAACAATATCTTCCAGTTTGTCGAGTGAAAAGCCTAGGGCAGTCGTTACATGTTGTCTTGTATATCCGTGCTTATTCTGGGAAGTTTTAAGAGGCTTTTGGTTGGGTTTAATACATTTTATGTATCGTGTGTTACAATATCTTCCGATTTGGCGAGTGTAAAGCCTAGGGCAGTCGTTACATGTTGTCTTGTATATCCGTGCTTATTCTGGGAAGTATTAAGAGGCTTTAGGTTGGGTTTAATACATTTTATGTATCGTGTGTTACAATATCTTCCGATTTGGCGAGTGTAAAGCCTAGGCCAGTCGTTACATGTTGTCTTGTATATCTGTGCTTATTCGGGGAAGTTTTAAAAGGCTTTTGGTTGGGTTTAATACATTTTATGTATCGTGTGTTACAATATCTTCCGATTCGGCGAGTGTAAAGCCTAGGGCAGTCGTTACATGTAGTCTTGTATATCCGTTCTTATTCTGGGAAGTTTTAAGAGGCTTTTGGTTGGGTTTAAAACATTTTATACATCGTGTGTCACAATATCTTCCGGTGTGTCGAGTGTAAAGCCTAGGGCAGTCGTTACATGTTGTCTTGTATATCCGTGCTTATTCTGGGAAGTTTTATGAGGCTTTTGGTTGGGTTTAATACATTTTATGTATAGTGTCTAACAATATCTTCCGGTTTGGCGAGTGTAAAGCCTAGGGCAGTCGTTACATGTTGTCTTGTATATCCGTGCTTATTCTGGAAAGTTTTAAAATGCTTTTGGTTGGGTTTAATACATTTTATGTATCGTGTGTTACAATATCTTCCGGTTTGGCGAGTGTAAAGCCTAGGGCAGTCGTTACATGTTGTCTTGTATATCCGTGCTTATTCTGGGAAGTTTTAAAAGGCTTTTGGTTGGGTTTAATACATTTTATGTATAGTGTGTTACAATATCTTCCGGTTTGGCGAGTGTGAAGCCTAGGGCAGTCGTTACATGTTGTCTTGTATATCCGTGCTAATTCTGGGAAGTTTTAAAAGGCTTTTGGTTGGGTTTAATACATTTTATGTATCGTGTGTTACAATATCTTCCGGTTTGGCGAGTGTAAAGCCTAGGGCAGTCGTTACATGTTGTCTTGTATATCCGTGCTTATTCTGGGAAATTTTAAGAGGTTTTTGGTTGGGTTTAATACATTTTATGTATCGTGTGTTACAATATCTTCCGGTTTGGCGAGTGTAAGGCCTATGGCAGTCGTTACATGTTGTCTTGTATATCCGTGCTTATTCTGGAAAGTTTTATGAGCCTTTGGTTGGGTAATACATTTTATGTATCGTGTGTTACAATATCTTCCGGTTTGGCGAGTGTAAAGCCTAGGGCAGTTGTTACATGTTGTCTTGTATATCCGTGCTTATTCTGGGAAGTTTTATGAGCCTTTGGTTGGGTTTAATACATTTTATGTATCGTGTGTTACAATATCTTCCGGTTTGCGAGTGTAAAGCCAAGGGCAGTCTTTACATGTTGTCTTTTATATCCGTGCTTAATCTGGGATGTCTTATGAGGCTTTTGGTTGGGTTTAATACAATTTATGCATCGTGTGTCACAATATCTTCCGGTTTGTCGAGTGTAAAGCCTAGGGCAGTCGTTACATGTTGTCTTGTATATCCGTGCTTATTCTGGGATGTCTTATGAGGCTTTGGGTTGGGTTTAATACAATTTATGCATCGTGTGTCACAATATCTTCCGGTTTGTCGAGTGTAAAGCCTAGGGCAGTCGTTACATGTTGTCTTGTATATCCGTGCTTATTCTGGGATGTCTTATGAGGCTTTGGGTTTGGTTTAATACAATTTATGCATCGTGTGTCACAATATCTTCCGGTTTGTCGATTGTAAAGCCTAGGGCAGTCGTTACATGTTGTCTTGTATATCCGTGCTTATTCTGGGAAGTTTATGAGGCTTTTGGTTGGGTTTAATACATTTTATGTATAGTGTCTAACAATATCTTCCGGTTTGGCGAGTGTAAAGCCTAGGGCAGTCGTTACATGTTGTCTTGTATATCCGTGCTTATTCTGGGAAGTTTTAAAAGGCTTTTGGTTGGGTTTAAAACATTTTATGTATCGTGTGTTACAATATTTTCCGGTTTGGCGAGTGTAAAGCCTAGGGCAGTCGTTACATGTTGTCTTGTATATCCGTGCTTATTCTGGGAAGTTTTAAGAGCCTTTGGTTGGGTTAATACATTTTATGTATCGTGTGTTACAATATCTTCCGGTTTGGCGAGTGTAAAGCCTAGGGCAGTTGTTACATGTTGTCTTGTATATCCGTGCTTATTCTGGGAAGTTTTATGAGCCTTTGGTTGGGTTTAATACATTTTATGTATCGTGTGTTACAATATCTTCCGGTTTGCGAGTGTAAAGCCTAGGGCAGTCGTTACATGTTGTCTTGTATATCCGTCCTTATTCTGGGATGTCTTATGAGGCTTTTGGTTGGGTTTAATACAATTTATGCATCGTGTGTCACAATATCTTCCGGTTTGTCGAGTGTAAAGCCTAGGGCAGTCGTTACATGTTGTCTTGTATATCCGTGCTTATTCTGGGAAGTTTTAAAAGGCTTTTGGTTGGGTTTAATACATTTTATGTATCGTGTGTTACAATATCTTCCGATTTGGCGAGTGTAAAGCCTAGGGCAGTCGTTACATGTTGTCTTGTATATCCGTGCTTATTCTGGGAAGTTTTAAAAGGCTTTTGGTTGGGTTTAATACATTTTATGTATCGTGTGTTACAATATCTTCCGGTTTGGCGAGTGTAAAGCCTAGGGCAGTCGTTACATGTTGTCTTGTATATCCGTGCTTATTCTGGGAAGTTTTAAGAGGTTTTTGGTTGTTTTTAATACATTTTATGTATCGTGTGTTACAATATCTTCCGGTTTGGCGAGTGTAAGGCCTAGGGCAGTCGTTACATGTTGTCTTGTATATCCGTGCTTATTCTGGAAAGTTTTATGAGCCTTTGGTTGGGTTAATACATTTTATGTATCGTGTGTTACAATATCTTCCGGTTTGGCGAGTGTAAAGCCTAGGGCAGTTGTTACATGTTGTCTTGTATATCCGTGCTTATTCTGGGAAGTTTTATGAGCCTTTGGTTGGGTTTAATACATTTTATGTATCGTGTGTTACAATATCTTCCGGTTTGCGAGTGTAAAGCCTAGGGCAGTCGTTACATGTTGTCTTGTATATCCGTGCTTATTCTGGGATGTCTTATGAGGCTTTTGGTTGGGTTTAATACAATTTATGCATCGTGTGTCACAATATCTTCCGGTTTGTCGAGTGTAAAGCCTAGGGCAGTCGTTACATGTTGTCTTGTATATCCGTGCTTATTTTGGGATGTCTTATGAGGCTTTTGGTTGGGTTTTATACAATTTATGCATCGTGTGTCACAATATCTTCCGGTTTGTCGATTGTAAAGCCTAGGGCAGTCGTTACATGTTGTCTGTATATCCGTGCTTATTCTGGGAAGTTTTATGAGGCTTTTGGTTGGGTTTAATGCATTTTATGTATAGTGTCTAACAATATCTTCCGGTTTGGCGAGTGTAAAGCCTAGGGCAGTCGTTACATGTTGTCTTGTATATCCGTGCTTATTCTGGGATGTCTTATGAGGCTTTTGGTTGGGTTTAATAAAATTTATGCATCGTGTGTCACAATATCTTCCGGTTTGTCGAGTGTAAAGCCTAGGGCAGTCGTTACATGTTGTCTTGTATATCCATGCTTATTCTGGGATGTCATATGAGGCTTTGGGTTGGGTTTAATACAATTTATGCATCGTGTGTCACAATATCTTCCGATTTGGCGAGTGTAAAGCCTAGGGCAGTCGTTACATGTTGTCTTGTATATCCGTGCTTATTCTGGGAAGTTTTAAGAGGCTTTTGGTTGGGTTTAATACTTTTTATGTATCGTGTGTTACAATATCTTCCGGTTTGGCGAGTGTAAAGCCTAGGGCAGTCGTTACATGTAGTCTTGTATATCCGTGCTTATTCTGGGAAGTTTTATGAGGCTTTTGGTTGGGTTTAATACATTTTATGTATAGTGTCTAACAATATCTTCCGGTTTGGCGAGTGTAAAGCCTAGGGCAGTCGTTACATGTTGTCTTGTATATCCGTGCTTATTCTGGGATGTCTTATGAGGCTTTGGCTTGGGTTTAATACAATTTATGCATCGTGTGTCACAATATCTTCCGATTTGGCGAGTGTAAAGCCTAGGGCAGTCGTTACATGTTGTCTTGTATATCCGTGCTTATTCTGGGACGTTTTAAGAGGCTTTTGGTTGGGTTTAATACATTTTATGTATCGTGTGTTACAATATCTTCCGATTTGGCGAGTGTAAAGCCTAGGGCAGTCGTTACATGTTGTCTTGTATATCCGTGCTTATTCTGGGAAGTTTTAAGAGGCTTTTGGTTGGGTTTAATACATTTTATGTATCGTGTATTACAATATCTTCCGATTTGGCGAGTGTAAAGCCTAGGGCAGTCGTTACATGTTGTCTTGTATATCCGTTCTTATTCTGGAAAGTTTTAAGAGGCTTTTGGTTGGGTTTAATACATTTTATGTATCGTGTGTTACAATATCTTCCGATTTGGCGAGTGTAAAGCCTAGGGCAGTCGTTACATGTTGTCTTGTATATCCGTGCTTATTCTGGGAAGTTTTAAGAGGCTTTTGGTTGGGTTTAATACATTTTATGTATCGTGTGTTACAATATCTTCCGATTTGGCGAGTGTAAAGCCTAGGGCAGTCGTTACATGTTGTCTTGTATATCCGTGCTTATTCTGGGAAGTTTTAAGAGGCTTTTGGTTAGGTTTAAAACATTTTATGCATCGTGTGTTACAATATCTTCCGATTTGGCGAGTGTAAAGCCTAGGGCAGTCGTTACATGTTGTCTTGTATATGCGTGCTTATTCTGGGAAGTTTTAAAAGGCTTTTGGTTGGGTTTAATACATTTTATGTATCGTGTGTTACAATATCTTCCGATTTGGCGAGTGTAAAGCCTAGGGCAGTCGTTACATGTTGTCTTGTATATCCGTGCTTATTCTGGGAAGTTTTAAGAGGCTTTTGGTTGGGTTTAATACATTTTATGCATCGTGTGTCACAATATCTTCTGGTTTGTCGAGTGTAAAGCCTAGGGCAGTCGTTACATGTTGTCTTGTATATCCGTGCTTATTCTGGGAAGTTTTATGAGGCTTTTGGTTGGGTTTAATACATTTTATGTATAGTGTCTAACAATGTCTTCCGGTTTGGCGAGTGTAAAGCCTAGGACAGTCGTTACATGTTGTCTTGTATATCCGTGCTTATTCTGGGAAGTTTTAAAACGCTTTTGGTTGGGTTTAATACATTTTATGTATCGTGTGTTACAATATCTTCCGGTTTGGCGAGTGTAAAGAATAGGGCAGTCGTTACATGTAGTCTTGTATATCCGTTCTTATTCTGGGAAGTTTTAAGAGGCTTTTGGTTGGGTTTAATACATTTTATGTATCGTGTGTTACAATATCTTCTGATTTGGCGAGTGTAAAGCCTAGGGCAGTCGATAAATGTTGTCTTGTATATCCGTGCTTATTCTGGGAAGTTTTAAGAGGCTTTTGGTTGGGTTTAATACATTTTATGTATAGTGTCTAACAATATCTTCCGGTTTGGCGAGTGTAAAGCCTAGGGCAGTCGTTACATGTTGTCTTGTATATCCGTGCTTATTCTGGGATGTCTTATGAGGCTTTTGGTTGGGTTTAATACAATTTATGCATCGTGTGTCACAATATCTTCCGGTTTGTCGAGTGTAAAGCCTAGGGCAGTCGTTACACGTTGTCTTGTATATCCGTGCTTATTCTGGGATGTCTTATGAGGCTTTGGGTTGGGTTTAATACAATTTATGCATCGTGTGTCACAATATCTTCCGATTTGGCGAGTGTAAAGCCTAGGGCAGTCGTTACATGTTGTCTTGTATATCCGTGCTTATTCTGGGAAGTTTTATGAGGCTTTTGGTTGGTTTTAATACATTTTATGTATAGTGTCTAACAATATCTTCCGGTTTGGCGAGTGTAAAGCCTAGGGCAGTCGTTACATGTTGTCTTGTATATCCGTGCTTATTCTGGGAAGTTTTAAAGGGCTTTTGGTTGGGTTTAATACATTTAATGTATCGTGTGTTACAATATCTTCCGGTTTGGCGAGTGTAAAGCCTAGGGCAGTCGTTACATGTTGTCTTGTATATTCGTGCTTATTCTGGGAAGTTTTAAAAGGCTTTTGGTTGGGTTTAATACATTTTATGTATAGTGTCTAACAATATCTTCCGGTTTGGCGAGTGTAAAGCCTAGGGCAGTCGTTACATGTTGTCTTGTATATCCGTGCTTATTCTGGGATGTCTTATGAGGCTTTGGGTTGGGTTTAATACAATTTATGCATCGTGTGTCACAATATCTTCCGATTTGGCGAGTGTAAAGCCTAGGGCAGTCGTTACATGTTGTTTTGTATATCCGTGCTTATTCTGGGACGTTTTAAGAGGCTTTTGGTTGGGTTTAATACATTTTATGTATCGTGTGTTACAATATCTTCCGATTTGGCGAGTGTAAAGCCTAGGGCAGTCGTTACATGTTGTCTTGTATATCCGTGCTTATTCTGGGAAGTTTTAAGAGGCTTTTGGTTGGGTTTAATACATTTTATGTATCGTGTGTTACAATATCTTCCGATTTGGCGAGTGTAAAGCCTAGGGCAGTCGTTACATGTTGTCTTGTATATCCGTTCTTATTCTGGAAAGTTTTAAGAGGCTTTTGGTTGGGTTTAATACATTTTATGTATCGTGTGTTACAATATCTTCCGATTTGGCGAGTGTAAAGCCTAGGGCAGTCGTTACATGTTGTCTTGTATATCCGTGCTTATTCTGGGAAGTTTTAAGAGGCTTTTGGTTGGGTTTAATACATTTTATGTATCGTGTGTTACAATATCTTCCGATTTGGCGAGTGTAAAGCCTAGGGCAGTCGTTACATGTTGTCTTGTATATCCGTGCTTATTCTGGGAAGTTTTAAGAGGCTTTTGGTTAGGTTTAATACATTTTATGCATCGTGTGTTACAATATCTTCCGATTTTGCGAGTGTAAAGCCTAGGGCAGTCGTTACATGTTGTCTTGTTTATGCGTGCTTATTCTGGGAAGTTTTAAAAGGCTTTTGGTTGGGTTTAATAAATTTTATGTATCGTGTGTTACAATATCTTCCGATTTGGCGAGTGTAAAGCCTAGGGCAGTCGTTACATGTTGTCTTGTATATCCGTGCTTATTCTGGAAAGTTTTATGAGCCTTTGGTTGGGTTAATACATTTTATGTATCGTTTGTTACAATATCTTCCGGTTTGCGAGTGTAAAGCCTAGGGCAGTCGTTACATGTTGTCTTGTATATCCGTGCTTATTCTGGGATGTCTTATGAGGCTTTTGGTTGGGTTTAATACAATTTATGCATCGTGTGTCACAATATCTTCCGGTTTGTCGATTGTAAAGCCTAGGGCAGTCGTTACATGTTGTCTTGTATATCCGTGCTTATTCTGGGAAGTTTTAAAAGGCTTTTGGTTGGGTTTAATACATTTTATGTATCGTGTATTACAATATCTTCCGGTTTGGCGAGTGTAAAGCCTAGGGCAGTCGTTACATGTTGTCTTGTATATCCGTGCTTATTCTGGGATGTCTTATGAGCCTTTGGTTGGGTTTAATACATTTTATGCATCGTGTGTTACAATATCTTCCGATTTGGCGAGTGTAAAGCCTAGGGCAGTCGTTACATGTTGTCTTGTATATCTGTGCTTATTCTGGGAAGTTGTAAGAGACTTTTGGTTGCGTTTAATACATTTTATGTATCGTGTGTTACAATATCTTCCGGTTTGGCGAGTGTAAAGCCTAGGGCAGTCGTTACATGTTGTCTTGTATATCCGTACTTATTCTGGAAAGTTTTATGTGCCTTTGGTTGGGTTAATACATTTTATGTATCGTTTTTTACAATATCTTCCGGTTTGCGAGTGTAAAGCCTAGGGCAGTCGTTACATGTTGTCTTGTATATCCGTGCTTATTCTGGGATGTCTTATGAGGCTTTTGGTTGGGTTTAATACAATTTATGCATCGTGTGTCACAATATCTTCCGGTTTGTCGAGTGTAAAGCCTAGGGCAGTCGTTACATGTTGTCTTGTATATCCGTGCTTATTCTGGGAAGTTTTAAAAGGCTTTTGGTTGAGTTTAATACATTTTATGTATCGTGTGTTACAATATCTTCCGATTTGGCGAGTGTAAAGCCTAGGGCAGTCGTTACATGTTATCTTGTATATCCGTGCTTATTCTGGGATGTCTTATGAGCCTTTGGTTGGGTTTAATACATTTTATGTATCGTGTGTTACAATATCTTCCGGTTTGGCGAGTGTAAAGCCTAGGGCAGTCGTTACATGTTGTCTTGTATATCCGTGCTTATTCTGGGAAGTATTAAGAGGATTTAGGTTGGGTTTAATACATTTTATGTATCGTGTGTTACAATATCTTCCGATTTGGCGAGTGTAAAGCCTAGGGCAATCGTTACATGTTGTCTTGTATATCTGTGCTTATTCTGGGAAGTTTTAAAAGGCTTTTGGTCGGGTTTAATACATTTTATGTATCGTGTGTTACAATATCTTCCGATTCGGCGAGTGTAAAGCCTAGGGCAGTCGTTACATGTAGTCTTGTATATCCGTTCTTATTCTGGGAAGTTTTAAGAGGCTTTTAGTTGGGTTTAAAACATTTTATGCATCGTGTGTCACAATATCTTCCGGTTTGTCGCGTGTAAAGCCTAGGGCAGTCGTTACATGTTGTCTTGTATATCCGTGCTTATTCTGGGAAGTTTTATGAGGCTTTTGGTTGGGTTTAATACATTTTATGTATAGTGTCTAACAATATCTTCCGGTTTGGCGAGTGTAAAGCCTAGGGCAGTCGTTACATGTTGTCTTGTATATCCGTGCTTATTCTGGGAAGTTTTAAAAGGCTTTTGGTTGGGTTTAATACATTTTATGTATAGTGTGTTACAATATCTTCCGGTTTGGCGAGTGTAAAGCCTAGGGCAGTCGTTACATGTTGTCTTGTATATCCGTGCTTATTCTGGGAAGTTTTAAAAGGCTTTTGGTTGGGTTTAATACATTTTATGTATCGTGTGTTACAATATCTTCCGGTTTGGCGAGTGTAAAGCCTAGGGCACGCGTTACTTGTTGTCTTGTATATCCGTGCTTATTCTGGGAAGTTTTAAGAGGCTTTTGGTTGGGTTTAATACATTTTATGTATAGTGTCTAACAATATCTTCCAGTTTGTCGAGTGAAAAGCCTAGGGCAGTCGTTACATGTTGTCTTGTATATCCGTGCTTATTCTGGGAAGTTTTAAGAGGCTTTTGGTTGGGTTTAATACATTTTATGTATCGTGTGTTACAATATCTTCCGATTTGGCGAGTGTAAAGCCTAGGGCAGTCGTTACATGTTGTCTTGTATATCCGTGCTTATTCTGGGAAGTATTAAGAGGCTTTAGGTTGGGTTTAATACATTTTATGTATCGTGTGTTACAATATCTTCCGATTTGGCGAGTGTAAAGCCTAGGCCAGTCGTTACATGTTGTCTTGTATATCTGTGCTTATTCGGGGAAGTTTTAAAAGGCTTTTGGTTGGGTTTAATACATTTTATGTATCGTGTGTTACAATATCTTCCGATTCGGCGAGTGTAAAGCCTAGGGCAGTCGTTACATGTAGTCTTGTATATCCGTTCTTATTCTGGGAAGTTTTAAGAGGCTTTTGGTTGGGTTTAAAACATTTTATACATCGTGTGTCACAATATCTTCCGGTGTGTCGAGTGTAAAGCCTAGGGCAGTCGTTACATGTTGTCTTGTATATCCGTGCTTATTCTGGGAAGTTTTATGAGGCTTTTGGTTGGGTTTAATACATTTTATGTATAGTGTCTAACAATATCTTCCGGTTTGGCGAGTGTAAAGCCTAGGGCAGTCGTTACATGTTGTCTTGTATATCCGTGCTTATTCTGGAAAGTTTTAAAATGCTTTTGGTTGGGTTTAATACATTTTATGTATCGTGTGTTACAATATCTTCCGGTTTGGCGAGTGTAAAGCCTAGGGCAGTCGTTACATGTTGTCTTGTATATCCGTGCTTATTCTGGGAAGTTTTAAAAGGCTTTTGGTTGGGTTTAATACATTTTATGTATAGTGTGTTACAATATCTTCCGGTTTGGCGAGTGTGAAGCCTAGGGCAGTCGTTACATGTTGTCTTGTATATCCGTGCTAATTCTGGGAAGTTTTAAAAGGCTTTTGGTTGGGTTTAATACATTTTATGTATCGTGTGTTACAATATCTTCCGGTTTGGCGAGTGTAAAGCCTAGGGCAGTCGTTACATGTTGTCTTGTATATCCGTGCTTATTCTGGGAAATTTTAAGAGGTTTTTGGTTGGGTTTAATACATTTTATGTATCGTGTGTTACAATATCTTCCGGTTTGGCGAGTGTAAGGCCTATGGCAGTCGTTACATGTTGTCTTGTATATCCGTGCTTATTCTGGAAAGTTTTATGAGCCTTTGGTTGGGTAATACATTTTATGTATCGTGTGTTACAATATCTTCCGGTTTGGCGAGTGTAAAGCCTAGGGCAGTTGTTACATGTTGTCTTGTATATCCGTGCTTATTCTGGGAAGTTTTATGAGACTTTGGTTGGGTTTAATATATTTTATGTATCGTGTCTTACAATATCTTCCGGTTTGCGAGTGTAAAGCCAAGGGCAGTCTTTACATGTTGTCTTTTATATCCGTGCTTATTCTGGGATGTCTTATGAGGCTTTTGGTTGGGTTTAATACAATTTATGCATCGTGTGTCACAATATCTTCCGGTTTGTCGAGTGTAAAGCCTAGGGCAGTCGTTACATGTTTTCTTGTATATCCGTGCTTATTCTGGGATGTCTTATGAGGCTTTGGGTTGGGTTTAATACAATTTATGCATCGTGTGTCACAATATCTTCCGGTTTGTCGAGTGTAAAGCCTAGGGCAGTCGTTACATGTTGTCTTGTATATCCGTGCTTATTCTGGGAAGTTTATGAGGCTTTTGGTTGGGTTTAATACATTTTATGTATAGTGTCTAACAATATCTTCCGGTTTGGCGAGTGTAAAGCCTAGGGCAGTCGTTACATGTTGTCTTGTATATCCGTGCTTATTCTGGGAAGTTTTAAAAGGCTTTTGGTTGGGTTTAAAACATTTTATGTATCGTGTGTTACAATATTTTCCGGTTTGGCGAGTGTAAAGCCTAGGGCAGTCGTTACATGTTGTCTTGTATATCCGTGCTTATTCTGGGAAGTTTTAAGAGCCTTTGGTTGGGTTAATACATTTTATGTATCGTGTGTTACAATATCTTCCGGTTTGGCGAGTGTAAAGCCTAGGGCAGTTGTTACATGTTGTCTTGTATATCCGTGCTTATTCTGGGAAGTTTTATGAGCCTTTGGTTGGGTTTAATACATTTTATGTATCGTGTGTTACAATATCTTCCGGTTTGCGAGTGTAAAGCCTAGGGCAGTCGTTACATGTTGTCTTGTATATCCGTCCTTATTCTGGGATGTCTTATGAGGCTTTTGGTTGGGTTTAATACAATTTATGCATCGTGTGTCACAATATCTTCCGGTTTGTCGAGTGTAAAGCCTAGGGCAGTCGTTACATGTTGTCTTGTATATCCGTGCTTATTCTGGGAAGTTTTAAAAGGCTTTTGGTTGGGTTTAATACATTTTATGTATCGTGTGTTACAATATCTTCCGATTTGGCGAGTGTAAAGCCTAGGGCAGTCGTTACATGTTGTCTTGTATATCCGTGCTTATTCTGGGAAGTTTTAAAAGGCTTTTGGTTGGGTTTAATACATTTTATGTATCGTGTGTTACAATATCTTCCGGTTTGGCGAGTGTAAAGCCTAGGGCAGTCGTTACATGTTGTCTTGTATATCCGTGCTTATTCTGGGAAGTTTTAAGAGGTTTTTGGTTGTTTTTAATACATTTTATGTATCGTGTGTTACAATATCTTCCGGTTTGGCGAGTGTAAGGCCTAGGGCAGTCGTTACATGTTGTCTTGTATATCCGTGCTTATTCTGGAAAGTTTTATGAGCCTTTGGTTGGGTTAATACATTTTATGTATCGTGTGTTACAATATCTTCCGGTTTGGCGAGTGTAAAGCCTAGGGCAGTTGTTACATGTTGTCTTGTATATCCGTGCTTATTCTGGGAAGTTTTATGAGCCTTTGGTTGGGTTTAATACATTTTATGTATCGTGTGTTACAATATCTTCCGGTTTGCGAGTGTAAAGCCTAGGGCAGTCGTTACATGTTGTCTTGTATATCCGTGCTTATTCTGGGATGTCTTATGAGGCTTTTGGTTGGGTTTAATACAATTTATGCATCGTGTGTCACAATATCTTCCGGTTTGTCGAGTGTAAAGCTAGGGCAGTCGTTACATGTTGTCTTGTATATCCGTGCTTATTTTGGGATGTCTTATGAGGCTTTTGGTTGGGTTTTATACAATTTATGCATCGTGTGTCACAATATCTTCCGGTTTGTCGATTGTAAAGCCTAGGGCAGTCGTTACATGTTGTCTGTATATCCGTGCTTATTCTGGGAAGTTTTATGAGGCTTTTGGTTGGGTTTAATGCATTTTATGTATAGTGTCTAACAATATCTTCCGGTTTGGCGAGTGTAAAGCCTAGGGCAGTCGTTACATGTTGTCTTGTATATCCGTGCTTATTCTGGGATGTCTTATGAGGCTTTTGGTTGGGTTTAATAAAATTTATGCATCGTGTGTCACAATATCTTCCGGTTTGTCGAGTGTAAAGCCTAGGGCAGTCGTTACATGTTGTCTTGTATATCCATGCTTATTCTGGGATGTCATATGAGGCTTTGGGTTGGGTTTAATACAATTTATGCATCGTGTGTCACAATATCTTCCGATTTGGCGAGTGTAAAGCCTAGGGCAGTCGTTACATGTTGTCTTGTATATCCGTGCTTATTCTGGGAAGTTTTAAGAGGCTTTTGGTTGGGTTTAATACTTTTTATGTATCGTGTGTTACAATATCTTCCGGTTTGGCGAGTGTAAAGCCTAGGGCAGTCGTTACATGTAGTCTTGTATATCCGTGCTTATTCTGGGAAGTTTTATGAGGCTTTTGGTTGGGTTTAATACATTTTATGTATAGTGTCTAACAATATCTTCCGGTTTGGCGAGTGTAAAGCCTAGGGCAGTCGTTACATGTTGTCTTGTATATCCGTGCTTATTCTGGGATGTCTTATGAGGCTTTGGCTTGGGTTTAATACAATTTATGCATCGTGTGTCACAATATCTTCCGATTTGGCGAGTGTAAAGCCTAGGGCAGTCGTTACATGTTGTCTTGTATATCCGTGCTTATTCTGGGACGTTTTAAGAGGCTTTTGGTTGGGTTTAATACATTTTATGTATCGTGTGTTACAATATCTTCCGATTTGGCGAGTGTAAAGCCTAGGGCAGTCGTTACATGTTGTCTTGTATATCCGTGCTTATTCTGGGAAGTTTTAAGAGGCTTTTGGTTGGGTTTAATACATTTTATGTATCGTGTATTACAATATCTTCCGATTTGGCGAGTGTAAAGCCTAGGGCAGTCGTTACATGTTGTCTTGTATATCCGTTCTTATTCTGGAAAGTTTTAAGAGGCTTTTGGTTGGGTTTAATACATTTTATGTATCGTGTGTTACAATATCTTCCGATTTGGCGAGTGTAAAGCCTAGGGCAGTCGTTACATGTTGTCTTGTATATCCGTGCTTATTCTGGGAAGTTTTAAGAGGCTTTTGGTTGGGTTTAATACATTTTATGTATCGTGTGTTACAATATCTTCCGATTTGGCGAGTGTAAAGCCTAGGGCAGTCGTTACATGTTGTCTTGTATATCCGTGCTTATTCTGGGAAGTTTTAAGAGGCTTTTGGTTAGGTTTAAAACATTTTATGCATCGTGTGTTACAATATCTTCCGATTTGGCGAGTGTAAAGCCTAGGGCAGTCGTTACATGTTGTCTTGTATATGCGTGCTTATTCTGGGAAGTTTTAAAAGGCTTTTGGTTGGGTTTAATACATTTTATGTATCGTGTGTTACAATATCTTCCGATTTGGCGAGTGTAAAGCCTAGGGCAGTCGTTACATGTTGTCTTGTATATCCGTGCTTATTCTGGGAAGTTTTAAGAGGCTTTTGGTTGGGTTTAATACATTTTATGCATCGTGTGTCACAATATCTTCTGGTTTGTCGAGTGTAAAGCCTAGGGCAGTCGTTACATGTTGTCTTGTATATCCGTGCTTATTCTGGGAAGTTTTATGAGGCTTTTGGTTGGGTTTAATACATTTTATGTATAGTGTCTAACAATGTCTTCCGGTTTGGCGAGTGTAAAGCCTAGGACAGTCGTTACATGTTGTCTTGTATATCCGTGCTTATTCTGGGAAGTTTTAAAACGCTTTTGGTTGGGTTTAATACATTTTATGTATCGTGTGTTACAATATCTTCCGGTTTGGCGAGTGTAAAGAATAGGGCAGTCGTTACATGTAGTCTTGTATATCCGTTCTTATTCTGGGAAGTTTTAAGAGGCTTTTGGTTGGGTTTAATACATTTTATGTATCGTGTGTTACAATATCTTCTGATTTGGCGAGTGTAAAGCCTAGGGCAGTCGATAAATGTTGTCTTGTATATCCGTGCTTATTCTGGGAAGTTTTAAGAGGCTTTTGGTTGGGTTTAATACATTTTATGTATAGTGTCTAACAATATCTTCCGGTTTGGCGAGTGTAAAGCCTAGGGCAGTCGTTACATGTTGTCTTGTATATCCGTGCTTATTCTGGGATGTCTTATGAGGCTTTTGGTTGGGTTTAATACAATTTATG
The DNA here is from genome assembly GCA_036971475.1 of Prosapia bicincta. Classification (NCBI taxonomy): domain Eukaryota; kingdom Metazoa; phylum Arthropoda; class Insecta; order Hemiptera; family Cercopidae; genus Prosapia; species Prosapia bicincta. The sequence goes on along the minus strand of JBAIZL010000011.1, from coordinate 11,003,219 downwards.
CATCGTGTGTCACAATATCTTCCGGTTTGTCGAGTGTAAAGCCTAGGGCAGTCGTTACACGTTGTCTTGTATATCCGTGCTTATTCTGGGATGTCTTATGAGGCTTTGGGTTGGGTTTAATACAATTTATGCATCGTGTGTCACAATATCTTTCGATTTGGCGAGTGTAAAGCCTAGGGCAGTCGTTACATGTTGTCTTGTATATCCGTGCTTATTCTGGGAAGTTTTATGAGGCTTTTGGTTGGTTTTAATACATTTTATGTATAGTGTCTAACAATATCTTCCGGTTTGGCGAGTGTAAAGCCTAGGGCAGTCGTTACATGTTGTCTTGTATATCCGTGCTTATTCTGGGAAGTTTTAAAGGGCTTTTGGTTGGGTTTAATACATTTAATGTATCGTGTGTTACAATATCTTCCGGTTTGGCGAGTGTAAAGCCTAGGGCAGTCGTTACATGTTGTCTTGTATATTCGTGCTTATTCTGGGAAGTTTTAAAAGGCTTTTGGTTGGGTTTAATACATTTTATGTATAGTGTCTAACACTATCTTCCGGTTTTGCGAGTGTAAAGCCTAGGGCAGTCGTTACATGTTGTCTTGTATATCCGTGCTTATTCTGGGACGTTTTATGAGGCTTTTGGTTGGGTTTATTACAATTTATGCATCGTGTGTCACAATATCTTCCGGTTTGTCGAGTGTAAAGCCTAGGGCAGTCGTTACATGTTGTCTTGTATATCCGTGCTTATTCTGGGATGTCTTATGAGGCTTTTGGTTGGGTTTAATAGAATTTATGCATCGTGTGTCACAATATCTTCCGGTTTGTCGAGTGTAAAGCCTAGGGCAGTCGTTACATGTTGTCTTGTATATCCGTGCTTATTCTGGGATGTCTTATGAGGCTTTGGGTTGGGTTTAATACAATTTATGCATCGTGTGTCACAATATCTTCCGATTTGGCGAGTGTAAAGCCTAGGGCAGTCGTTACATGTTGTTTTGTATATCCGTGCTTATTCTGGGACGTTTTAAGAGGCTTTTGGTTGGGTTTAATACATTTTATGTATCGTGTGTTACAATATCTTCCGATTTGGCGAGTGTAAAGCCTAGGGCAGTCGTTACATGTTGTCTTGTATATCCGTGCTTATTCTGGGAAGTTTTAAGAGGCTTTTGGTTGGGTTTAATACATTTTATGTATCGTGTGTTACAATATCTTCCGATTTGGCGAGTGTAAAGCCTAGGGCAGTCGTTACATGTTGTCTTGTATATCCGTTCTTATTCTGGAAAGTTTTAAGAGGCTTTTGGTTGGGTTTAATACATTTTATGTATCGTGTGTTACAATATCTTCCGATTTGGCGAGTGTAAAGCCTAGGGCAGTCGTTACATGTTATCTTGTATATCCGTGCTTATTCTGGGAAGTTTTAAGAGGCTTTTGGTTGGGTTTAATACATTTTATGTATCGTGTGTTACAATATCTTCCGATTTGGCGAGTGTAAAGCCTAGGGCAGTCGTTACATGTTGTCTTGTATATCCGTGCTTATTCTGGGAAGTTTTAAGAGGCTTTTGGTTAGGTTTAATACATTTTATGCATCGTGTGTTACAATATCTTCCGATTTTGCGAGTGTAAAGCCTAGGGCAGTCGTTACATGTTGTCTTGTTTATGCGTGCTTATTCTGGGAAGTTTTAAAAGGCTTTTGGTTGGGTTTAATAAATTTTATGTATCGTGTGTTACAATATCTTCCGATTTGGCGAGTGTAAAGCCTAGGGCAGTCGTTACATGTTGTCTTGTATATCCGTGCTTATTCTGGGAAGTTTTAAGAGGCTTTTGGTTGGGTTTAATACATTTTATGCATCGTGTGTCACAATTTCTTCTGGTTTGTCGAGTGTAAAGCCTAGGGCAGTCGTTACATGTTGTCTTGTATATCCGTGCTTATTCTGGGAAGTTTTATGAGGCTTTTGGTTGGGTTTAAAACATTTTATGTATAGTGTCTAACAATGTCTTCCGGTTTGGCGAGTGTAAAGCCTAGGACAGTCGTTACATGTTGTCTTGTATATCCGTGCTTATTCTGGGAAGTTTTAAAAGGCTTTTGGTTGGGTTTAATACATTTTATGCATCGTGTGTCACAATATCTTCTGGTTTGTCGAGTGTAAAGCCTAGGGCAGTCGTTACATGTTGTCTTGTATATCCGTGCTTATTCTGGGATGTCTTATGAGGCTTTGGGTTGGGTTTAATACAATTTATGCATCGTGTGTCACAATATCTTCCGATTTGGCGAGTGTAAAGCCTAGGGCAGTCGTTACATGTTGTCTTGTATATCCGTTCTTATTCTGGGAAGTTTTAAGAGGCTTTTGATTGGGTTTAATACATTTTATGTATCGTGTGTTACAATATCTTCCGATTTGGCGAGTGTAAAGCCTAGGACAGTCGTTACATGTTGTCTTGTATATCCGTGCTTATTCTGGGAAGTTTTAAGAGGCTTTTGGTTGGGTTTAATACATTTTATGTATCGTGTGTTACAATATCTTCCGATTTGGTGAGTGTAAAGCCTAGGGCAGTCGTTACATGTTGTCTTGTATATGCGTGCTTATTCTGGGAAGTTTTAAAAAGCTTTTGGTTGGGTTTAATACATTTTATGTATCGTGTGTTACAATATCTTCCGATTTGGCGAGTGTAAAGCCTAGGGCAGTCGTTACATGTTGTCTTGTATATCCGTGCTTATTCTGGGAAGTTTTAAGAGGCTTTTGGTTGAATTTAATACATTTTATGCATCGTGTGTCACAATATCTTCTGGTTTGTCGAGTGTAAAGCCTAGGGCAGTCGTTACATGTTGTCTTGTATATCCGTGCTTATTCTGGGAAGTTTTATGAGGCTTTTGGTTGGGTTTAATACATTTTATGTATAGTGTCTAACAATGTCTTCCGGTTTGGCGAGTGTAAAGCCTAGGGCAGTCGTTACATGTTGTCTTGTATATCCGTGCTTATTCTGGGAAGTTTTAAAAGGCTTTTGGTTGGGTTTAATACATTTTATGTATCGTGTGTTACAATATCTTCCGGTTTGGCGAGTGTAAAGAATAGGGCAGTCGTTACATGTAGTCTTGTATATCCGTTCTTATTCTGGGAAGTTTTAAGAGGCTTTTGGTTGGGTTTAAAACATTTCATGCTTCGTGTGTCACAATATCTTCCGGTTTGTCGAGTGTAAAGCCTAGGGCAGTCGTTACATGTTGTCTTGTATATCCGTGCTTATTCTGGGAAGTTTTATGAGGCTTTTGGTTGGTTTTAATACATTTTATGTATAGTGTCTAACAATATCTTCCGGTTTGGCGAGTGTAAAGCCTAGGGCAGTCGTTACATGTTGTCTTGTATATCCGTGCTTATTCTGGGAAGTTTTAAAGGGCTTTTGGTTGGGTTTAATACATTTAATGTATCGTGTGTTACAATATCTTCCGGTTTGGCGAGTGTAAAGCCTAGGGCAGTCGTTACATGTTGTCTTGTATATTCGTGCTTATTCTGGGAAGTTTTAAAAGGCTTTTGGTTGGGTTTAATACATTTTATGTATAGTGTCTAACACTATCTTCCGGTTTGGCGAGTGTAAAGCCTAGGGCAGTCGTTACATGTTGTCTTGTATATCCGTGCTTATTCTGGGACGTTTTATGAGGCTTTTGGTTGGGTTTATTACAATTTATGCATCGTGTGTCACAATATCTTCCGGTTTGTCGAGTGTAAAGCCTAGGGCAGTCGTTACATGTTGTCTTGTATATCCGTGCTTATTCTGGGATGTCTTATGAGGCTTTTGGTTGGGTTTAATAGAATTTATGCATCGTGTGTCACAATATCTTCCGGTTTGTCGAGTGTAAAGCCTAGGGCAGTCGTTACATGTTGTCTTGTATATCCGTGCTTATTCTGGGATGTCTTATGAGGCTTTGGGTTGGGTTTAATACAATTTATGCATCGTGTGTCACAATATCTTCCGATTTGGCGAGTGTAAAGCCTAGGGCAGTCGTTACATGTTGTTTTGTATATCCGTGCTTATTCTGGGACGTTTTAAGAGGCTTTTGGTTGGGTTTAATACATTTTATGTATCGTGTGTTACAATATCTTCCGATTTGGCGAGTGTAAAGCCTAGGGCAGTCGTTACATGTTGTCTTGTATATCCGTGCTTATTCTGGGAAGTTTTAAGAGGCTTTTGGTTGGGTTTAATACATTTTATGTATCGTGTGTTACAATATCTTCCGATTTGGCGAGTGTAAAGCCTAGGGCAGTCGTTACATGTTGTCTTGTATATCCGTTCTTATTCTGGAAAGTTTTAAGAGGCTTTTGGTTGGGTTTAATACATTTTATGTATCGTGTGTTACAATATCTTCCGATTTGGCGAGTGTAAAGCCTAGGGCAGTCGTTACATGTTGTCTTGTATATCCGTGCTTATTCTGGGAAGTTTTAAGAGGCTTTTGGTTGGGTTTAATACATTTTATGTATCGTGTGTTACAATATCTTCCGATTTGGCGAGTGTAAAGCCTAGGGCAGTCGTTACATGTTGTCTTGTATATCCGTGCTTATTCTGGGAAGTTTTAAGAGGCTTTTGGTTAGGTTTAATACATTTTATGCATCGTGTGTTACAATATCTTCCGATTTTGCGAGTGTAAAGCCTAGGGCAGTCGTTACATGTTGTCTTGTTTATGCGTGCTTATTCTGGGAAGTTTTAAAAGGCTTTTGGTTGGGTTTAATAAATTTTATGTATCGTGTGTTACAATATCTTCCGATTTGGCGAGTGTAAAGCCTAGGGCAGTCGTTACATGTTGTCTTGTATATCCGTGCTTATTCTGGGAAGTTTTAAGAGGCTTTTGGTTGGGTTTAATACATTTTATGCATCGTGTGTCACAATTTCTTCTGGTTTGTCGAGTGTAAAGCCTAGGGCAGTCGTTACATGTTGTCTTGTATATCCGTGCTTATTCTGGGAAGTTTTATGAGGCTTTTGGTTGGGTTTAAAACATTTTATGTATAGTGTCTAACAATGTCTTCCGGTTTGGCGAGTGTAAAGCCTAGGACAGTCGTTACATGTTGTCTTGTATATCCGTGCTTATTCTGGGAAGTTTTAAAAGGCTTTTGGTTGGGTTTAATACATTTTATGTATCGTGTGTTACAATATCTTCCGGTTTGGCGAGTGTAAAGAATAGGGCAGTCGTTACATGTAGTCTTGTATATCCGTTCTTATTCTGGGAAGTTTTAAGAGGCTTTTGGTTGGGTTTAATACATTTTATGTATCGTGTGTTACAATATCTTCCGATTTGGCGAGTGTAAAGCCTAGGGCAGTCGTTACATGTTGTCTTGTATATCCGTGCTTATTCTGGGAAGTTTTAAGAGGCTTTTGGTTGGGTTTAATACATTTTATGTATAGTGTCTAACAATATCTTCCGGTTTGGCGAGTGTAAAGCCTAGGGCAGTCGTTACATGTTGTCTTGTATATCCGTGCTTATTCTGGGATGTCTTATGAGGCTTTTGGTTGGGTTTAATAAAATTTATGCATCGTGTGTCACAATATCTTCCGGTTTGTCGAGTGTAAAGCCTAGGGCAGTCGTTACATGTTGTCTTGTATATCCGTGCTTATTCTGGGATGTCTTATGAGGCTTTGGGTTGGGTTTAATACAATTTATGCATCGTGTGTCGCAATATCTTCCGATTTGGCGAGTGTAAAGCCTAGGGCAGTCGTTACATGTTGTCTTGTATATCCGTTCTTATTCTGGGAAGTTTTAAGAGGCTTTTGGTTGGGTTTAATACATTTTATGTATCGTGTGTTACAATATCTTCCGATTTGGCGAGTGTAAAGCCTAGGGCAGTCGTTACATGTTGTCTTGTATATCCGTGCTTATTCTGGGAAGTTTTAAGAGGCTTTTGGTTGGGTTTAATACATTTTATGTATCGTGTGTTACAATATCTTCCGATTTGGTGAGTGTAAAGCCTAGGGCAGTCGTTACATGTTGTCTTGTATATGCGTGCTTATTCTGGGAAGTTTTAAAAGGCTTTTGGTTGGGTTTAATACATTTTATGTATCGTGTGTTACAATATCTTCCGATTTGGCGAGTGTAAAGCCTAGGGCAGTCGTTACATGTTGTCTTGTATATCCGTGCTTATTCTGGGAAGTTTTAAGAGGCTTTTGGTTGGGTTTAATACATTTTATGCATCGTGTGTCACAATATCTTCTGGTTTGTCGAGTGTAAAGCCTAGGGCAGTCGTTACATGTTGTCTTGTATATCCGTGCTTATTCTGGGAAGTTTTATGAGGCTTTTGGTTGGGTTTAATACATTTTATGTATAGTGTCTAACAATGTCTTCCGGTTTGGCGAGTGTAAAGCCTAGGGCAGTCGTTACATGTTGTCTTGTATATCCGAGCTTATTCTGGGAAGTTTTAAGAGGCTTTTGGTTGGGTTTAAAACATTTCATGCTTCGTGTGTCACAATATCTTCCGGTTTGTCGAGTGTAAAGCCTAGGGCAGTCGTTACATGTTGTCTTGTATATCCGTGCTTATTCTGGGAAGTTTTATGAGGCTTTTGGTTGGGTTTAATACATTTTATGTATAGTGTCTAACAATATCTTCCGGTTTGGCGAGTGTAAAGCCTAGGGCAGTCGTTACATGTTGTCTTGTGTATCCGTGCTTATTCTGGGACGTTTTATGAGGCTTTTGGTTGGGTTTATTACGATTTATGCATCGTGTGTCACAATATCTTCCGGTTTGTCGAGTGTAAAGCCTAGGGAAGTCGTTACATGTTGTCTTGTATATCCGTGCTTATTCTGGGAAGTTTTATGAGGCTTTTGGTTGGGTTTAATACATTTTATGTATAGTGTCTAACAATATCTTCCGGTTTGGCGAGTGTGAAGCCTAGGGCAGTCGTTACATGTTGTCGTGTATATCCGTGCTTATTCTGGGATGTCTTATGAGACTTTTGGTTGGGTTTAATAGAATTTATGCATCGTGTGTCACAATATCTTCCGGTTTGTCGAGTGTAAAGCCTAGGGCAGTCGTTACATGTTGTCTTGTATATCCGTGCTTATTCTGGGAAGTTTTAAGAGGCTTTTGGTTGGGTTTAATACATTTTATGTATCGTGTGTTACAATATCTTCCGATTTGGCGAGTGTAAAGCCTAGGGCAGTCGTTACATGTTGTCTTGTATATGCGTGCTTATTCTGGGAAGTTTTAAAAGGCTTTTGGTTGGGTTTAATACATTTTATGTATCGTGTGTTACAATATCTTCCGATTTGGCGAGTGTAAAGCCTAGGGCAGTCGTTACATGTTGTCTTGTATATCCGTGCTTATTCTGGGAAGTTTTAAGAGGCTTTTGGTTGGGTTTAATACATTTTATGCATCGTGTGTCACAATATCTTCTGGTTTGTCGAGTGTAAAGCCTAGGGCAGTCGTTACATGTTGTCTTGTATATCCGTGCTTATTCTGGGAAGTTTTATGAGGCTTTTGGTTGGGTTTAATACATTTCATGTATAGTGTCTAACAATGTCTTCCGGTTTGGCGAGTGTAAAGCCTAGGGCAGTCGTTACATGTTGTCTTGTATATCCGTGCTTATTCTGGGAAGTTTTAAAAGGCTTTTGGTTGGGTTTAATACATTTTATGTAGGCCTATCGTGTGTTACATTATCTTCCGGTTTGGCGAGTGTAAAGAACAGGGCAGTCGTTACATGTAGTCTTGTATATCCGTTCTTATTCTGGGAAGTTTTAAGAGGCTTTTGGTTGGGTTTAATACATTTTATGTATCGTGTGTTACAATATCTTCCGATTTGGCGAGTGTAAAGCCTAGGGCAGTCGTTACATGTTGTCTTGTATACCCGTTCTTATTCTGGGAAGTTTTAAGAGGCTTTTGGTTGGGTTTAATACATTTTATGTATCGTGTGTTACAATATCTTCCGATTTGGCGAGTGTAAAGCCTAGGGCAGTCGTTACATGTTGTCTTGTATATCCGTTCTTATTCTGGGAAGTTTTAAGAGGCTTTTGGTTGGGTTTAAAACATTTCATACTTCGTGTTTCACAATATCTTCCGGTTTGTCGAGTGTAAAGCCTAGGGCAGTCGTTACATGTTGTCTTGTATATCCGTGCTTATTCTGGGAAGTTTTATGAGGCTTTTGGTTGGGTTTAATACATTTTATGTATAGTGTCTAACAATATCTTCCGGTTTGGCGAGTGTAAAGCCTAGGGCAGTCGTTACATGTTGTCTTGTATATCCGTGCTTATTCTGGGATGTCTTATGAGGCTTTTGGTTGGGTTTAATACAATTTATGCATCGTGTGTCACAATATCTTCCGGTTTGTCGAGTGTAAAGCCTAGGGCAGTCGTTACATGTTGTCTTGTATATCCGTGCTTATTCTGGGATGTCTTATGAGGCTTTGGGTTGGGTTTAATACAATTTATGCATCGTGTGTCACAATATCTTCCGATTTGGCGAGTGTAAAGCCTAGGGCAGTCGTTACATGTTGTCTTGTATATCCGTGCTTATTCTGGGAAGTTTTAGGAGGCTTTTGGTTGGGTTTAATACATTTTATGTATCGTGTGTTACAATATCTTCCGATTTGGCGAGTGTAAAGCCTAGGGCAGTCGTTACATGTTGTCTTGTATATCCGTGCTTATTCTGGGAAGTTTTAAGAGGCTTTTGGTTGGGTTTAATACATTTTATGTATCGTGTGTTACAATATCTTCCGATTTGGCGAGTGTAAAGCCTAGGGCAGTCGTTACATGTTGTCTTGTATATGCGTGCTTATTCTGGGAAGTTTTAAAAGGCTTTTGGTTGGGTTTAATACATTTTATGTATCGTGTGTTACAATATCTTCCGATTTGGCGAGTGTAAAGCCTAGGGCAGTCGTTACATGTTGTCTTGTATATCCGTGCTTATTCTGGGAAGTTTTAAGAGGCTTTTGGTTGGGTTTAATACATTTTATGCATCGTGTGTCACAATATCTTCTGGTTTGTCGAGTGTAAAGCCTAGGGCAGTCGTTACATGTTGTCTTGTATATCCGTGCTTATTCTGGGAAGTTTTATGAGGCTTTTGGTTGGGTTTAATACATTTTATGTATAGTGTCTAACAATGTCTTCCGGTTTGGCGAGTGTAAAGCCTAGGGCAGTCGTTACATGTTGTCTTGTATATCCGTGCTTATTCTGGGAAGTTTTAAAAGGCTTTTGGTTGGGTTTAATACATTTTATGTATCGTGTGTTACAATATCTTCCGGTTTGGCGAGTGTAAAGAATAGGGCAGTCGTTACATGTAGTCTTGTATATCCGTTCTTATTCTGGGAAGTTTTAAGAGGCTTTTGGTTGGGTTTAATACATTTTATGTATCGTGTGTTACAATATCTTCCGATTTGGCGAGTGTAAAGCCTAGGGCAGTCGTTACATGTTGTCTTGTATATCCGTGCTTATTCTGGGAAGTTTTAAGAGGCTTTTGGTTGGGTTTAATACATTTTATGTATCGTGTGTTACAATATCTTCCGATTTGGCGAGTGTAAAGCCTAGGGCAGTCGTTACATGTTGTCTTGTATATCCGTTCTTATTCTGGGAAGTTTTAAGAGGCTTTTGGTTGGGTTTAAAACATTTCATGCTTCGTGTGTCACAATATCTTCCGGTTTGTCGAGTGTAAAGCCTAGGGCAGTCGTTACATGTTGTCTTGTATATCCGTGCTTATTCTGGGAAGTTTTATGAGGCTTTTGGTTGGGTTTAATACATTTTATGTATAGTGTCTAACAATATTTTCCGGTTTGGCGAGTGTAAAGCCTAGGGCAGTCGTTACATGTTGTCTTGTATATCCGTGCTTATTCTGGGAAGTTTTAAAAGGCTTTTGGTTGGGTTTAATACATTTTATGTATCGTGTGTTACAATATCTTCCGGTTTGGCGAGTGTAAAGCCTAGGGCAGTCGTTACATGTTGTCTTGTATATCCGTGCTTATTCTGGGAAGTTTTAAAAGGCTTTTGGTTGGGTTTAATACATTTTATGTATAGTGTGTTACAATATCTTCCGGTTTGGCGAGTGTAAAGCCTAGGGCAGTCGTTACATGTTGTCTTGTATATCCGTGCTTATTCTGGGAAGTTTTAAAAGGCTTTTTTTTTGGGTTTAATACATTTTATGTATCGTGTGTTACAATATCTTCCGATTTGGCGAGTGTAAAGCCTAGGGCAGTCGATAAATGTTGTCTTGTATATCCGTGCTTATTCTGGGAAGTTTTAAAAGGCTTTTGGTTGGGTTTAATACATTTTATGTATAGTGTCTAACAATATCTTCCGGTTTGGCGAGTGTAAAGCATAGGGCAGTCGTTACATGTTGTCTTGTATATCCGTGCTTATTCTGGGATGTCTTATGAGGCATTTGGTTGGGTTTAATACAATTTATGCATCGTGTGTCACAATATCTTCCGGTTTGTCGAGTGTAAAGCCTAGGGCAGTCGTTACATGTTGTCTTGTATATCCGTGCTTATTCTGGGATGTCTTATGAGGCTTTGGGTTGGGTTTAATACAATTTATGCATCGTGTGTCATAATATCTTCCGATTTGGCGAGTGTAAAGCCTAGGGCAGTCGTTACATGTTGTCTTGTATATCCGTGCTTATTCTGGGAAGTTTTATGAGGCTTTTGGTTGGGTTTAATACATTTTATGTATAGTGTCTAACAATATCTTCCGGTTTGGCGAGTGTAAAGCCTAGGGCAGTCGTTACATGTAGTCTTGTATATCCGTGCTTATTCTGGGAAGTTTTAAAAGGCTTTTGGTTGGGTTTAATACATTTTATGTATCGTGTGTTACAATATCTTCCGATTTGGCGAGTGTAAAGCCTAGGGCAGTCGTTACATGTTGTCTTGTATATCCGTGCTTATTCTGGGAAGTTTTAAGAGGCTTTTGGTTGGGTTTAATACATTTTATGCATCGTGTGTCACAATATCTTCTGGTTTGTCGAGTGTAAAGCCTAGGGCAGTCGTTACATGTTGTCTTGTATATCCGTGCTTATTCTGGGAAGTTTTATGAGGCTTTTGGTTGGGTTTAATACATTTCATGTATAGTGTCTAACAATGTCTTCCGGTTTGGCGAGTGTAAAGCCTAGGGCAGTCGTTACATGTTGTCTTGTATATCCGTGCTTATTCTGGGAAGTTTTAAAAGGCTTTTGGTTGGGTTTAATACATTTTATGTAGGCCTATCGTGTGTTACATTATCTTCCGGTTTGGCGAGTGTAAAGAACAGGGCAGTCGTTACATGTAGTCTTGTATATCCGTTCTTATTCTGGGAAGTTTTAAGAGGCTTTTGGTTGGGTTTAATACATTTTATGTATCGTGTGTTACAATATCTTCCGATTTGGCGAGTGTAAAGCCTAGGGCAGTCGTTACATGTTGTCTTGTATACCCGTTCTTATTCTGGGAAGTTTTAAGAGGCTTTTGGTTGGGTTTAATACATTTTATGTATCGTGTGTTACAATATCTTCCGATTTGGCGAGTGTAAAGCCTAGGGCAGTCGTTACATGTTGTCTTGTATATCCGTTCTTATTCTGGGAAGTTTTAAGAGGCTTTTGGTTGGGTTTAAAACATTTCATACTTCGTGTTTCACAATATCTTCCGGTTTGTCGAGTGTAAAGCCTAGGGCAGTCGTTACATGTTGTCTTGTATATCCGTGCTTATTCTGGGAAGTTTTATGAGGCTTTTGGTTGGGTTTAATACATTTTATGTATAGTGTCTAACAATATCTTCCGGTTTGGCGAGTGTAAAGCCTAGGGCAGTCGTTACATGTTGTCTTGTATATCCGTGCTTATTCTGGGATGTCTTATGAGGCTTTTGGTTGGGTTTAATACAATTTATGCATCGTGTGTCACAATATCTTCCGGTTTGTCGAGTGTAAAGCCTAGGGCAGTCGTTACATGTTGTCTTGTATATCCGTGCTTATTCTGGGATGTCTTATGAGGCTTTGGGTTGGGTTTAATACAATTTATGCATCGTGTGTCACAATATCTTCCGATTTGGCGAGTGTAAAGCCTAGGGCAGTCGTTACATGTTGTCTTGTATATCCGTGCTTATTCTGGGAAGTTTTAGGAGGCTTTTGGTTGGGTTTAATACATTTTATGTATCGTGTGTTACAATATCTTCCGATTTGGCGAGTGTAAAGCCTAGGGCAGTCGTTACATGTTGTCTTGTATATCCGTGCTTATTCTGGGAAGTTTTAAGAGGCTTTTGGTTGGGTTTAATACATTTTATGTATCGTGTGTTACAATATCTTCCGATTTGGCGAGTGTAAAGCCTAGGGCAGTCGTTACATGTTGTCTTGTATATGCGTGCTTATTCTGGGAAGTTTTAAAAGGCTTTTGGTTGGGTTTAATACATTTTATGTATCGTGTGTTACAATATCTTCCGATTTGGCGAGTGTAAAGCCTAGGGCAGTCGTTACATGTTGTCTTGTATATCCGTGCTTATTCTGGGAAGTTTTAAGAGGCTTTTGGTTGGGTTTAATACATTTTATGCATCGTGTGTCACAATATCTTCTGGTTTGTCGAGTGTAAAGCCTAGGGCAGTCGTTACATGTTGTCTTGTATATCCGTGCTTATTCTGGGAAGTTTTATGAGGCTTTTGGTTGGGTTTAATACATTTTATGTATAGTGTCTAACAATGTCTTCCGGTTTGGCGAGTGTAAAGCCTAGGGCAGTCGTTACATGTTGTCTTGTATATCCGTGCTTATTCTGGGAAGTTTTAAAAGGCTTTTGGTTGGGTTTAATACATTTTATGTATCGTGTGTTACAATATCTTCCGGTTTGGCGAGTGTAAAGAATAGGGCAGTCGTTACATGTAGTCTTGTATATCCGTTCTTATTCTGGGAAGTTTTAAGAGGCTTTTGGTTGGGTTTAATACATTTTATGTATCGTGTGTTACAATATCTTCCGATTTGGCGAGTGTAAAGCCTAGGGCAGTCGTTACATGTTGTCTTGTATATCCGTGCTTATTCTGGGAAGTTTTAAGAGGCTTTTGGTTGGGTTTAATACATTTTATGTATCGTGTGTTACAATATCTTCCGATTTGGCGAGTGTAAAGCCTAGGGCAGTCGTTACATGTTGTCTTGTATATCCGTTCTTATTCTGGGAAGTTTTAAGAGGCTTTTGGTTGGGTTTAAAACATTTCATGCTTCGTGTGTCACAATATCTTCCGGTTTGTCGAGTGTAAAGCCTAGGGCAGTCGTTACATGTTGTCTTGTATATCCGTGCTTATTCTGGGAAGTTTTATGAGGCTTTTGGTTGGGTTTAATACATTTTATGTATAGTGTCTAACAATATTTTCCGGTTTGGCGAGTGTAAAGCCTAGGGCAGTCGTTACATGTTGTCTTGTATATCCGTGCTTATTCTGGGAAGTTTTAAAAGGCTTTTGGTTGGGTTTAATACATTTTATGTATCGTGTGTTACAATATCTTCCGGTTTGGCGAGTGTAAAGCCTAGGGCAGTCGTTACATGTTGTCTTGTATATCCGTGCTTATTCTGGGAAGTTTTAAAAGGCTTTTGGTTGGGTTTAATACATTTTATGTATAGTGTGTTACAATATCTTCCGGTTTGGCGAGTGTAAAGCCTAGGGCAGTCGTTACATGTTGTCTTGTATATCCGTGCTTATTCTGGGAAGTTTTAAAAGGCTTTTTTTTTGGGTTTAATACATTTTATGTATCGTGTGTTACAATATCTTCCGATTTGGCGAGTGTAAAGCCTAGGGCAGTCGATAAATGTTGTCTTGTATATCCGTGCTTATTCTGGGAAGTTTTAAAAGGCTTTTGGTTGGGTTTAATACATTTTATGTATAGTGTCTAACAATATCTTCCGGTTTGGCGAGTGTAAAGCATAGGGCAGTCGTTACATGTTGTCTTGTATATCCGTGCTTATTCTGGGATGTCTTATGAGGCATTTGGTTGGGTTTAATACAATTTATGCATCGTGTGTCACAATATCTTCCGGTTTGTCGAGTGTAAAGCCTAGGGCAGTCGTTACATGTTGTCTTGTATATCCGTGCTTATTCTGGGATGTCTTATGAGGCTTTGGGTTGGGTTTAATACAATTTATGCATCGTGTGTCATAATATCTTCCGATTTGGCGAGTGTAAAGCCTAGGGCAGTCGTTACATGTTGTCTTGTATATCCGTGCTTATTCTGGGAAGTTTTATGAGGCTTTTGGTTGGGTTTAATACATTTTATGTATAGTGTCTAACAATATCTTCCGGTTTGGCGAGTGTAAAGCCTAGGGCAGTCGTTACATGTAGTCTTGTATATCCGTGCTTATTCTGGGAAGTTTTAAAAGGCTTTTGGTTGGGTTTAATACATTTAATGTATCGTGTGTTACAATATCTTCCGGTTTGGCGAGTGTAAAGCCTAGGGCAGTCGTTACATGTTGTCTTGTATATCCGTGCTTATTCTGGGAAGTTTTAAAAGGCTTTTGGTTGGGTTTAATACATTTTATGTATAGTGTCTAACAATATCTTCCGGTTTGGCGAGTGTAAAGCCTAGGGCAGTCGTTACATGTTGTCTTGTATATCCGTGCTTATTCAGGGTCGTTTTATGAGGCTTTTGGTTGGGTTTATTACAATTTATGCATCGTGTGTCACAATATCTTCCGGTTTGTCGAGTGTAAAGCCTAGGGAAGTCGTTACATGTTGTCTTGTATATCCGTGCTTATTCTGGGAAGTTTTATAAGGCTTTTGGTTGGGTTTAATACATTTTATGTATAGTGTCTAACAATATCTTCCGGTTTGGCGAGTGTAAAGCCTAGGGCAGTCGTTACATGTTGTCTTGTATATCCGTGCTTATTCTGGGACGTTTTATGAGGCTTTTGGTTGGGTTTATTACAATTTATGCATCGTGTATCACAATATCTTCCGGTTTGTCGAGTGTAAAGCCTAGGGAAGTCGTTACATGTTGTCTTGTATATCCGTGCTTATTCTGGGAAGTTTTAAAAGGCTTTTGGTTGGGTTTAATACATTTTATGTATCGTGTGTTACAATATCTTCCGGTTTGGCGAGTGTAAAGCCTAGGGCAGTCGTTACATGTAGTCTTGTATATCCGTTCTTATTCTGGGAAGTTTTAAGAGGCTTTTGGTTGGGTTTAATACATTTTATGTATCGTGTGTTACAATATCTTCCGATTTGGCGAGTGTAAAGCCTAGGGCAGTCGTTACATGTTGTCTTGTATATGCGTGCTTATTCTGGGAAGTTTTAAGAGGCTTTTGGTTGGGTTTAATACATTTCATGTATCGTGTGTTACAATATCTTCCGATTTGGCGAGTGTAAACCCCTAGGGCAGTCGTTACATGTTGTCTTGTAAATCCGTGCTTATTCTGGGAAGTTTTAAGAGGCTTTTGGTTGGTTTTAATACATTTTATGCATCGTGTGTCACAATATCTTCTGGTTTGTCGAGTGTAAAGCCTAGGGCAGTCGTTACATGTTGTCTTGTATATCCGTGCTTATTCTGGGAAGTTTTATGAGGCTTTTGGTTGGGTTTAAAACATTTCATGTATAGTGTCTAACAATGTCTTCCGGTTTGGCGAGTGTAAAGCCTAGGGCAGTCGTTACATGTTGTCTTGTATATCCGTGCTTATTCTGGGAAGTTTTAAAAGGCTTTTGGTTGGGTTTAATACATTTTATGTATCGTGTGTTACAATATCTTCCGGTTTGGCGAGTGTAAAGAATAGGGCAGTCGTTACATGTAGTCTTGTATATCCGTTCTTATTCTGGGAAGTTTTAAGAGGCTTTTGGTTGGGTTTAATACATTTTATGTATAGTGTCTAACAATATCTTCCGGTTTGGCGAGTGTAAAGCCTAGGGCAGTCGTTACATGTTGTCTTGTATATCCGTGCTTATTCTGTGATGTCTTATGAGGCTTTTGGTTGGGTTTAATACAATTAATAATCGTGTGTCACAATATCTTCCGGTTTGTCGAGTGTAAAGCCTAGGGCAGTCGTTACATGTTGTCTTGTATATCCGTGCTTATTCTGGGATGTCTTATGAGGCTTTGGGTTGGGTTTAATACAATTTATGTATCGTGTGTTACAATATCTTCCGATTTGGCGAGTGTAAAGCCTAGGGCAGTCGTTACATGTTGTCTTGTATATCCGTGCTTATTCTGGGAAGTTTTAAGAGGCTTTTGGTTGGGTTTAATACATTTTATGTATCGTGTGTTACAATATCTTCCGATTTGGCGAGTGTAAAGCCTAGGGCAGTCGTTACATGTTGTCTTGTATATGCGTGCTTATTCTGGGAAGTTTTAAAAGGCTTTTGGTTGGGTTTAATACATTTTATGTATCGTGTGTTACAATATCTTCCGATTTGGCGAGTGTAAAGCCTAGGGCAGTCGTTACATGTTGTCTTGTATATCCGTGCTTATTCTGGGAAGTTTTAAGAGGCTTTTGGTTGGGTTTAATACATTTTATGCATCGTGTGTCACAATATCTTCTGGTTTGTCGAGTGTAAAGCCTAGGGCAGTCGTTACATGTTGTCTTGTATATCCGTGCTTATTCTGGGAAGTTTTATGAGGCTTTTGGTTGGGTTTAATACATTTTATGTATAGTGTCTAACAATGTCTTCCGGTTTGGCGAGTGTAAAGCCTAGGGCAGTCGTTACATGTTGTCTTGTATATCCGTGCTTATTCTGGGAAGTTTTAAAAGGCTTTTGGTTGGGTTTAATACATTTTATGTATCGTGTGTTACAATATCTTCCGGTTTGGCGAGTGTAAAGAATAGGGCAGTCGTTACATGTAGTCTTGTATATCCGTTCTTATTCTGGGAAGTTTTAAGAGGCTTTTGGTTGGGTTTAATACATTTTATGTATCGTGTGTTACAATATCTTCCGATTTGGCGAGTGTAAAGCCTAGGGCAGTCGTTACATGTTGTCTTGTATATCCGTGCTTATTCTGGGAAGTTTTAAGAGGCTTTTGGTTGGGTTTAATACATTTTATGTATCGTGTGTTACAATATCTTCCGATTTGGCGAGTGTAAAGCCTAGGGCAGTCGTTACATGTTGTCTTGTATATCCGTTCTTATTCTGGGAAGTTTTAAGAGGCTTTTGGTTGGGTTTAAAACATTTCATGCTTCGTGTGTCACAATATCTTCCGGTTTGTCGAGTGTAAAGCCTAGGGCAGTCGTTACATGTTGTCTTGTATATCCGTGCTTATTCTGGGAAGTTTTAAAAGGCTTTTGGTTGGGTTTAATACATTTTATGTATAGTGTCTAACAATATCTTCCGGTTTGGCGAGTGTAAAGCCTAGGGCAGTCGTTACATGTTGTCTTGTATATCCGTGCTTATTCTGGGAAGTTTTAAGAGGCTTTTGGTTGGGTTTAATACATTTTATGTATAGTGTGTTACAATATCTTCCGGTTTGGCGAGTGTAAAGCCTAGGGCAGTCGTTACATGTTGTCTTGTATATCCGTGCTTATTCTGGGAAGTTTTAAGAGGCTTTTGGTTGGGTTTAATACATTTTATGCATCGTGTGTTACAATATCTTCCGGTTTGGCGAGTGTAAAGCCTAGGGCAGTCGTTACATGTTGTCTTGTATATCCGTGCTTATTCTGGGAAGTTTTAAGAGGCTTTTGGTTGGGTTTAATACATTTTATGTATAGTGTGTTACAATATCTTTCGGTTTGGCGAGTGTAAAGCCTAGGGCAGTCGTTACATGTTGTCTTGTATATCCGTGCTTATTCTGGGAAGTTTTAAAAGGCTTTTAGTTGGGTTTCATACATTTTATGTATCATGTGTTACAATATCTTCCGATTTGGCGAGTGTAAAGCCTAGGGCAGTCGATAAATGTTGTCTTGTATATCCGTGCTTATTCTGGGAAGTTTTAAAAGGCTTTTGGTTGGGTTTAATACATTTTATGTATAGTGTCTAACAATATCTTCCGGTTTGTCGAGTGTAAAGCCTAGGGCAGTCGTTACATGTTGTCTTGTATATCCGTGCTTATTCTGGGATGTCTTATGAGGCTTTTGGTTGGGTTTAATACAATTTATGCATCGTGTGTCACAATATCTTCCGGTTTGTCGAGTGTAAAGCCTAGGGCAGTCGTTACATGTTGTCTTGTATATCCGTGCTTATTCTGGGATGTCTTATGAGGCTTTGGGTTGGGTTTAATACAATTTATGCATCGTGTGTCACAATATCTTCCGATTTGGCGAGTGTAAAGCCTAGGGCAGTCGTTACATGTTGTCTTGTATATCCGTGCTTATTCTGGGAAGTTTTAAGAGGCTTTTGGTTGGGTTTAATACATTTTATGTATAGTGTGTTACAATATCTTCCGGTTTGGCGAGTGTAAAGCCTAGTGCAGTCGTTACATGTTGTCTTGTATATCCGTGCTTATTCTGGGAAGTTTTAAAAGGCTTTTAGTTGGGTTTAATACATTTTATGTATCATGTGTTACAATATCTTCCGATTTGGCGAGTGTAAAGCCTAGGGCAGTCGATAAATGTTATCTTGTATATCCGTGCTTATTCTGGGAAGTTTTAAAAGGCTTTTGGTTGGGTTTAATACATTTTATGTATAGTGTCTAGCAATATCTTCCGGTTTGGCGAATGTAAAGCCTAGGGCAGTCGTTACATGTTGTCTTGTATATCCGTGCTTATTCTGGGATGTCTTATGAGGCTTTTGGTTGGGTTTAATACAATTTATGCATCGTGTGTCACAATATCTTCCGGTTTGTCGAGTGTAAAGCCTAGGGCAGTCGTTACATGTTGTCTTGTATATCCGTGCTTATTCTGGGATGTCTTATGAGGCTTTGGGTTGGGTTTAATACAATTTATGCATCGTGTGTCACAATATCTTCCGATTTGGCGAGTGTAAAGCCTAGGGCAGTCTTTACATGTTGTCTTGTATATCCGTGCTTATTCTGGGAAGTTTTAAGAGGCTTTTGGTTGGGTTTAATACATTTTATGTATCGTGTGTTACAATATCTTCCGATTTGGCGAGTGTAGAGCCTAAGGCAGTCGTTACATGTTGTCTTGTATATCCGTGCTTAGTCTGGGAAGTTTTAAAAGGCTTTTGGTTGGGTTTAATACATTTTATGTATCGTGTGTTACAATATCTTCCGATTTGGCGAGTGTAAAGCCTAGGGCAGTCGTTACATGTTGTCTTGTATATCCGTGCTTATTCTGGGAAATTTTAAGAGGCTTTTGGTTGGGTTTAATACAATTTATGCATCGTGTGTCACAATATCTTCCGGTTTGTCGAGTGTAAAGCCTAGGGCAGTCGTTACATGTTGTCTTGTATATCCGTGCTTATTCTGGGATGTCTTATGAGGCTTTGGATTGGGTTTAATACAATTTATGCATCGTGTGTCACAATATCTTCCGATTTGGCGAGTGTAAAGCCTAGGGCAGTCGTTACATGTTGTCTTGTATATCCTTGCTTATTCTGGGAAGTTTTAAGAGGCTTTTGGTTGGGTTTAATACATTTTATGTATAGTGTGTTACAATATCTTCCGGTTTGGCGAGTGTAAAGCCTAGGGCAGTCGTTACATGTTGTCTTGTATATCCGTGCTTATTCTGGGAAGTTTTAAAAGGCTTTTAGTTGGGTTTAATACATTTTATGTATCATGTGTTACAATATCTTCCGATTTGGCGAGTGTAAAGCCTAGGGCAGTCGATAAATGTTGTCTTGTATATCCGTGCTTATTCTGGGAAGTTTTAAAAGGCTTTTGGTTGGGTTTAATACATTTTATGTATAGTGTCTAACAATATCTTCCGGTTTGGCGAGTGTAAAGCCTAGGGCAGTCGTTACATGTTGTCTTGTATATCCGTGCTTATTCTGGGATGTCTTATGAGGCTTTTGGTTGGGTTTAATACAATTTATGCATCGTGTGTCACAATATCTTCCGGTTTGTCGAGTGTAAAGCCTAGGGCAGTCGTTACATGTTGTCTTGTATATCCGTGCTTATTCTGGGATGTCTTATGAGGCTTTGGGTTGGGTTTAATACAATTTATGCATCGTGTGTCACAATATCTTCCGATTTGGCGAGTGTAAAGCCTAGGGCAGTCTTTACATGTTGTCTTGTATATCCGTGCTTATTCTGGGAAGTTTTAAGAGGCTTTTGGTTGGGTTTAATACATTTTATGTATCGTGTGTTACAATATCTTCTGATTTGGCGAGTGTAGAGCCTAAGGCAGTCGTTACATGTTGTCTTGTATATCCGTGCTTATTCTGGGAAGTTTTAAAAGGCTTTTGGTTGGGTTTAATACATTTTATGTATCGTGTGTTACAATATCTTCCGATTTGGCGAGTGTAAAGCCTAGGGCAGTCGTTACATGTTGTCTTGTATATCCGTGCTTATTCTGGGAAATTTTAAGAGGCTTTTGGTTGGGTTTAATACATTTTATGCAACGTGTGTCACAATATCTTCTGGTTTGTCGAGTGTAAAGCCTAGGGCAGTCGTTACATGTTGTCTTGTATATCCGTGCTTATTCTGGGAAGTTTTATGAGGCTTTTGGTTGGGTTTAATACATTTCATGTATAGTGTCTAACAATGTCTTCCGGTTTGGCGAGTGTAAAGCCTAGGGCAGTCGTTACATGTTGTCTTGTATATCCGTGCTTATTCTGGGAAGTTTTAAAAGGCTTTTGGTTGGGTTTAATACATTTTATGTATCGTGTGTTACAATATCTTCCGGTTTGGCGAGTGTAAAGCCTAGGGCAGTCGTTACATGTAGTCTTGTATATCCGTTCTTTTTCTGGGAAGTTTTAAGAGGCTTTTGGTTGGGTTTAATACATTTTATGTATCGTGTGTTACAATATCTTCCGATTTGGCGAGTGTAAAGCCTAGGGCAGTCGTTACATGTTGTCTTGTATATCCGTGCTTATTCTGGGAAGTTTTAAGAGGCTTTTGGTTGGGTTTAATACATTTCATGTATCGTGTGTTACAATATCTTCCGATTTGGCGAGTGTAAACCCCTAGGGCAGTCGTTACATGTTGTCTTGTATATCCGTGCTTATTCTGGGACGTTTTAAGAGGCTTTTGGTTGGGTGTAATACATTTTATGTATCGTGTGTTACAATATCTTCCGATTTGGCGAGTGTAAAGCCTAAGGCAGTTGTTACATGATGTCTTGTATATCCGTGCTTATTCTGGGAAGTTTTAAAAGGCTTTTGGTTGGGTTTAATACATTTTATGTATCGTGTGTTACAATATCTTCCGATTTGGCGAGTGTAAAGCCTAGGGCAGTCGTTACATGTTGTCTTGTATATCCGTTCTTATTCTGGGAAGTTTTAAGAGGCTTTTGGTTGGGTTTAAAACATTTCATGCATCGTGTGTCACAATATCTTCCGGTTTGTCGAGTGTAAAGCCTAGGGCAGTCGTTACATGTTGTCTTGTATATCCGTGCTTATTCTGGGAAGTTTTATGAGGCTTTTGGTTGGGTTTAATACATTTTATGTATAGTGTCTAACAATATCTTCCGGTTTGGCGAGTGTAAAGCCTAGGGCAGTCGTTACATGTTGTCTTGTATATCCGTGCTTATTCTGGGAAGTTTTAAAAGGCTTTTGGAAGGGTTTAATACATTTTATGTATCGTGTGTTACAATATCTTCCGGTTTGGCGAGTGTAAAGCCTAGGGCAGTCGTTACATGTTGTCTTGTATATCCGTGCTTATTCTGGGAAATTTTAAAAGGCTTTTGGTTGGGTTTAATACATTTTATGTATAGTGTGTTACAATATCTTCCGGTTTGGCGAGTGTAAAGCCTAGGGCAGTCGTTACATGTTGTCTTGTATATCCGTGCTTATTCTGGGAAGTTTTAAAAGGCTTTTAGTTGGGTTTAATACATTTTATGTATCGTGTGTTACAATATCTTCCGGTTTGGTGACTGTAAAGCCTAGGGCAGTCGTTACATGTTGTCATGTATATCCGTGCTTATTCTGGGAAGTTTTAAAAGTCTTTTGGTTGGGTTTTTATACATTTTATGTATCGTGTGTTACAATATCTTCCGGTTTGGCGAGTGTGAAGCCTAGGGCAGTCGTTACATGTTGTCTTGTATATCCGTGCTTATTCTGGGAAGTTTTCAGAGGTTTTTGGTTGGGTTTAATACATTTTATGTATCGTGTGTTACAATATCTTCCGGTTTGGCGAGTGTAAGGCCTAGGGCAGTCGTTACATGTTGTCTTGTATATCCGTGCTTATTCTGGAAAGTTTTATGAGCCTTTGGTTGGGTTAATACATTTTATGTATCGTTTGTTACAATATCTTCCGGTTTGTCGAGTGTAAAGCCTAGGGCAGTCGTTACATGTTGTCTTGTATATACGTGCTTATTCTGGGAAGTTTTATGAGCCTTTGGTTGGGTTATATACATTTTATGTATCGTGTGTTACAATATCTTCTGCTTTGGCGAGTGTAAAGCCTAGGGCAGTTGTTACATGTTGTCTTGTATATCCGTGCTTATTCTGGGAAGTTTTATGAGCCTTTGGTTGGGTTTAATACATTTTATGTATCGTGTGTTACAATATCTTCCGGTTTGCGAGTGTAAAGCCTAGGGCAGTCGTTACATGTTGTCTTGTATATCCGTGCTTATTCTGGGATGTCTTATGAGGCTTTTAGTTGGGTTTAATACAATTTATGCATCGTGTGTCACAATATCTTCCGGTTTGTCGAGTGTAAAGGCTAGGGCAGTCGTTACATGTTGTCTTGTATATCCGTGCTTATTCTGGGATGTCTTATGAGGCTTTGGGTTGGGTTTAATACACTTTATGCATCGTGTGTCACAATATCTTCCGGTTTGTCGATTGTAAAGCATAGGGCAGTCGTTACATGTTGTCTTGTATATCCGTGCTTATTCTGGGAAGTTTTATGAGGCTTTTGGTTGGGTTTAATACATTTTATGTATAGTGTCTAACAATATCTTCCGGTTTGGCGAGTGTAAAGCCTAGGGCAGTCGTTACATGTTGTCTTGTATATCCGTGCTTATTCTGGGACGTTTTATGAGGCTTTTGGTTGGGTTTAATACAATTTATGCATCGTGCGTCACAATATCTTCCGGTTTGTCGAGTGTAAAGCCTAGGGAAGTCGATACATGTTGTCTTGTATATCCGTGCTTATTCTGGGAAGTTTTATGAGGCTTTTGGTTGGGTTTAATACATTTTATGTATAGTGTCTAACAATATCTTCCGGTTTGGCGAGTGTAAAGCCTAGGGCAGTCGTTACATGTTGTCTTGTATATCCGTGCTTATTCTGGGATGTCTTATGAGGCTTTTGGTTGGGTTTAATACAATTTATGCATCGTGTGTCACAATATCTTCCGGTTTGTCGAGTGTAAAGCCTAGGGCAGTCGTTACATGTTGCCTTGTATATCCGTGCTTATTCTGGGATGTCTTATGAGGCTTTGGGTTGGGTTTAATACAATTTATGCATCGTGTGTCACAATATCTTCCGGTTTGTCGAGTGTAAAGCCTAGGGCAGTTGTTACATGTTGTCTTGTATATCCGTGCTTATTCTGGGAAGTTTTATGAGGCTTTTGGTTGGGTTTAATACATTTTATGTATAGTGTCTAACAATATCTTCCGGTTTGGCGAGTGTAAAGCCTAGGGCAGTCGTTACATGTTGTCTTGTATATCCGTGCTTATTCTGGGACGTTTTATGAGGCTTTTGGTTGGGTTTAATACAATTTATGCATCGTGTGTCACAATATCTTCCGGTTTGTCGAGTGTAAAGCCTAGGGCAGTCGTTACATGTTGTCTTGTATATCCGTGCTTATTCTGGGATGTCTTATGAGGCTTTGGGTTGGGTTTAATACAATTTATGCATCGTGTGTCACAATATCTTCCGGTTTGTCGAGTGTAAAGCCTAGGGCAGTCGTTACATGTTGTCTTGTATATTCGTGCTTATTCTGGGAAATTTTATGAGGCTTTTGGTTGGGTTTAATACATTTTATGTATAGTGTCTAACAATATCTTCCGGTTTGGCGAGTGTAAAGCCTAGGGCAGTCGTTACATGTTGTCTTGTATATCCGTGCTTATTCTGGGAAGTTTTATGAGGCTTTTGGTTGGGTTTAATACATTTTATGTATCGTGTGTTACAATATCTTCCGGTTTGTCGAGTGCAAAGCCTAGAGAAGTCGTTACATGTTGTCTTGTATATCCGTGCTTATTCTGGGAAGTTTTATGAGGCTTTTGGTTGGGTTTAATACATTTTATGTATAGTGTCTAACAATATCTTCCAGTTTGGCGAGTGTAAAGCTTAGGGCATTCGTTACATGTTGTCTTGTATATCCGTGCTTATTCTGGGAAGTTTTATGAGCCTTTGGTTGGGTTTAATACATTTTATGTATCGTGTGTTACAATATCTTCTGGTTTGTCGAGTGCAAAGCCTAGGTCAGTCGTTACATGTTGTCTTGTATATACGTGCTTTTTCTGGGAAGTTTTAAGAGGCTTTTGGTTGGGTTTAATACATTTTTAATATCGTGTGTTACAATATCTTCCGGTTTGGCGAGTGTAAAGCCTAAGGCAGTCGTTACATGTTGTCTTGTATATCCGTGCTTATTCTGGGAAGTTTTATGAACCTTTGGTTGGGTTTAATACATTTTATGCATCGTGTGTTACAATATCTTCCGGTTTGGCGAGTTTAAAGCCTAGGGCAGTCGTTACATGTTGTCTTGTATATCCGTGCTTATTCTGGGAAGTTTTATGAGGCTTTTGGTTGGGTTTAATACATTTTATGTATCGTGTGTTACAATATCTTCCGATTTGGCGAGTGTAAAGCCTAGGGCAGTCGTTACATGTTGTCTTGTATATCCGTGCTTATTCTGGGAAGTTTTAAGAGGCTTTTGGTTGGGTTTAATACATTTCATGTATCGTTTGTTACAATATCTTCCGGTTTGGCGAGTGTAAAGCCTAGGGCAGTCGTTACATGTTGTCTTGTATATCCGTGCTTATTCTGGGAAGTTTTAAGAGGCTTTTTTTTGGGTTTAATACATTTTATGTATCGTGTGTTACAATATCTTCCGGTTTGGCGAGTGTAAAGCCTAGGGCAGTCGTTACATGTTGTCTTGTATATCCGTGCTTATTCTGGGAAGTTTTAAGAGGCTTTTGGTTGGGTTTAATACATTTTATGTATCGTTTGTTACAATATCTTCCTGGTTTGGCGAGTGTAAAGCCTAGGGCAGTCGTTACATGTTGTCTTGTATATCCGTGCTTATTCTGGGAAGTTTTATGAGCCTTTGGTTGGGTTTAATACATTTTATGTATCGTGTGTTACAATATCTTCCGGTTTGTCGAGTGCAAAGCCTGGGTCAGTCGTTACATGTTGTCTTGTATATACGTGCTTATTCTGGGAAGTTTTAAGAGGCTTTTGGTTGGGTTTAATACATTTTTAGTATCGTGTGTCACAATATCTTCCGGTTTGCGAGCGTAAAGCCTAGGGCAGTCGTTACATGTTGTCTTGTATATCCGTGCTTATTCTGGGAAGTTTTATGAGGCTTTTGGTTGGGTTTAATACATTTTATGTATAGTGTCTAACAATATCTTCCGGTTTGGCGAGTGTAAAGCCTAGGGCAGTCGTTACATGTTGTCTTGTATATCCGTGCTTATTCTGGGATGTCTTATGAGGCTTTTGGTTGGGTTTAATACAATTTATGCATCGTGTGTCACAATATCTTCCGGTTTGTCGAGTGTAAAGCCTAGGGCAGTCGTTACATGTTGTCTTGTATATCCGTGCTTATTCTGGGATGTCTTATGAGGCTTTGGGTTGGGTTTAATACAATTTATGCATCGTGTGTCACAATATCTTCCGGTTTGTCGAGTGTAAAGCCTAGGGCAGTCGTTACATGTTGTCTTATATATCCGTGCTTATTCTGGGAAGTTTTATGAGGCTTTTGGTTGGGTTTAATACATTTTATGTATAGTGTCTAACAATATCTTCCGGTTTGGCGAGTGTAAAGCCTAGGGCAGTCGTTACATGTTGTCTTGTATATCCGTGCTTATTCTGGGACGTTTTATGAGGCTTTTGGTTGGGTTTAATACAATTTATGCATCGTGTGTCACAATACCTTCCAGTTTGTCGAGTGTAAAGCCTAGGGCAGTCGTTACATGTTGTCTTGTATATCCGTGCTTATTCTGGGAAGTTTTATGAGGCTTTTGGTTGGGTTTAATACATTTTATGTATAGTGTCTAACAATATCTTCCGGTTTGGCGAGTGTAAAGCTTAGGGCAGTCGTTACATGTTGTCTTGTATATCCGTGCTTATTCTGGGAAGTTTTATGAGGCTTTTGGTTGGGTTTAATACATTTTATGTATCGTGTGTTACAATATCTTCCGGTTTGGCGAGTGTAAAGCCTAGGGCAGTCGTTACATGTTGTCTTGTATATCCGTGCTTATTCTGGGAAGTTTTATGAGCCTTTGGTTGGGTTTAATACATTTTATGTATCGTGTGTTACAATATCTTCCGATGTGGCGAGTGTAAAGCCTAGGGCAGTCGTTACATGTTGTCTTGTATATCCGTGCTTATTCTGGGAAGTTTTAAGAGGTTTTTGGTTGGGTTTAATACATTTTATGTATCGTTTGTTACAATATCTTCCGGTTTGGCGAGTGTAAAGCCTAGGGCAGTCGTTACATGTTGTCTTGTATATCCGTGCTTATTCTGGGAAGTTTTATGAGCCTTTGGTTGGGTTTAATACATTTTATGTATCGTGTGTTACAATATCTTCCGGATTGTCGAGTGCAAAGCCTGGGTCAGTCGTTACATGTTGTCTTGTATATACGTGCTTATTCTGGGAAGTTTTAAGAGGCTTTTGGTTGGGTTTAATACATTTTATGTATAGTGTGTTACAATATCTTCCGGTTTGGCGAGTGTAAAGCCTAGGTCAGTCGTTACATGTTGTCTTGTATATCCGTACTTATTCTGGGAAGTTTTAGGAGGCTTTTGGTTAGGTTTAATGTATTTGAAGGTACCGTTAAATTTACGTTTTCTGAAGAATAAGTTAATTTTTCGTGATATGTTGTGATATGTCAAGGTTATGTATTTTTGTTTTTGTTTATTATTGTTGTTTATTGTGCCGTGTTGTATTATGTGTGTTTTTTTACGTATTATGTTTTCTATGCGTTTCTATGCACAATGTATTGCATTTACTTTGAGTTCGTTCATTTTGCCTTCATTGTTTATGGGTATGTTAATTAGTCTGTGTATCATGGTGTGGAACGAGGACTTTTTGTGTTGTATGGGTGGTCAGAAGTGTTATGTATAGAATCTATCTGTAGTGGTGGGTTTTCTGTATAATTTAAAGGTGTGTTTGTTGTTTTTATTTTGAACCAGTAATGAGTGGGTTTTTGACATTTGAATTATTAAATATATATTATGTAGAAACTTCAGAGTTTATATATCGAAAAACTGCAAGTGTTACAATGTTCTACTTTTCATAGATAAGTTGTTGTCGCTTTTATCCTTGAGCGAAGTAAACTCCTATCCTTGCAGTTGAGTCACAGTAAATTCTGTTGGAGATGCTATTAGCAAAGAATGCTTCACAGTAGCTCTGATGGAAGTTCTGTTAGCAAAGGATGCGTTACACAGTAGTTCTGATGACAGTTCTGTTAGCAAAAGATGCGTCACAGTAGTTAGAATGAAAGTTTTGTTAGCAAAGGATGCGTCACAGTTTGATCTGATGGAAGTTTTGTTAGTAAAGGATGAGCCACAGTAAGTTCCACCGGTTGTTTTGTTAGCAAAGGATGAGTCACAGTAAGCTCTGATGAAAGTTCTATTAGCATAGAATGCGTAACAGTAAGTTCTGTTGGAAAAGGATGAGTCACAGTACGTTATGTTGGACGTTCTGTTACCAAAGGATGACTCACAGTATGTTATGATGGAAGTTCTGTTAGCAAAGGATGAGTCACAGTAAGTTACCAAAGGATGAGTCACAGTATGTTATGATGGAAGTTCTGTTAGCATAGGATGAGTCACAGTAAGTTACCAAAGGATGAGTCACAGTACGTTATGATGGACGTTCTGTTACCAAAGGATGAGTCACAGTAAGTTCTGATGAAAGTTCTTTTTGAAATTGATGAGTCACAGTACGTTCTGATGGCAGTTCTGTTAGCAAAAAAAGATTCTTTAAAGTAGTTCTGATGGAAGCTCTAATAGGAAAGGATGCGTCACAGTAAGTTCTGATAAATGTTTTACATCCGGCAAGCGTTGAGATGACATCGTTAGCAAAGGCTGCTCTCATAATATGTTTATAAAGGTAGTAAAAACGTCGAATATAATGAAAATAGATTAGAAAACATATTGAACTTGATGTAAAAGTAAATTTAATGTGGAGAAACAACTAAGACGCCTACGATACGCAAGTATAGCAACTTCAAATATACTTTTTACGTATAATATATAAAGTATATAAAAAGTTTGTATTTAACTATACAAAAACCTATAACTGTATGAAGCAACTGTGGCGTAATGTTTATTTTTAAATAAATAAAACCTCTAAACCACAAATAACATTTATTTAAACCTTATGTACATTTCGATTCCCAAGCAATCATCTTCAGAGGTATTTAAAAAATACAACTCAGTTGTATTTTTTAAATACCTCTGAAGACGATTGCTTGGGAATCGAAATGTACATAAGGTTTAAATAAATGTTATTTGTGGTTTAGAGGTTTTATTTATTTAAAAATATACAAAAACCTATTATTTATATTTAGTTCATGTGATAATCATATTTCCAATGTTTATTTAGCAATTATTTTCTCTACCACTCTAAAAATGTAGCATAACATAAATTTTGTGTTTCATTTTCCCACCAAGATAAATTTAGAGTAAAGGTAATCTGTTACTTGAAAAGTTTTAAAATTCTGTTTTATTATAAAAGCGAGATCTTTTCTATTCCGGCTTGCTTGGGCAGTGATTGTAACTTACCGTGATTGTAACTCGCTCTCGATGTCATCGTTCCAAATATTATTGGCGTATTCCTCTTTCAGCCTTTCCTGAGGACTTCGAGCGTCGATCTCCTCCTCCACCTCTTCAAGCCTGTTCATTTCGTTGAACACCAACGTCAGGTTGTCCTTGTCGGACGTCAGCAACCTGTGGCACTCCAGACCTCGCAAGCACTGTCCATCTTCGTCAAGTTCGCCCTCCATCACAAAGGGCGGATTCAGTGCGGTTACAACCCGGAAGACGCTCCGGACGCCACGCGACGTCGACACCGGAACCAGGTCACCTCCGGGCCACACTACCGTGTCCAAGTGTACTGTCTGGCCAATTATATCTCCCACCGCCCTCCAGGATGTTGATTCCTGCACCACCCCTGCGACACACGTCAAATTATCCTTAAAGCAAATTATTAATATAAAACGTTATATAATGATTATTCGAAAGTATTTTATTTATAACTATAATTGGACAGTAATAATATAGGAGCGTGCAATGGCCAATGCACAACCACATAATATATATTTGAATACATTGTGTTCAGGAAAATATAATATTTATACAAACGTTAAAACTAATGATTCGTTAAGTTTTGTACTACTATACAATTTATTGCCTACACAATTCTGAAAACATTTTTAGATAAATTACAATGTAACGCGTTAAAATAGAGAAAAGTTATTTCGAATTTTTAGTTTACTTAATAATCTCTAGCGAATTAATCTAAGCACTAGAACTAAATATTAAATAAGTGAGAAAACTGATGAATAGCCAAAGATATTTATTTTGATAATGCAATGTTTCGTCGCCTATTTTGCTGCCCTTGTCAAGCTCATTGCGATATAAAATAAGCAATGCTGAAAAGAAAGTTAGTAGAGCTGTACCCCAAAGGAAGTTCTTACTGAAGTGTAGAGGGTTTGACATTTTGTCATTTATTTTTATAATGCAACGTTTCGTCGCCTAGTTTGCTGCCCTTGTCAAGCTCATTGCGATATAAAATAAGCAATGCTGAGGAGAAAGTTAGTAGAGCTGTACCCCAAAGGAAGTTCTTACTGAAGTGTAGAGGGTTTGACATTTTGTCATTTATTTTTATAATGCAACGTTTTGTCGCCTAGTTTGCTGCCCTTGTCAAGCTCATTGCGATATAAAATAAGCAATGCTGAGAAGAAAGTTAGTAGAGCTGTACCCCAAAGGAAGTTCTTACTGAAGTGTAGAGGGTTTGACATTTTGTCATTTATTTTTATAATGCAACGTTTTGTCGCCTAGTTTGCTGCCCTTGTCAAGCTCATTGCGATATAAAATAAGCAATGCTGAGAAGAAAGTTAGTAGAGCTGTACCCCAAAGGAAGTTCTTACTGAAGTGTAGAGGGTTTGACATTTTGTCATTTATTTTTATAATGCAACGTTTTGTCGCCTAGTTTGCTGCCCTTGTCAAGCTCATTGCGATATAAAATAAGCAATGCTGAGAAGAAAGTTAGTAGAGCTGTACCCCAAAGGAAGTTCTTACTGAAGTGTAGAGGGTTTGACATTTTGTCATTTATTTTTATAATGCAACGTTTCGTCGCCTAGTTTGCTGCCCTTGTCAAGCTCATTGCGATATAAAATAAGCAATGCTGAAAAGAAAGTTAGTAGAGCTGTACCCCAAAGAAAGTTCTTACTGAAGTGTAGAGGATTTGACATTTTGTCATTTATTTTTATAATGCAACGTTTCGTCACCTAGTTCGCTGCCCTTGTCAAGCTCATTGCGATATAAAATAAGCAATGCTGAGAAGAAAGTTAGTAGAGCTGTACCCCAAAGAAAGTTCTTACTGAAGTGTAGAGGATTTGACATTTTGTCATTTATTTTTATAATGCAACGTTTCGTCGCCTAGTTTGCTGCCCTTGTCAAGCTCATTGCGATATAAAATAAGCAATGCTGAAAAGAAAGTTAGTAGAGCTGTACCCCAAAGAAAGTTCTTACTGAAGTGTAGAGGATTTGACATTTTGTCATTTATTTTTATAATGCAACGTTTCGTCACCTAGTTCGCTGCCCTTGTCAAGCTCATTGCGATATAAAATAAGCAATGCTGAGAAGAAAGTTAGTAGAGCTGTACCCCAAAGAAAGTTCTTACTGAAGTGTAGAGGATTTGACATTTTGTCATTTATTTTTATAATGCAACGTTTCGTCACCTAGTTCGCTGCCCTTGTCAAGCTCATTGCGATATAAAATAAGCAATGCTGAGAAGAAAGTTAGTAGAGCTGTACCCCAAAGGAAGTTCTTACTGAAGTGTAGAGGGTTTGACATTTTGTCTCCTCATATTACACATTTGATTCTAAAATGTAAGGACGGTTTTTGTATAGCACAACAATCTTGATAAGGGCAAGGAACTAAGTGCAGAAACGCTGCATTATTAAAATAAATATCTTTGACTCGATGATCAACCTTTTTCTCATTTATTTAACGTGTGAAGAAGTTATACTGGCAGAGGCCTCGTTCCTTTAATAGGATTCCTTTTACGAAATTAAAGGATGATGTGAATTATCCTTAAATGAATGATTAACATTTTTTTCAATTGTATTCCTAGATATAATGTTAGGCCTCCATGATTTATAGAAATCTCAGTTTTTTTGGTAGTTTAAATTTTATCATTACTGTTGATACTATACATTTATTTCAGTTAGAGGGGAACTTAAATCCCCGAGTTACTGTCATTACGATGGCTTTACTCGATTCACTTCAGCCCTTTGATACTCCTGACGTATGCATTTCATTTAGCCAAGATTCATTATTATTTCCCCATCCAGGCTCCCAGCGGCCTTTGATCTGATGTCAACATAGGTTTTGCATTTTTATCGTTTACACCTGTTTATATTAATTCAAAGGTAAAATGTTCCCCAACATACAACACTTGTGCTTCAATTTAACTGTAACACCATTAATCTTCTAAAAGCATACTGCCTCAGTATCGCTAGATCACAGCGCAGAATCTCACAGTTATACTCTCTCAACTTCAAGTATTTAAATGTTAATTAATAAAACTCTTAATCATCATGAACATGTAATTTTTGCCTTTAAAACAAGTAATATAAAAAACCCGTTTTAAAGATAATCCCTACTCAGGTCTACAAACAAACATTTTGTTTCGTTTACTTTCTATTTAAATAATTTCAATTATTGTAAAGAAAGCAACATAACCTATACAATAAAACAGCTGTTTTACCACGAAACCTTTAATATAAAATCAGCTGTCTTATGAAGTCATATGTAAAGTATACAAATTTTAGAAAAATGTATTTTAACTTGATTAGATGAATAAAAAGTATTTATAATAACTATTGGAAATTTGAATAAGTATAGCGTGACTAACAGTAAGAATTAAAAAAATGGTAAAATTAAAGCAGCAAATAATTACAATAAATTAAAAGTAATGAAGCAAACTCATCGCTGAAAGGCAATATTTCAAAAAGGGCTCATACAATTTAGGGTATAAATTCTAAGTCTTTGTATGTTATCCCTCTGAGGATGGTTACTTTGTAACTGAAATGTACATTAGGGTAAATTAAAGAAAGTTTGTGGTTAAGAGGTTTTTATAAATTCTAATCTTAGCAAAAAATTGAAAATTTATTTTTAAGTTGAAGTTTGAATAATAGTCAAGAGAGTAATATCCAAATATTTCGGATTTATTTCGATGACGTCATGAGTGGAATGAGAAGCAAAGACCCCACTTGAGGGAACGAGGTAAAAATATAAGTACAAAAATATAATGAATTCAAACAGTCCTAATTCAAAATAGTGTAGCGTTACGATTAGAGTTGGACTATACAAACGTGTTTAATGTGTAGTAATAAATGAGAAGGAACGAATCAATTTCATTTTTATAAAGTACATGTTTTTTTAGGAATTTAGTGTATTGATTGTTGGAGAATTATTAAGATTTTCTTGAAAGACAAACCAGCTCAAAGCCATCATGGCGTGACAGAATTACCTTAGTCCATGTTTATAAGACAAAGGCCTGCAGCTTTGCCTTAACGGTTGGATTATGTAAAATGACCTGGTTTAAAGTCTTCCAACCCTAGTAAAACGAAAACTTTGCTCAAATGTTTGGGGTAGTTACCTCCCCTCTAACCTTCCCAAAGCAGTCTTCTATCTTTGGAATTTCATCAGTGTTAACAGCGCTAACGATATATATATATATATATATATATATATATATATAATAAATATATAAAATATATATATATATATATATATATATATATATATATATATATGTACCTATGTGAGTTCCTTTCAACATTAACGGTTCTAGTTGAATGAGAAGGGAACAGTTTCAAATATTACTTCCAAAAACCCACCTCTAAATAACTCCTCTAGTGACCAGCCTCTATAAAAGGCACGGACTGTAGTAAACTTAACTTTGAACAATATGAAATATTTTAGTACAATGAAAATTAAAAACGTATTTTGAAATCCAATTTGAGAAGCACTTTGTCAGAATGTCGCTGCTATTACGTTGTTTTAGCCTGTCATAAGAAAATGTTCAACGTTCTTGATTGAGCGACCAGCTTCTCTACTAGAAAATACTTTTCTATTTCTATTATAGTTTAAAATAAATTAATTTTCCCAAGAACATAAAGGGCAACTACAACTGTGGAAACGCTCTCGTAGACATAGTCGTGTGTGAGTGTTCACCCAAAATTTATATACTGTCGAACGTTTTTCATAATGGTTTATTTAATTCATGTAGAGAAGTAAAACATTTTTAAAGTAAACACAGAAATGAATTGATCGAGTATGACCCTTTTCCAATTTTTTAAAAAAGGCTATTCTAGTTTAGTAAAATTTAATTTATGGTAAAAAAAGTAAATTATTTTTTTTGGGCATTACATTTATAAAATAATATTGTCAAAAGAGTCACACACTATAACCTCAACCAATATTATTTTAAACTTAATTGTTTTGGTTATAAAATAGAGGTTTTTATTTGTGTTCAGATAAAATAATTTCGAACAAAGTTAACACATTGACAAATCTAATCGTTCAAGGCAATGTTTAACGTAAAAACAATATGTACCAGAAGTTGGAATTTTCTATAAAGAATTTTACTGAGAATAGAAAAACTTTAAATATAAATAACTTTCAAAACGCTCACATATAAACCCAGTTTTTCAATTTCTCACAGATAAAAATAACTGCAATTTGTAGAGACTAGAGTTGCGATGAGCTTCATAATGCGGTAGGTAGGAGGTTTGAAATGGAAATTCAGAGCTAGTGAAGGGGTAAATTGCAAGTGGAGAGGTATTATCGAGGGGCGTTCAACTTACCAATATCTTTGACGAGAGGGATTGTTGACTCGGGAACGAGGTTAAGTATCTGGAATTTCGCCGCAAGAGCGCGATCGCCCCTGTCAGACATGTTTCCAGCCTCCGTTTCGCTTTTTAGTTCGCTGCAACCGAGAGAACACAGTATTACTAGCAGTCTACAAACATTATGTAACTTAATATCGTACACATTAATGTGAGATTTCTCTATGAAATAATAGCTTTTGTTATCGTCTGGGAAGTTAATGTTATTATTGCAATTACATCTTCCCATAAAACCTAACCCCAAGTTAGACTCCACCATTGCTTCCTGACACATCTATTGTACTCCAGTAACAACAATCTGTGAGTATGAACGTAAGCACACTTAAGTGATTCAGTCTATGGCCGTTCCGAGTCGCCGTAACGATTCAACTCCCAAAAGATTCACTGACGCAAGAAAATCTTTAACGCGCTCTCACTGAATTATTAATGTGTTTGTTGCAGATGTTGACGTTGTTGAGAAAATAATCAACGGACAAGAAACTAACAATATAGTTAAATAAAATGATTGTGCGTTACTATTTTGTCAATAATGTTAAATGAACATGAATAAATACATTGCATTGATGATCACGTTCCTAAAGGTCATACTAATGCCTAGATGATTAGGCGACCCTCTCATACCCACGCGCACATACACTTATACGCGTCAATGGTTTTCCATGAATAACCTACTGGGCTTTGGTCTACAAAACTAAAACGTATTAAACTGTTACAATTAGGTACTGAGATTTTAGGATTATACTTATTCCTTGGAAATAATGGCAAAATACGTCTAGTTATATTGATATCCAATGCATACTTAAAGTAATTTCATAAAATCGCAAATCCTTATTTAATGACGGTTATCTTTTCTATTAGTTTTAGGAGGGACGTAATTTCGTTGTATTTGGACTCAAATTCTTAGGAATATTAAGTCGACTACAAGTATATAAATGTGTGGAAGCGGTTAGTCTTGTAGACCAAGACTCATCGGCGGCAGGTATTCCGATGATGCGGGAGAGTGCGCGTGTGAGGGTCACTTATTCTTATATAACACTAACGGGTCAAGATGGAATATACGTGACGTTTTAGGTTAGCGTTGGGACAAGTGTGTCAGTATTGTAGCACTAATATTGTTCCTAAACAGTAATTTTCCATTAGATCGTTACACAGTTATTGCTCTTTTAGATGTTCTCTAATTTTAACAAAGAATAATACATTGTCAGATAAGCTGCTTCATGCAAATTAGTAATATATATAAGTGTGTGTATAAATTAAAAGATAAAATAAATAGGAAGTAGTGACAGTTGTGTAGTTTAGCAGATAAATATGAGCATTGGCTGATCCTTGGGACATAATGCAATTATATGAACAGTCAAAATGTAGTCGTGGAACTATGAGGTACTTCTAAGTTTGAGAATGCTGATGCTGCAAATCAGCGAAAAGCTTCACGTATTCAACATAATAAAAGTGTATTAAGAACATTAAAAATTATGTATTCTTGTTTATGAAAATTTTATTCAAACATATATAAAAATAAAGAAATATATATATATATATATATATATATATATATATATATATTTTACTGATTTTATTTTTAATAAATAGAATGTGAAGTTTCTTGATGTAATCATCTTGAATTCACTGATTAAACTAAACTACTTAACTAAGTGAATACGTAATTGCTTACTTGCTGACGTAGTTTAAATTTAGTTAAATAGAATGTGTTATAATAATGTATGAAATGATTACAAATATAACATTAGCATATGCTTATTTGTATGTATGAATATATATATATATATATATATATATATATATATATATATATATATATATATATATATATATATATATATATTTATTTATTTATTTTTATTTGTATATATTATTTATTGACATTCACTAATATTTATTTTGCTCTTTTAGACGTTTTCTCGTTTTAAGCCAGGATGAGCTGCTTTATGTGTACTATATATATATATATATATATATATATATATATATATATATATATATATATATATATATATATATATATATATATATATATATATACATATATATGTATACTCTTATTATATATTTACTCAAAAATTTTCGCTGATAAAACAGTACCAGCATCCTCAGGAAAAATAATAATTCAGATAATGATAATAAATTATTATTTTTCCTGCTGATGCTGATACTGTTTTATCGGCGAAAAGCTTTGAATAAATGTATTCATTAAAAGTATTCTAGTTTTTGAAATATTTGTAATTTATTAACTATATTACAAGAAAACATATCACCATATAATATATATATATATATATATATATATATATATATATATATATATATATATATAACTTTCACCTATGTACTTAAACAAGAATCCTACTTGGTATTTATGCAAGTTAACTTTCAATGACTGGCCTTGTCATTATCATCGGGCATACTGAACAGGGTTGTTGTAGACTGCGAGCTGAGTGGATTTCCCGTTGACCTTGGTGTACCGTTATGTTCTACGAACATAACATTCGTAGAACATAACGGTACACCAAGGTCAACGGGAAATCCACTCAGCTCGCAGTCTACAACAACCCTGTTCAGTATGCCCGATGACAATGACAAGGCCAGTCATTGAAAGTTAACTCCCATAAATACCAAGTAAGATTCTTGTTTAAATACATAAGTGAAAATGATAAGTGTATACAAGGAAACAGTGTTGCATAACTACAAATATATATATATATATATATATATATATATATATATACATATAAACAAAATACAGCTTAGCTATACTTTTGTTGGTTTTTACACTTATAACAATTTTTCAGGCGTAGCATACTTTCCTAGCTTCGGAAAATGTCATTTGTAAATGAAGCAAATTAATTTTGATCGATTTAAAATGATTTTTCATTTAATCTATTTTTACTTTACGCGTTTACACGCTGGTGGTACCGAATCAGATGTAAGCCTGCATTTAGTAACGTTGCTACGTTTATAGATAATGAAATGATAATCTAAACAATGCTTTGAGTAGCGTTTGTTCTAAATTTTGAGAAAAAAAGCACTTAAACGAAACTGAATGGGAACATTTTTTTTTTGAAAGAAAGAGATTGAAAATATTTTGTAAGTTTTGATTTTATAGTCTTTAAAAATCCAAGAGTAAATTTTACGGATTTAATGGTAAATCTATTCAGTGGTGAATGTGATTAATCTTGTTTCATTTTTATAGTCATTTGCTATAATAAAAAGTTATATTAAATTGATTTAGATTTAATATAAATTGATTATATTATAATTGTTATTTTTATTTAATCTAAACAGTTTAAAGTGTTTAAATTTCAATAAGCAATATATTGTGAGCAGTTACCTTAAAAAATATTTCGTGAAGCCGTTCTGTCGCTCGGAGGTCACGTGCCAGCACGATTTCGGAGCCACAGAATCGGCCATTTTCTCGTCTCCCGCTTCACAGCGTTTTATCACAGCTTTCTTCATCGATTCGACGATCTTCTTCACCGAGCTTCTCACAAGATGTCGATCTAATTTTAAAGGCAGTGCACGAATGGCTAGCATCCCTACGGGTAACATGGGCACATTTGGGATAACACGATTGTACTTGAGTTTCTCTTTCTTTTTAACGTCTGTTCTCTGTCTCGCCCTCGCCGAACGTTCGACTAAAAAACGTTCACTTAATTTACTATCACTGTTTTTTATCACTAAATTATTGCTTTTCGATAAATCATAACGACCTTTTATAAGAGAAGAATTCTTCAAATAATCAGCAATATCGATTGTATTACTATCGACAGGCAAAACTCTAAAGGCGTTATGCAGCCCGTCAAACATTTTGCTTTCGCCCTTTAAAACAGATTTTCTGAAATTAAATTCAGTTTCTCTTTTCTTTCTTCTCGTAACCAACCTATTGCTAAAGTTAAATAGTAAACCTAAATCGTTTTTCGAATAGTTTTTCACATTTCCGAACCAATTAAAATGAAAATAATCCAAATTATTTTCGTTTGCTCTAGGAATTAACCTCGCGATATTATTTGTACTCGATCTGAGTTTTTCTTTAATTTTTGTGATTTTATTATATAAGGCAGTGGGTTTATTTATTTTATTTTCGATTTCTTTAGAATCATCTGGTTTTAATGCTTGTGAGCTTGTAATTTTTCTGATATTAGTGTTAACATTTGATTTCACATTATTTACATTTTTCGCGTTATAATTATGTTGTTTGCGAGTAATGTTTTTCGTAATTTTAAAATCAATATTATCTCTACTGTTTTCAGAAAACGAAATACCGTGTTGAAAATTCTGATTATTCAAGTGATGGCCTAAAATACTGTTATTTATGATGTCCTTTAAATAAGAGTTTGTTTTGCCGCTGCCAGTTTCTGTTGATTGACTTTTATCTAGTTGTGGACTGAAGTTGACTTCATCTTCGACGGAACTTTGTGTTTCTCTGATCCTCCTCTCTATTTTCACTTTGGCGTTTTCTTCAGCGGAACTAAAACTGTTGGACTTGGTATCGTTTCGAGCAGTCACCGACGCCGTTGTGTCGATCCACAGCCAGACAAAGTTACCCTCCACCATGTTTAGTTTCTTCGCCTCGACCATCACCTTCCTCGCAGTCTCTCCAGAGCTCATCAACAGTATGACGCCCTTTGTAGAGCGAGATACTTCTGACAGAAAGCTGAAATAGAAAACAGTTTGTAAAAGAATATTTCCCATTTTTATGTTGAAGAATGTTTTGATGATTTAAAATGTAAAAAGCGCATTTAAACTGGGTAGGTCATGGTTCGTTGCTTGAGGGCAGTCAGAGGAACGCCCCCGAATAAAACGCTGTGCAACTTTAATAGATTATTTAGAGTGTATAGGATACGTCACTAAACAGCAACCAGCAAATTAACAAAACGTTTAAAAAATGTTATAAATGAAACATTTAAAATAAATTTTCTTTTATAGAATTCTAATAATATAGGCTCTATTAAAAAAATTTTTTTTTTTTTTTATGTATTTAATACAAAATACCAAAATTGAAATCAATCCTACGTGGGACAAAGAAAGAAGATAATAAAAAACGATATAAAGAGTATCTAAACGCGTATATAAAACCAAACATGAACAAATAGGTTTGACTACGCATTGTATAAATAATGACACAGATTTCCTGATACAGAAAGTATCAAATTAATTAAACAAAATATTGAAAATGATTATATATATATATGAAACATTAAAGGTGTATAAACATAAACTTGTAGACAAATTAAGTAATGTACAAACCCAAGTGAATACAAAACACCAAAGTAATAACAAGGTCATTGATGCAATAGCAAAAACTAAATAGACGTATAAATACCAATAAACACGTGTTTGAATTGTAACACATATGATATATGATTTAGTTGTTGTACAAAATTTTGTTATATCACCGTTTTTCCCGTTAGCTTTAGAAGTGTCAAACGTTTGTTCTCATGTATATATATATATATATATATATATATATATATATATATATATATATATATATATATATATATATATATATATATATATATTAAATAATTAGATAATTAATATATTGTATTAGATAATTATTTTCCTGAAGATGCTGGTACTATTTTATCGGCGAAAAGCTTTGAATAAATATATTCATTAAAAGTATTCTTGTTTTTGAAATATTTTTAATTTATTAATTTTATATATATATATTTAAGATCAAATAATACACACAAATACAGAAATATTTAATTTATTGAACAATAAAATCAAAGCTTTCCGTTGGTTTACATTACCAACATCTTCAGGAGTTACAATAGTAAGAATGATAAACCAACGAAACCAATGGTAA
Organism: Prosapia bicincta; assembly: GCA_036971475.1. Lineage (NCBI taxonomy): Eukaryota > Metazoa > Arthropoda > Insecta > Hemiptera > Cercopidae > Prosapia > Prosapia bicincta. The sequence goes on along the minus strand of JBAIZL010000011.1, from coordinate 10,963,210 downwards.
ACCAACGAAAAGCTTTGAGTGTATTGTTCAATAAATTAAATATTGCTGTATTTGTGTGTATTATTTGATCTTAAAAATATTCTAACAGGAAAACACATTTGATATTCTATATATATATATATATATATATATATATATATATATATATATATATATATATATACACAACAATCAAAGTAGTAAACGTGAGAACTATATCTACTATATCTACTATTCAGCATTTCAAGGCGCTGTATAGGCAATCTAGGGGCACTGTAACCTTGGGATAGTTCGGTCCAACTAACAGTGCACTTGCTCACTCCCTTCTCTTGTGTGCTACCTTTCTTGAAAACATGTTGCATTTTCAGAATGTTTAATACATCAACAGTTTCTGCATCCGATATCCTTAGACAAATTTCAAGATTGTTTGTAATTTTATCAACGAATTTATCTATTATCGACCGTCTCATGCAAGTGAGTATTTTGACAGGCCTTATCATGTTTGTAGAACGGTATTTATATTTATTCAACGCAACCCTCCGTCTCCCGTCTCGCCTATTGCGATCTCTCAAGGCCAAGTGCACGGTTAAATGGTCCCCACTATACTGTGAACACACAAGTGAGATAAAGAAAAGGATATAACAAAGATAGTTTATACTAACAGATCATTGAGCTCTGAAAATTTTAATAGAATAAATTGGTATAAAAGTGTTACCCGAAATATAACCTATTGCTTCTTTACAGATATTAAAATCCGTTGGATTTTAAAATTGAATTTTCCAGAACGAATAAAATTATTTATGATTTCCTGATATTAGAAAAAATAAATTAAGAAATAACCTTGAATCACCCTTTTACTCTCGATTTCCTTAAAATATTCGCTAAAGTATGAAAATTAAAATTGAAAATATTTTGGTGAAAAAGGAAGTTTGCCTGCTAATAATTTATACGGACGGAATAAAGTTTGCAGAATCTGCATTAATTAAATTTGCAGATCAAACATTGTCCTTTTTAAAGGCCATCCCTGCAAAGCCTTTTCTTCTGACTAATAAACGACAACGTTTTCACAAATAAGGAAGCCTTAAGCTTTAGACACTGACGTTTCACTGTTTATAATGAATTATATGTTTGGAGGGTATTTTACCAATATCATCACGGTTGCTAATATCTCATAGTTACACCAATTTTAAAATTTAATAAAGCTGGATAAAATAATGTGTTTTTGAAGTTTGTTAGTGTTTTACCAGACAAATAGTTCTTGAATTGTCAAATAAATTTGTTGACGTAACAAATAATAACAGATGAAACAAATTAACAGGGCACATAGACTATTTAGAAGTATCTGTATACATTTATACTATTTACTAGCAACTATATATAAAGTTTAGTAGTAATACTAGATTTACACTCATAATATTTAGTAGCAGTATTACCAGCATATATATATATATATATATATATATATATATATATATATATATATATATATATATATATATATATAAATAGCAGTTAGTAGTAATATTAATTGTAAACATTTACTACTTAGTAGCAGTATTAGAAGCAGCTATATAAAGTATTTAGGAGTAATATTTGTAGGTGTCACTTCAATTTAATTATTTGGCAACAGAAAGGTCTAGTCTTTCATTTTTGTTGAGAAAAATTATAATGAATATATTTATTATGACAATAAACATGAAATGAGGTGTTTCTCTTTTCGTAAATTTTTAAAATTCCATAATGTGTAAATAAACTTTTTACTTTTATAAATTTAATTAGTATAAGACCTTTTGTATGTTGAAACCTATGTATTAAGTATAAATACTTAATGAGAAGTGAATTTCTATTCTGTAAGAGGAAATCATATGTTTACGGATTTTATTTATAATTACACAGCATGTTTTGTGTAACTTTAGAACGCAATAGAGGAAAAGCAGCGAATGTTTTGTTAGCTGATGTAGCCGTATGCGATACCCACTGCCTACTTGTAAATTGAGATATTCGCTGTTGTTGTGAAGAGCCATATCGATTTATTTGCCTGGAGGGCATCAAGCTGTCAGTCGTAAAGGCAATTCAATCTCACCACATCTCGAAGCCTACACATGTCGATAATCTATTCTCACGGTGCCTTATTCACCCGATATTAAAACTCGCTGCATTATACAAGCAGGCAACAACTCGATGTGTATCGAGACTATCATTGTGGCTGTGGGACGTCTGCAATACATTCCGTACTGTAATAAAGCTTTTATTCGGAGAACCATGTGTAGTGTTTAGTTATTACTCCTTTTGTTGTCAATCTGTGCCGGATAAATTTGCCAATTAGATTCAAACTAACCTCCCGATGAGCTACAGACTTGATGTGTGAAGCACAGCTCATGGCCGCATAGCATTGCAATGCTATTTGGTTATTTATAATTTATACCCTGAGACGAAGCAGTGCAAATTTTAAATTAGCAGCCCAAGATTACTGTTAAAGTTTTGAGAACAAAGTTAGTCCAAAACGTGTCAACAAAGAAACCTATTGCAATGTTAGGAAAGGCAGAAAAGTATACTCAAATACATTAAATATTCAGAAGATGAGTATATTAACCCAAGATTACTGTTAAAGTTTTGAGAACAAAGTTAGTCCAAAACGTGCCAACAAAGAAACCTATTGCAATGTTAGGAAAGGCAGAAAAGTATACTCAAATACATTAAATATTCAGAAGATGAGTATATTAACCCAAGATTACTGTTAAAGTTTTGAGAACAAAGTTAGTCCAAAACGTGCCAACAAAGAAACCTATTGCAATGTTAAGAAAGGCAGAAAAGTATACTCAAATACATTAAATATTCAGAAGATGAGTATATTAACCCAAGATTACTGTTAAAGTTTTGAGAACAAAGTTAGTCCAAAACGTGCCAACAAAGAAACCTATTGCAATGTTAGGAAAGGCAGAAAAGTATACTCAAATACATTAAATATTCAGAAGATGAGTATAATAACCCAAGATTACTGTTAAAGTTTTGAGAACAAAGTTAGTCCAAAACGTGCCAACAAAGAAACCTATTGCAATGTTAGGAAAGGCAGAAAAGTATACTCAAATACATTAAATATTCAGAAGATGAGTATATTAACCCAAGATTACTGTTAAAGTTTTGAGAACAAAGTTAGTCCAAAACGTGCCAACAAAGAAACCTATTGCAATGTTAAGAAAGGCAGAAAAGTATACTCAAATACATTAAATATTCAGAAGATGAGTATATTAACCCAAGATTACTGTTAAAGTTTTGAGAACAAAGTTAGTCCAAAACGTGCCAACAAAGAAACCTATTGCAATGTTAGGAAAGGCAGAAAAGTATACTCAAATACACTAAATATTCAGAAGATGAGTATATTAATCCAAGATTACTGTTAAAGTTTTGAGAACAAAGTTAGTCCAAAACGTGCCAACAAAGAAACCTATTGCAATGTTAAGAAAGGCAGAAAAGTATACTCAAATACATTATATATTCAGAAGATGAGTATATTAACCCAAGATTACTGTTAAAGTTTTGAGAACAAAGTTAGTCCAAAACGTGCCAACAAAGAAACCTATTGCAATGTTAGGAAAGGCAGAAAAGTATACTCAAATACATTAAATATTCAGAAGATGAGTATAATAACCCAAGATTACTGTTAAAGTTTTGAGAACAAAGTTAGTCCAAAACGTGCCAACAAAGAAACCTATTGCAATGTTAGGAAAGGCAGAAAAGTATACTCAAATACATTAAATATTCAGAAGATGAGTATATTAACCCAAGATTACTGTTAAAGTTTTGAGAACAAAGTTAGTCCAAAACGTGCCAACAAAGAAACCTATTGCAATGTTAGGAAAGGCAGAAAAGTATACTCAAATACATTAAATATTCAGAAGATGAGTATATTAACCCAAGATTACTGTTAAAGTTTTGAGAACAAAGTTAGTCCAAAACGTGCCAACAAAGAAACCTATTGCAATGTTAGGAAAGGCAGAAAAGTATACTCAAATACATTAAATATTCAGAAGATGAGTATAATAACCCAAGATTACTGTTAAAGTTTTGAGAACAAAGTTAGTCCAAAACGTGCCAACAAAGAAACCTATTGCAATGTTAGGAAAGGCAGAAAAGTATACTCAAATACATTAAATATTCAGAAGATGAGTATATTAACCCAAGATTACTGTTAAAGTTTTGAGAACAAAGTTAGTCCAAAACGTGCCAACAAAGAAACCTATTGCAATGTTAAGAAAGGCAGAAAAGTATACTCAAATACATTATATATTCAGAAGATGAGTATATTAACCCAAGATTACTGTTAAAGTTTTGAGAACAAAGTTAGTCCAAAACGTGCCAACAAAGAAACCTATTGCAATGTTAGGAAAGGCAGAAAAGTATACTCAAATACATTAAATATTCAGAAGATGAGTATAATAACCCAAGGTTACTGTTAAAGTTTTGAGAACAAAGTTAGTCCAAAACGTGCCAACAAAGAAACCTATTGCAATGTTAGGAAAGGCAGAAAAGTATACTCAAATACATTAAATATTCAGAAGATGAGTATATTAACCCAAGATTACTGTTAAAGTTTTGAGAACAAAGTTAGTCCAAAACGTGCCAACAAAGAAACCTATTGCAATGTTAGGAAAGGCAGAAAAGTATACTCAAATACATTAAATATTCAGAAGATGAGTATATTAACCCAAGATTACTGTTAAAGTTTTGAGAACAAAGTTAGTCCAAAACGTGCCAACAAAGAAACCTATTGCAATGTTAGGAAAGGCAGAAAAGTATACTCAAATACATTAAATATTCAGAAGATGAGTATAATAACCCAAGATTACTGTTAAAGTTTTGAGAACAAAGTTAGTCCAAAACGTGCCAACAAAGAAACCTATTGCAATGTTAGGAAAGGCAGAAAAGTATACTCAAATACATTAAATATTCAGAAGATGAGTATATTAACCCAAGATTACTGTTAAAGTTTTGAGAACAAAGTTAGTCCAAAACGTGCCAACAAAGAAACCTATTGCAATGTTAAGAAAGGCAGAAAAGTATACTCAAATACATTAAATATTCAGAAGATGAGTATATTAACCCAAGATTACTGTTAAAGTTTTGAGAACAAAGTTAGTAAAAAACGTGCCAACAAAGAAACCTATTGCAATGTTAGGAAAGGCAGAAAAGTATACTCAAATACATTAAATATTCAGAAGATGAGTATAATAACCCAAGATTACTGTTAAAGTTTTGAGAACAAAGTTAGTCCAAAACGTGCCAACAAAGAAACCTATTGCAATGTTAGGAAAGGCAGAAAAGTATACTCAAATACATTAAATATTCAGAAGATGAGTATATTAACCCAAGATTACTGTTAAAGTTTTGAGAACAAAGTTAGTCCAAAACGTGCCAACAAAGAAACCTATTGCAATGTTAGGAAAGGCAGAAAAGTATACTCAAATACATTAAATATTCAGAAGATGAGTATAATAACCCAAGATTACTGTTAAAGTTTTGAGAACAAAGTTAGTCCAAAACGTGCCAACAAAGAAACCTATTGCAATGTTAAGAAAGGCAGAAAAGTATACTCAAATACATTAAATATTCAGAAGATGAGCATAATAAAAGTTTTAATATATTTAAAATATATATTTAAATATATATTTTAAATATGTCACTAAATAAATTAGCAAAATGTTTTATGACCAAATAAAGTACTATTCTCTCTAATATTTTGAAGCTAAATTAAAAATCACTGCAAATAAAATTAGTGCTTTTAAAGTAGACGAATATTTTAGGTTAGACAAATTAAAATAAAATTAGTTTTTTTAAAATAGACGAATATTTTAGGTTAGAAAAATTCAAATAAAATTAGTTCTTTTAAAATAGACGAATATTTTAGGTTAGAAAAATTAAAATAAAATTAGTTTTTTTTAAAATAGACGAATATTTTAGGCTAGAAAAAATATAATAAAATTAGTTCTTTTAAAATAGACGAATATTTTAGGTTAGAAAAATTAAAATAAAATTAGTTCTTTTAAAATAGACGAATATTTTAGGTTAGAAAAATTAAAATAAAATTAGTTCTTTTAAAATAGACGAATATTATAGGTTAGAAAAATTAAAATAAAATTAGTTCTTTTAAAATAGATGAATATTTTAGGTTAGAAAAATTAAAATAAAATTAGTTTAAAAAAATTAATTTTACTGTTGAAAGAAATACAACCGGTTTCTCAGTCGATCCTTATGAAACCAGTTGTACTTACACTTATGTTGTATTAAATGAATATAAATAAACGTAATTACCCAAATATGGCGTGCGCAGTCGCATTGGCTCGGAAAGGTACGAATGTGGGGTTGAGAGGAAGTTCCTGCAGGACGTCTGCCATGTCCTTGCGCAACGGCAGCCCCGTGTAGATGAGGGTGAAGGAGTGCCAGTGGGTGGCCAGCAGTAGTGACCGCAACGCTCTAAACAGGTCGAGGGCCCCGGCGTCCAGGCGGACCTCCAACAGGCTCATGGGTTCCTGGGACATTTAACACTTAACATAGTAGTAACACTGATAGTAACACTCAACAAACGGGTTTCTTGCTAACAAGTTACAGAAACATGATGTAAAATAGAGACTGAACTGTTGAAGCAAGACAGTTTTGAACTGCCAACAAAAGTAAAATAGTTTTATATATTAAAAAAAAAAATACTGTGAGTCATCAAAGAGTTTATAAGAAACATTATAAAAGTCTTTACTAGTACAATTTCCCTTGAATAGTTCAGAAATATTCTAAACATTCCTGGGAATATTAATAAACATTCTATAGATTCAATGTAACACTCATACAATAGTAAAACCGTACCTATTGTTTCACTTTTACGTCCTTAACTTTTATAAATTATCAAAGTTAGTGGTTAAACTTTATTAAATGCACCGCCGTTGGATAAAATTAGTCAATAAATATAGTTTAAGTAATTAACAAGTATATTTATATATTAACGTGATCGGAAATCATATGATTTAACTGTGGTAATATAGAATGTAACCTAACCAGTAAGCAATAAAAACCGCTATTATATGGAAACATTTGTGCACAGTGCGTTCTAATAAAGTTTAAACACAACCTGCAAACAATCTCGATGTGACGACAAAACAGCTGTTATCATCAACCACCATGTTCTCCATTCGGAAGTCTTCGGGAAAATCTCGAATATCTCCGGATTGATGCAAACTTTCTAAGCGATGACCTATCACTTCAAATAAAGTCCTGTATATGTTACTTTTACTACTCATACCGTATATTGGGAGGTGATACAGATCGCCTGCTCGCGGTGCCCCCTACGTAATCTAAACGATCTGTACAAGGTTTCACCTGTAAACGCGCTGACTTCAAGATGGCGAACAACCTTACAAAAAACATCTATTCTCAGGGCTTCGACAGAGACCTCCGCATTATTTGTTGGAATGCTGGAGGTCTTAATGATGTAAAATTCCTACAATTGAAACATAGGGTTGTAAATTTCAACGTGGATTTATATTTCATCACTGAAACAGGGGTTGCAGCTGAGACCCCAGATTTTTACCATATTGATGGCTAAAAAATAAATAAATATGTGACTGATGCAAACAGAACTATGTGAATTAAGATTGCATTCCCGTTAAGATGTGATTTGGTACAGTAATAATGTAATTAAAGAATAGGTCACCTGATACAAACAGAACTATGTAACATAAGATTGCTTTACCGTTAACCTGTGATTTGGTACAGTAATAATGCAGTTAAAGAATAGGTCACCTGATACAAACAGAACTATGTGAATTAAGATTGCATTCCCGTTAAGATGTGATTTGGTACAGTAATAATGTAATTAAAGAATAGGTCACCTGATACAAACAGAACTATATAACATAAGATTGCTTTACCGTTAACCTGTGATTTGGTACAGTAATAATGTAATTAAAGAATAGGTCACCTGATACAAACAGAACTACGTGACATAAGATTGCTTTACCGTTAACCTGTGATTTGGTACAGTAATAATGTAATTAAAGAATAGGTCACCTGATACAAACAGAACTATGTAGCATAAGATTGCTTTACCGTTAACCTGTGATTTGGTAGAGTAATAATGTAATTAAAGAATAGGTCACCTGATACAAACAGAACTATGTAACATAAGATTGCTTTACCGTTAACCTGTGATTTGGTACAGTAATAATGCAGTTAAAGAATAGGTCACCTGATACAAACAGAACTATGTGAATTAAGATTGCATTCCCGTTAATATGTGATTTGGTACAGTAATAATGTAATTAAAGAATAGGTCACCTGATACAAACAGAACTATGTAACATAAGATTGCTTTACCGTTAACCTGTGATTTGGTACAGTAATAATGCAGTTAAAGAATAGGTCACCTGATACAAACAGAACTATGTGAATTAAGATTGCATTCCCGTTAAGATGTGATTTGGTACAGTAATAATGTAATTAAAGAATAGGTCACCTGATACAAACAGAACTATATAACATAAGATTGCTTTACCGTTAACCTGTGATTTGGTACAGTAATAATGTAATTAAAGAATAGGTCACCTGATACAAACAGAACTACGTGACATAAGATTGCTTTACCGTTAACCTGTGATTTGGTACAGTAATAATGTAATTAAAGAATAGGTCACCTGATACAAACAGAACTATGTAGCATAAGATTGCTTTACCGTTAACCTGTGATTTGGTAGAGTAATAATGTAATTAAAGAATAGGTCACCTGATACAAACAGAACTATGTAACATAAGATTGCTTTACCGTTAACCTGTGATTTGGTACAGTAATAATGCAGTTAAAGAATAGGTCACCTGATACAAACAGAACTACGTGACATAAGATTGCTTTACCGTTAACCTGTGATTTGATACAGTAATAATGTAATTAAAGAATAGGTCACCTGATACAAACAGAACTATGTAACATAAGATTGCATTCCCGTTAACCTGTGATTTGGTACAGTAATAATGTAATTAAGGAATAGGTCACCTGATACAAACAGAACTATGTAACATAAGATTGCATTCCCGTTAAGATGTGATTTGGTACAGTAATAATGTAATTAAAGAATAGGTCACCTGATACAAACAGAACTATGTAACATAAGATTGCATTCCCGTTAACCTGTGATTTGGTACAGTAATAATGTAATTAAAGAATAGGTCACCTGATACAAACAGAACTATGTAACATAAGATTGCATTCCCGTTAAGATGTGATTTGGTACAGTAATAATGTAATTAAAGACTAGGTCACCTGATACAAACAGAACAATGTAACATAAGATTGCATTCCCGTTAACCTGTGATTTGGTACAGTAATAATGTAATTAAAGAATAGGTCACCTGATACAAACAGAACTACGTGACATAAGATTGCTTTACCGTTAACCTGTTATTTGGTACAGTAATAATGTAATTAAAGAATAGGTCACCTGATACAAACAGAACTACGTGACATAAGATTGCATTCCCGTTAACCTGTGATTTGGTACAGTAATAATGTAATTAAAGAATAGCTCACCTGATACAAACAGAACTACGTGACATAAGATTGCATTCCCGTTAACCTGTGATTTGGTACAGTAATAATGTAATTAAAGAATAGGTCACCTGATACAAACAGAACTATGTAACATAAGATTGCATTCCCGTTAAGATGTGATTTGGTACAGTAATAATGTAATTAAAGAATAGGTCACCTGATACAAACAGAACTATGTAACATAAGATTGCTTTACCGTTAACCTTTGATTTGGTACAGTAATAATGTAATTAAAGAATAGGTCACCTGATACAAACAGAACTATGTAACATAAGTTTGCTTTACCGTTAACCTGTGATTTGGTACAGTAATAATGTAATTAAAGAATAGGTCACCTGATACAAACAGAACTACGTGACATAAGATTGCTTTACCGTTAACCTGTGATTTGGTACAGTAATAATGTAATTAAAGAATAGGTCACCTGATACAAACAGAACTACGTGACATAAGATTGCTTTACCGTTAACCTGTGATTTGGTATTTTAATAATGTAATTTAAGAATAGGTCACCTGATACAAACAGAACTACGTGACATAAGATTGCTTTACCGTTAACCTGTGATTTGGTACAGTAATAATGTAATTAAAGAATAGGTCACCTGATACAAACAGAACTATGTAACATAAGATTGCTTTACCGTTAACCTGTGATTTGGTACAGTAATAATGTAATTAAAGAATAGGTCACCTGATACAAACAGAACTACGTGACATAAGATTGCTTTACCGTTACTTCGATTACCGTTGCTTACATTTGGTACCGTAATAATGTAATAAATAAATACTTTATATGCATATAACTTACTTTATTACAACTAAGTTAAATTTAATTTAATATGTACCCATTACTCATATTATGTTAATTAATAAAGGGCCATAAGCAGAAAACTATTTTATTTACAATAACAATAAATAATAATAAAAACTGTTTTATATATGATTCAAACACATTTATTTTCAAAATAACGATGGCGTTTTTATAGCTAGTTTTCCATCTTCAAGAAGCCAATAATACTGCGTGTAGATTTTGAAATAAATGTTATTGACTCATATATTAACCTTTTTTAAATAATATCAAGAATTGCGAGTGTATATAAATACATAACAATAAATATTATGCAAAAAATGGTACTATTTGAAAAACTGAATGATTTAAAATGTCCAGTTATGACTTTGGTGTTTGTATTTGCCATTTTAGACTGAGATGAGCTGGTGACGTTGTGGGTTTTTCTTTGGAATAAAAATGACGCCAGTCTTCCTGCACTGGTGGGTTACCGTTTCCGGCAGGATAGATTTATAACCTCAAGGAGACCCTCGCAGGTACCTAATGGATTCCGGGAATATTTAGTCTGAACAGGGCGATTGTCCATTTCTATAGAGGTCAGACTATATCAAGTTCTCTAAAGAGAAAATGTCGGTGGTTCCGATAAAAGAGGAATAGATTTATGATAATAGGTTGTTTTCAAGATTTCGAAAATGGAACAAAGTTACTTTATTTGAGAGAAATTAAATCAAATCTCAATATTTTTCGTAAATCTGATATGTGCAACTGTTATCTATTTATTTAAAAGCTATTTTTAATACACAAAATCAGCCTGAATACGCAAACGCAACCCGCAAAGCAAGCACACGAGACGCAGAAGCTAAGAGACCGAACAATTAACATTTCCCGAGCAATTAATCGCATTGCTGCGACTGCAGACTTGCAAATTCCCTACTTACTTGACAGGCTATTTATCATGATGACAATTTATTACGGGATGTCACAATTGAATGGGAAATTCAAATTGATTACTTTGGATGCGGTTACGGTAAATGTTGTTCCGTCAAATAGAACCCCGGAAATGTATAATGTATGCAACCCTTAAGACTTTTCTTGACAACATATAATGATTTGCTTTTTTTATTTATAATACTTTAAAAGTCTTATCGTTACTTCCATTGATTTATTATAATTTTATGCGGTGAAATTTTATATCTTTTAATACACAACGCTACAAAAAAAGATATGTTAAAACCAAACCAGTCGTATTAAAATAAAGAAAGTTAGACCTATTGTAAAATTGTGGATTTAAGCTGTACCCTGCTACGTTGCAGTGACACATTGTGGTTGCATGGATGAGAGTTGAGGAACAGAACGAGGCGTACGTTTCGTAGAAGTTTTGCAATACTTCAGCGGCTACAGCAAGCGTACACAAACCAACATAGCCTAACAATTTTATACATAAAGAACTAATTTGGGAAGTGATCCTTTTCCTTGCGGCAGATAGCGCGGTTGTTGGCTCATAACTAACCCTTAAACAATCTGTTTTCTCACGGTTCAATATATTACTGACGCGAAAAATAAATGAAAACAATTCATGAAGCGCGTTGTAAATTGTGTCAAAAGTTGACCTAAATCACTGAAGATGTTTTTGAATTTTTGAAGCGTACACAAACCAATATAACATTTTTATAAATGAGGATTACTACTACAGGATCATACACGTATTGCATGTATTTTTAGGGTGCACGCAGAGTTTTTGGGTCCGTTAAAATACTACCGAGAGAATCCACAAATAACAATTTTTTCAGTGTACCCATCATTTTACTTAATCTGCTAAACAATATACGGCGACCAAAATTGCCATGGTTAAGTGTATTCGTATTTTATAGCTCAGCCGAATTTTTTAAATATATAAAACCGTGATTGTAATTGGTGAAATAAGTAGCATGAACAAAAGTCAATTCCTACTGAAGTCAACAAAGAAAAATTATATTTTAGTTACTTTTTATTAATAAATGATAATTTTATAAGAAAATAACTAAACATATGCGTTAAAACAGCTATTTTCCTCCATAACCTATAACATAAAATCAGTTGTTTTACGAAACCATATGTTATCGCTTATTTTAAGCCTAATGGGACGAAAGAACTATACCCATACCCCTTTCGCACACCATTTGTCATTTTTGCTCTAATATAAAACTAAAATTATTTCATTATTAATTTCAAGTAATAAATTATTATTTGGAAAAAGTGTAATAACATCAATTGTCATACGCTATAGGTTTAAAATAATTTATTTGAACTTGGACGGATGAATGAAACGTATTTTAAAAACGACTGAAAATTTAAACAGGATATATATATATATATATATATATATATATACATATTTATTATGTATTTATATTATATATAAAGATTGTATACATTATTAGAAGAAATTGAAAAAATTAACTCAATTATAAGTTTATATTCAGGCGTGAATTTATTAGAACATATTTATTTTCGTCTGTGTACAATAGAAGTTAGCCACGGCTATTTTGTTTGAGGAATAATCCTACATTTCTGTTAATTATATAGGTAGTAAAATTATGAAGTAAAATAAAACAATGTGTTCAATTTTACAATAATTAGTGAAACTAAAAATTGTATTACATTTACAGTATGAATTTTCATTAATTCCTAAAATATTGATTTTTTATAACTATATGTGTGATAAAGAAGCCAGACTGGGTAAAATTGTATAAACAATGTAAGGTTCTGAATTCCCTGAGCATATTCATATTTTATCCTTTCTACCGGCTCAGAATAAGTAGATGCTGTTTTCGATTGGTTTCCAAACCCGAAACATGTCCCGCATATATATTTGCAACGTTTTCTGCATCTTTGTTTGACGTAACCTTTTTAGAAGTTTGATCTGTGTGCATTGTTGTACACGTCATTACGTACTCCACTCGCCTATCTCTTCATCTAAGTTATAATATTACATCCAATACACAATGCCTCACATTGCTTTCTGTATCTCTGTTTCACATAACTTACTAGGGGGTTTGATCTGTGTGCATTGTTGTACACGTCATTACGTACTCCACTCATCTATCTCTTCATCTGAGTTATAATAATACATCCAATACACAATGCCTCACATTACTTTATGTATCTCTGTTCCACATAAACTACTTGAGGGTTTGATCTGTGTGCATTGTTGTACACGTCATTACGTACTCCACTCGCCTATCTCTTCATCTGAGCTATAATAATACATCCAATACACAATGCCTCACATTACTTTCTGTATCTCTGTTTCACATAAACTACTTGGGGGTTTGATCTGTGTGCATTGTTGTACACGTCATTACGTACTCCACTCGCCTATCTCTTCATCTGAGCTATAATAATACATCCAATACACAATGCCTCACATTACTTTCTGTATCTCTGTTTCACATAAACTACTTGGGGGTTTGAACTGTGTGCATTGTTGTACACGTCATTACGTACTCCACTCGCCTATCTCTTCATCTGAATTATAATAATACATCCAATACACAATGCCTCACATTACTTTCTGTATTTTTGTTTCACATAAACTACTTGGGGGTTTTTATCTGTGCGCATTGTTGTACACGTCATTACGTACTCCACTCGCCTATCTCTACATCTGAGCTATAATAATACATCCAATACACAATGCCTCACATTACTTTCTGTATCTCTGTTTCACATACCTTACTAGGGGGTTTGATCTGTGTGCATTGTTGTATACGTCATTACGTACTCCACTCATCTATCTCTTCATCTGAGTTATAATAATACATCCAATACACAATGCCTCACATTACTTTCTGTATCTCTGTTTCTCATAAACTACTTGGGGGTTTGATCTGTGTGCATTGTTGTACACGTTATTACGTAGTCCACTCGAATATCTCTTCATCTGAGTTATAATAATGCATCCAATACACAATCCCTCACATTACTTTCTGTATCTCTGTTTTACATAAACTACTTGGGGGTTTGATCTGTGTGCATTGTTGTACACGTCATTACGTACTCCACTCGCCTATCTCTTCATCTGAGCTATAATATTACATCCAATACGCAACACCTAACAATGCCACAAAACTTTCTGTATACTTAACAACGTATAATACTAATATAGGATGTACTGTAAACCGAAATTAGCGCAACACTCGAGTGGTTAATACTGGAAATTTAACTAAAGTCAGATTATTGTCGACGTTATGTAACCATATGGTTTGTAAGTTTTATATTAGAAAAATAATTTTGTTTTGAAATTAGTGTCTAATTACTTCTTTTTCTTGTAATTTAAGAAATTCATCTATGAAGGATTGTGGATAAAAGTAGGATTGCGATAGGGCTATGGGCTTTTACTAGAGGTAACATCAATCCTCGTGGCAGAATCGCGTTGTTAGAGAAGGTGTGGTTGCCCCCCTTAAAATGAAGGGTACGGTAGAGAATAAGGAAGTATTTTGTAATTATAATATAACCTATGGTTGTCTTGTGCAGATCAGGGGCACGTACATATCCTCTTTAGTATTTTATTTGTACTTGCTTTACAATATTGTTACTAAATGTTAGTTTCCTCATAACGTAAACATATTTGTAACTGAAAAAAACATTTAACATTATTAAAAATAAAACATAACGATAGGACAAACTTTACACACTCATAAAATATAAACAGAAATTTTAAAAAAATCCGAGAACACAAACTAACATTAGAAACTGTAGAAGAAAGTAAAGACAGCATAAAAGCTTAAACTCTGCCCTTGTGGGTCTTTTCAGAACTGAAATAAACATGGACCGGTGAAGAGATGCGACAGCCAATGCAAATAGCCTCTTTAGGAGAATCAAGAAAGTTTAATATAAATCGTTAGGCAATGAAACGGTATAGCGGTTGTGATGCAGAATACGTTACAATCTCAACTGTGGAGTGCTGAGTTATCTAACTATTGCCTAACATAAAGAAGAGATGATCTGTTAGTGAAAAGATTTATAGTACATTCATGTCATTACCTAACTGCTACGTAACTTAAAGCAAACATGCCCTGTTAGTCGACGATATTTATAGTACATTCATGTCATTACCAACTACTAGGTAACTTAAAGCAAACATGCCCTGTTAGTCGACGATATTTATAGTACATTCATGTCATTACCTAACTGCTAGGTAACTTAAAGCAAACATGCCCTGTTGGTCGACGATATTTATAGTACATTCATGTCATTACCTAACTGCTAGGTAACTTAAAGCAAACATGCCCTGTTAGTCGACAATATTTATAGTACATTCATGTCATTACCTAACTGCTAGGTAACTTAAAGCAAACATGCCCTGTTGGTCGACGATATTTATAGTACATTCATGTCGTTACCTAACTGCTAGGTAACTTAAAGCAAACATGCCCTGTTAGTCGACGATATTTATAGTACATTCATGTCATTACCTAACTGCTAGGTAACTTAAAGCAAACATGCCCTGTTAGTCGATGATATTTATAGTACATTCATGTCGTTACCTAACTGCTAGGTAACTTAAAGCAAACATGCCCTGTTAGTCGACGATATTTATAGTACATTCATGTCATTACCTAACTGCTAGGTAACTTAAAGCAAACATGCCCTGTTAGTCGACGATATTTATAGTACATTCATGTCGTTACCTAACTGCTAGGTAACTTAAAGCAAACATGCCCTGTTAGTCCACGATATTTACAGTACATTCATGTCATTACCTAACTACTAGGTAACTTAAAGCAAACATGCCCTGTTAGTCGACGATATTTATAGTACATTCATGTCGTTACCTAACTGCTAGGTAGCTTAAAGCAAACATGCCCTGTTAGTCGACGATATTTATAGTACATTCATGTCATTACCTAACTGCTAGGTAACTTAAAGCATACATGCCCTGTTAGTCGACGATTTTTATAGTACATTCATGTCATTACCTAACTGCTAGGTAACTTAAAGCAAACATCCCCTGTTAGTCGACGATTTTTATAGTACATTCATGTCATTACCTAACTGCTAGGTAACTTAAAGCAAATATGCCCTGTTAGTCGACGATATTTATAGTACATTCATGTCATTATCTAACTGCTAGGTAACCTAAAGCAAACATGCCCTGTTAGTCGACGATTGTTATAGTACATTCATGTCGTTACCTAACTGCTAGGTAGCTTAAAGCAAACATGCCCTGTTAGTCGACGATATTTATAGTACATTCATGTCATTACCTAACTCCTAGGTAACTTAAAGCAAACATGCCCTGTTAGTCGACGATATTTATAGTACATTCATGTCGTTACCTAACTGCTAGGTAGCTTAAAGCAAACATGCCCTGTTAGTCGACGATATTTATAGTACATTCATGTCATTACCTAACTGCTAGGTAACTTAAAGCAAACATGCCCTGTCAGTCGACGATTTTTATAGTACATTCATGTCATTACCTAACTGCTAGGTAACTTAAAGCAAACATGCCCTGTTAGTCGACGATATTTATAGTACATTCATGTCATTATCAAACTGCTAGGTAACTTAAAGCAAACATGCCCTGTTAGTCGACGATATTTATAGTACATTCATGTCATTACCTAACTGCTAGGTAACTTAAAGCAAACATGCCCTGTTAGTCGACGATATTTATAGTACATTCATGTCGTTACCTAACTGCGCTTAAAGCAAACATGCCCTGTTAGTCGACGATATTTATAGTACATTCATGTCGTTACCTAACTGCTAGGTAGCTTAAAGCAAACATGACCTGTTAGTCGACGATATTTATAGTACATTCATGTCATTACCTAAGTGCTAGGTAACTTAAAGCAAACATGCCCTGTTAGTCGACGATAATTATAGTACATTCATGTCATTACCTAACTACTAGGTAACTTAAAGCAAACATGCCCTGTTAGTCGACGATAATTATAGTACATTCATGTCATTACCTAACTACTAGGTAGCTTAAAGCAAACATGCCCTGTTAGTCGACGATATTTATAGTACATTCATGTCATTACCTAAGTGCTAGGTAACTTAAAGCAAACATGCCCTGTTAGTCGACGATTTTTATAGTACATTCATGTCATTACCTAACTGCTAGGTAACTTAAAGCAAACATGCCCTGTTAGTCGACGATTTTTATAGTACATTCATGTAATTACCTAACTGCTACGTAACTTATAGCAAACATGCCCTGTTAGTCGACGATAATTATAGTACATTCATGTCATTACCTAACTACTAGGTAACTTAAAGCAAACATGCCCTGTTAGTCGACGATATTTATAGTACATTCATGTCATTACCTAACTGCTACGTAACTTATAGCAAACATGCCCTGTTAGTCGACGATAATTATAGTCCATTCATGTCATTACCTAACTACTAGGTAACTTAAAGCAAACATGCCCTGTTAGTCGACGATATTTATAGTACATTCATGTCATTACCTAACTGCTAGGTAACTTAAAGCAAACATGCCCTGTTAGTCGACGATTTTTATAGTACATTCATGTCATTACCTAACTGCTAGGTAACTTAAAGCAAACATGCCCTGTTAGTCGACGAATTTTTATAGTACATTCATGTCATTACCTAACTGCTAGGTAACTTAAAGCAAACATGCCCTGTTAGTCGACGATATTTATAAAACATTCATGTCATTACCTAACTGCTAGGTAACTTAAAGCAAACATGCCCTGTTAGTCGACGATATTTATAGTACATTCATGTCATTACCTAACTGCTAGGTAACTTAAGCAAACATGCCCTGTTAGTCGACGATTTTTATAGTACATTTATGTCATTACATATCTGCTAGGTAACTTAAAGCAAACATGCCCTGTTAATCGACGATATTTATAGTACATTCATGTCATTACCTAACTGCTAGGTAACTTAAAGCAAACATGCCCTGTTAGGCGACGATTTTTATAGTACATTTATGTCATTACATAACTGCTAGGTAACTTAAAGCAAACCGGCCCTGTTAGTCGACGATTTTTATAGTACATTCATGTCATTACCTAACTGCTAGGTATCTTAAAGCAAACATGCCCTGTTAGTCGACGATTTTTATAGTACATTCATGTCATTACCTAACTGCTTGGTAACTTAAAGCAAACATGCCCTGTTAGTCGACGATTTTTATAGTACATTCATGTAATTACCTAACTACTACGTAACTTAAAGCAAACATGCCCTGTTAGTCGACGATTTTTATAGTACATTCATGTAATTACCTAACTGCTACGTAACTTATAGCAAACATGCCCTGTTAGTCGACGATTTTTATAGTACATTCATGTAATTACCTAACTGCTACGTAACTTATAGCAAACATGCCCTGTTAGTCAACGATTTTTATAGTACATTCATGTAATTACCTAACTGCTACGTAACTTAAAGCAAACATGCCCTGTTAGTCGACGATTTTTATAGTACATTCATGTAATTACCTAACTGCTACGTAACTTATAGCAAACATGCCCTGTTAGTCGACGATTTTTATAGTACATTCATGTAATTACCTAACTGCTACGTAACTTATAGCAAACATGCCCTGTTAGTCGACGATTTTTATAGTACATTCATGTAATTACCTAACTGCTACGTAACTTATAGCAAACATGCCCTGTTAGTCGACGATTTTTATAGTACATTCATGTAATTACCTAACTGCTACGTAACTTAAAGCAAACATGCCCTGTTAGTCGACAATATTTATAGTACATTCATGTCATTACCTAACTGCTAGGTAACTTAAAGCAAACATTCCCTGTTAGTCGACAATATTTATAGTACATTCATATCATTACCTAACTGCTTGGTAACTTAAAGTAAACATGCCCTGTTAGTCGACGAATTTTATAGTACATTCATGTAATTACCTAACTGCTACGTAACTTATAGCAAACATGCCCTGTTAGTCGACAATATTTATAGTACATTCATATCATTACCTAACTGCTTGGCAACTTAAAGCAAACATGCCCTGTTAGTCGACGATTTTTATAGTACATTCATGTAATTACCTAACTGCTACGTAACTTATAGCAAACATGCCCTGTTAGTCGACAATATTTATAGTACATTCATATCATTACCTAACTGCTTGGTAACTTAAAGCAAACATGCCCTGTTAGTCGACGATTATTATAGTACATTCATGTAATTACCTAACTGCTACGTAACTTATAGCAAACATGCCCTGTTAGTCGACGATTTTTATAGTACATTCATGTAATTACCTAACTACTTGGTAACTTATAGCAAACATGCCCTGTTAGTCGACGATTTTTATAGTACATTCAAGTAATTACCTAACTGCTACGTAACTTATAGCAAACATGCCCTGTTAGTCGACGATTTTTATAGTACATTCATGTAATTACCTAACTGCTACGTAACTTATAGCAAACATGAACTGTTAGTCGAAGATTTTTATAGTACATTCATGTAATTACCTAACTGCTACGTAACTTATAGCAAACATGCCCTGTTAGTCGACGATTTTTATAGTACATTCATGTAATTACCTAACTGCTACGTAACTTATAGCAAACATGCCCTGTTAGTCGACGATTTTTATAGTACATTCATGTAATTACCTAACTGCTACGTAACTTATAGCAAACATGCCCTGTTAGTCGACGATTTTTATAGTACATTCATGTAATTACCTAACTACTTGGTAACTTATAGCAAACATGCCCTGTTAGTCGACGATTTTTATAGTACATTCAAGTAATTACCTAACTGCTACGTAACTTATAGCAAACATGCCCTGTTAGTCGACGATTTTTATAGTACATTCATGTAATTACCTAACTGCTACGTAACTTATAGCAAACATGCCTTGTTAGTCGACGATTTTTATAGTACATTCATGTAATTACCTAACTGCTACGTAACTTAAAGCAAACATGCCCTGTTAGTCGACGATTTTTATAGTACATTCATGTAATTACCTAACTGCTACGTAACTTATAGCAAACATGCCCTGTTAGTCGACGATTTTTATAGTACATTCATGTAATTACCTAACTGCTACGTAACTTATAGCAAACATGCCCTGTTAGTCAACGATTTTTATAGTACATTCATGTAATTACCTAACTGCTACGTAACTTAAAGCAAACATGCCCTGTTAGTCGACGATTTTTATAGTACATTCATGTAATTACCTAACTGCTACGTAACTTATAGCAAACATGCCCTGTTAGTCGACGATTTTTATAGTACATTCATATCATTACCTAACTGCTTGGTAACTTAAAGCAAACATGCCCTGTTAGTCGACGAATTTTATAGTACATTCATGTAATTACCTAACTGCTACGTAACTTATAGCAAACATGCCCTGTTAGTCGACAATATTTATAGTACATTCATATCATTACCTAACTGCTTGGTAACTTAAAGCAAACATGCCCTGTTAGTCGACGATTATTATAGTACATTCATGTAATTACCTAACTGCTACGTAACTTATAGCAAACATGCCCTGTTAGTCGACGATTTTTATAGTACATTCATGTAATTACCTAACTGCTACGTAACTTATAGCAAACATGCCCTGTTAGTCGACGATTTTTATAGTACATTCATGTAATTACCTAACTGCTACGTAACTTATAGCAAACATGCCCTGTTAGTCGACGATTTTTATAGTACATTCATGTAATTACCTAACTGCTACGTAACTTATAGCAAACATGCCCTGTTAGTCGACGATTTTTATAGTACATTCATGTAATTACCTAACTGCTACGTAACTTATAGCAAACATGCCCTGTTAGTCGACGATTTTTATAGTACATTCATGTAATTACCTAACTGCTACGTAACTTATAGCAAACATGCCCTGTTAGTCGACGATTTTTATAGTACATTCATGTAATTACCTAACTACTTGGTAACTTATAGCAAACATGCCCTGTTAGTCGACGATTTTTATAGTACATTCATGTAATTACCTAACTGCTACGTAACTTATAGCAAACATGCCCTGTTAGTCGACGATTTTTATAGTACATTCATGTAATTACCTAACTGCTACGTAACTTATAGCAAACATGCCCTGTTAGTCGACGATTTTTATAGTACATTCATGTAATTACCTAACTGCTTGGTAACTTATAGCAAACATGCCCTGTTAGTCGACGATTTTTATAGTACATTCATGTAATTACCTAACTGCTACGTAACTTATAGCAAACATGCCCTGTTAGTCGACGATTTTTATAGTACATTCATGTAATTACCTAACTGCTACGTAACTTATAGCAAACATGCCCTGTTAGTCGACGATTTTTATAGTACATTCATGTAATTACCTAACTGCTACGTAACTTATAGCAAACATGCCCTGTTAGTCGACAATATTTATAGTACATTCATATCATTAATTAAATGCTAGGTAGCTTAAAGCAAACATGCCCTGTTAGTCGACGATTATTATAGTACATTCATATCATTACCTAACTGCTAGGTAGCTTAAAGCAAACATGCCCTGTTAGTCGACGATATTTATAGTACATTCATGTCATTACCTAACTGCTACGTAACTTATAGCAAACATGCCCTGTTAGTCGACGATAATTATAGTACATTCATGTCATTACCTAACTACTAGGTAACTTAAAGCAAACATGCCCTGTTAGTCGACGATATTTATAGTACATTCATGTCATTACCTAACTGCTAGGTAACTTAAAGCAAACATGCCCTGTTAGTCGACGATTTTTATAGTACATTCATGTCATTACCTAACTGCTAGGTAACTTAAAGCAAACATGCCCTGTTAGTCGACGAATTTTTATAGTACATTCATGTCATTACCTAACTGCTAGGTAACTTAAAGCAAACATGCCCTGTTAGTCGACGATATTTATAAAACATTCATGTCATTACCTAACTGCTAGGTAACTTAAAGCAAACATGCCCTGTTAGTCGACGATATTTATAGTACATTCATGTCATTACCTAACTGCTAGGTAACTTAAGCAAACATGCCCTGTTAGTCGACGATTTTTATAGTACATTTATGTCATTACATATCTGCTAGGTAACTTAAAGCAAACATGCCCTGTTAATCGACGATATTTATAGTACATTCATGTCATTACCTAACTGCTAGGTAACTTAAAGCAAACATGCCCTGTTAGGCGACGATTTTTATAGTACATTTATGTCATTACATAACTGCTAGGTAACTTAAAGCAAACCGGCCCTGTTAGTCGACGATTTTTATAGTACATTCATGTCATTACCTAACTGCTAGGTATCTTAAAGCAAACATGCCCTGTTAGTCGACGATTTTTATAGTACATTCATGTCATTACCTAACTGCTTGGTAACTTAAAGCAAACATGCCCTGTTAGTCGACGATTTTTATAGTACATTCATGTAATTACCTAACTGCTACGTAACTTATAGCAAACATGCCCTGTTAGTCGACGATTTTTATAGTACATTCATGTAATTACCTAACTGCTACGTAACTTATAGCAAACATGCCTTGTTAGTCGACGATTTTTATAGTACATTCATGTAATTACCTAACTGCTACGTAACTTAAAGCAAACATGCCCTGTTAGTCGACGATTTTTATAGTACATTCATGTAATTACCTAACTGCTACGTAACTTATAGCAAACATGCCCTGTTAGTCGACGATTTTTATAGTACATTCATGTAATTACCTAACTGCTACGTAACTTATAGCAAACATGCCCTGTTAGTCAACGATTTTTATAGTACATTCATGTAATTACCTAACTGCTACGTAACTTAAAGCAAACATGCCCTGTTAGTCGACGATTTTTATAGTACATTCATGTAATTACCTAACTGCTACGTAACTTATAGCAAACATGCCCTGTTAGTCGACGATTTTTATAGTACATTCATGTAATTACCTAACTGCTACGTAACTTATAGCAAACATGCCCTGTTAGTCGACGATTTTTATAGTACATTCATGTAATTACCTAACTGCTACGTAACTTAAAGCAAACATGCCCTGTTAGTCGACAATATTTATAGTACATTCATGTCATTACCTAACTGCTAGGTAACTTAAAGCAAACATGCCCTGTTAGTCGACAATATTTATAGTACATTCATATCATTACCTAACTGCTTGGTAACTTAAAGTAAACATGCCCTGTTAGTCGACGAATTTTATAGTACATTCATGTAATTACCTAACTGCTACGTAACTTATAGCAAACATGCCCTGTTAGTCGACAATATTTATAGTACATTCATATCATTACCTAACTGCTTGGCAACTTAAAGCAAACATGCCCTGTTAGTCGACGATTTTTATAGTACATTCATGTAATTACCTAACTGCTACGTAACTTATAGCAAACATGCCCTGTTAGTCGACAATATTTATAGTACATTCATATCATTACCTAACTGCTTGGTAACTTAAAGCAAACATGCCCTGTTAGTCGACGATTATTATAGTACATTCATGTAATTACCTAACTGCTACGTAACTAATAGCAAACATGCCCTGTTAGTCGACGAGTTTTATAGTACATTCATGTCATTACATAACTGCTAGGTAACTTAAAGCAAACATGAACTGTTAGTCGACGATTTTTATAGTACATTCATGTAATTACCTAACTGCTACGTAACGTAAAGCAAACATGCCCTATTAGTCGACGATATTTATAGTACATTCATGTCATTACCTAACTGCTACGTAACTTACAGCAAACATGCCCTCTTAGTCGACGATATTTATAATATATTCATGTCATTACCTAACTGCTAGGTAACTTAAAGCAAACATGCCCTCTTAGTCGACGATATTTATAGTACAATCATATCATTACCTATCTGCTAGCTCACATAATGCAAAAACGCCTTGTTAATCGAAGAGATTTACAGTACATTCATGTCATTACCTCACTGCTAGCTAACTTAATGCAAAGATGCCTTATTAATCGATGAGATTTAAAGTATATTCATATCATTACCTATGTGCTAGCTCACTTAATGCAAAGATCGATTGTTAGGCGAAACGATTCACAGTACATTCATGTCATTACCTAACTGCTAGCTAACATAATGCTAAGATGCCTTGCAAAGCGAAGAGATTTATAGTACATTCCTGGCATTAGCTAACTGCTACCTAACTTAATGCAAAGATCGATTGTTAGGCGAAACGATTCACAGTACATTCATGTCATTACCTAACTGCTAGCTAACATAATGCTAAGATGCCTTGCAAAGCGAAGAGATTTATAGTACATTCCTGGCATTAGCTAACTGCTACCTAACTTAATGCAAAGATCGATTGTTAGGCGAAACGATTTACAGTACATTCATATCATTACCTAACTGCTAGCTAACTTAATGCAATGATGCCTTGTTAAGCGGAGAGATATACAGTACATTCATGGTATTAGCTAACTGCTAGCTAACTTAATGCAAAGATCGATTGTTAGGCGAAACGATTTACAGTTCATTCATATCATTACCTAACTGCTAGCTAACTTAATGCAAAGATATCTTGTAAGCGAAGAGATTTACGGTACATTTATATCATTACCTAAGTGATAGCTAACTTAATGCAAAGATCGATTGTTAGGCGAAACGATTTACAGTACATTCATATCATTACCTAACTGCTAGCTAACTTAATGCAAAGATCGATTGTTAGGCGAAACGATTTACAGTACATTCATATCATTACCTAACTGCTAGCTAACTTAATGCAAAGATCGATTGTTAGGCGAAACGATTTACAGTACATTCATATCATTACCTAACTGCTAGCTAACTTAATGCAAAGATCGATTGTTAGGCGAAACGATTTACAGTACATTCATATCATTACCTAACTGCTAGCTAACTTAATGCAAAGATCGATTGTTAGGCGAAACGATTTACAGTACATTCATATCATTACCTAACTGCTAGGTAGCTTAAAGCAAAGATCGATTGTTAGGCGAAACGATTTACAGTACATTCATATCATTACCTAACTGCTAGCTAACTTAATGCAAAGATCGATTGTTAGGCGAAACGATTTACAGTACATTCATATCATTACCTAACTGCTAGCTAACTTAATGCAAAGATCGATTGTTAGGCGAAACGATTTACAGTACATTCATGTCATTATCTCACTGCTAGCTAACTTAATGCAATGATGCCTAGTTAAGCGGAGAGATATACAGTACATTCATGGTATTAGCTAACTGCTAGCTAACATAATGCAAAGATCGATTTTAGGCGAAGAGATTTACAGTACATTCATATCATTACCTAACTGCTAGCTAACTTAATGCAATGATGCCTTGTTAAGCGGAGAGATATACAGTACATTCATGGTATTAGCTAACTGCTAGCTAACATAATGCAAAGATCGATTTTAGGCGAAGAGATTTACAGTACATTCATGTCAATACCTAACTGCTGGCGAACTTAATGCAATGATGCCTAGTTAAGCGGAGAGATATACAGTACATTCATGGTATTAGCTAACTGCTAGCTAACATAATGCAAAGATCGATTTTAGGCGAAGAGATTTACAGTACATTCATGTCATTACCTAACTGCTGGCGAACTTAATGCAAAGATGCCATGTTAAGGGAAGAGATTTACAGTACATCAAGGCTCTAGCTAACTGCTAGCTAACCTAATGCAAAGATGCCTAGTAAAGCGAAGAGATTTACAGTACATTCATATCATAAACTAACTGCTAGCTCACATAATGCAAAGATAACTTGTTAAACGAAGAGATTTACAGTACATTCATATCATAAACTAACTGCTAGCTCACATAATGCAAAGATAACTTGTTAAACGAAGATATTTACAGTACATTCATGGCATTACCTAACTGCTAGCTAACTTAATGCAAAGATGCCTTGTTAAGGGGAGAGATTTACAGTATATTCATATCATTATCTATTTGCTAGTTAACCTAATGCAAAGATGCCTAGTAAAGCGAAGAGATTTACAGTACATTCATATCATAAACTAACTGCTAGCTCACATAATGCAAAGATAACTTGTTAAACGAAGAGATTTACAGTACATTCATGGCATTAACTAACTGCTAGCTAATTTAATGCAAAGATCGATTGTTAGGCGAAACGATTTAGAGTAGATTCATGTCATTACCTAACTGCTAGCTAACCTAATGCAAAGATGCCTTGTTAAGCAAAGAGATTTACAGTACATTCATATCATTACCTAACTGCTAGCTAACTTAATGCAATGATTCCATGTTAAGGGGAGAGATTTACAGTACATTCATAGCATTAGTCAACTGCTAGCTAACTTAATGCAAAGATGCTTTGTTAAGCGAAGAGATTTACAGTACATTCATATCATTACCTAACTGCTAGCTCACTTAATGCAAGGATGCCGTGTTAAGCGAAGAGATTTACAGTACATTTATGACATTAGCTAACTGTTATGTAACTTAATGCAAAGATCAATTGTTAGGCGAAACGATTTACAGTACATTTATGTCATTACCTAACTGCTAGCTAACTTAATGCAATGATTCCTTGTTAAGGGGAGAGATTTACAGTACATTCATAGCATTAGTCAACTGCTAGCTAACTTAATGCAAGGATGCCGTGTTAAGCGAAGAGATTTATAGTACATTTATGACATTAGCTAACTGTTATGTAACTTAATGCAAAGATCAATTGTTAGGCGAAACGATTCACAGTACATTCATGTCATTACCTAACTGCTAGCTAACATAATGCTAAGATGCCTTGCAAAGCGAAGAGATTTATAGTACATTCCTGGCATTAGCTAACTGCTACCTAACTTAATGCAAAGATCGATTGTTAGGCGAAACGATTTACAGTACATTCATATCATTACCTAACTGCTAGCTAACTTAATGCAATGATGCCTTGTTAAGCGGAGAGATATACAGTACATTCATGGTATTAGCTAACTGCTAGGTAACTTAATGCAAAGATCGATTGTTAGGCGAAACGATTTACAGTACATTCATATCATTACCTAACTGCTAGCTAACGTAATGCAAAGATATCTTGTTAAGCGAAGAGATTTACGGTACATTTATATCATTACCTAAGTGATAGCTAACTTAATGCAAAGATCGATTGTTAGGCGAAACGATTTACAGTACATTCATATCATTACCTAACTGCTAGCTAACTTAATGCAAAGATCGATTGTTAGGCGAAACGATTTACATTACATTCATATCATTACCTAACTGCTAGCTAGCTTAATGCAAAGATCGATTGTTAGGCGAAACGATTTACAGTACATTCATATCATTACCTAACTGCTAGCTAACTTAATGCAAAGATCGATTGTTAGGCGAAACGATTTACAGTACATTCATATCATTACCTAACTGCTAGCTAACTTAATGCAAAGATCGATTGTTAGGCGAAACGATTTACAGTACATTCATATCATTACCTAACTGCTAGCTAACTTAATGCAAAGATCGATTGTTAGGCGAAACGATTTACAGTACATTCATATCATTACCTAACTGCTAGCTAACTTAATGCAAAGATCGATTGTTAGGCGAAACGATTTACAGTACATTCATATCATTACCTAACTGCTAGGTAGCTTAAAGCAAAGATCGATTGTTAGGCGAAACGATTTACAGTACATTCATATCATTACCTAACTGCTAGCTAACTTAATGCAAAGATCGATTGTTAGGCGAAACGATTTACAGTACATTCATATCATTACCTAACTGCTAGCTAACTTAATGCAAAGATCGATTGTTAGGCGAAACGATTTACAGTACATTCATGTCATTACCTCACTGCTAGCTAACTTAATGCAATGATGCCTAGTTAAGCGGAGAGATATACAGTACATTCATGGTATTAGCTAACTGCTAGCTAACATAATGCAAAGATCGATTTTAGGCGAAGAGATTTACAGTACATTCATATCATTACCTAACTGCTAGCTAACTTAATGCAATGATGCCTTGTTAAGCGGAGAGATATACAGTACATTCATGGTATTAGCTAACTGCTAGCTAACATAATGCAAAGATCGATTTTAGGCGAAGAGATTTACAGTACATTCATGTCAATACCTAACTGCTGGCGAACTTAATGCAATGATGCCTAGTTAAGCGGAGAGATATACAGTACATTCATGGTATTAGCTAACTGCTAGCTAACATAATGCAAAGATCGATTTTAGGCGAAGAGATTTACAGTACATTCATGTCATTACCTAACTGCTGGCGAACTTAATGCAAAGATGCCATGTTAAGGGAAGAGATTTACAGTACATCAAGGCTCTAGCTAACTGCTAGCTAACCTAATGCAAAGATGCCTAGTAAAGCGAAGAGATTTACAGTACATTCATATCATAAACTAACTGCTAGCTCACATAATGCAAAGATAACTTGTTAAACGAAGAGATTTACAGTACATTCATATCATAAACAAACTGCTAGCTCACATAATGCAAAGATAACTTGTTAAACGAAGATATTTACAGTACATTCATGGCATTACCTAACTGCTAGCTAACTTAATGCAAAGATGCCTTGTTAAGGGGAGAGATTTACAGTATATTCATATCATTATCTATTTGCTAGTTAACCTAATGCAAAGATGCCTAGTAAAGCGAAGAGATTTACAGTACATTCATATTATAAACTAACTGCTAGCTCACATAATGCAAAGATAACTTGTTAAACGAAGAGATTTACAGTACATTCATGGCATTAACTAACTGCTAGCTAATTTAATGCAAAGATCGATTGTTAGGCGAAACGATTTAGAGTACATTCATGTCATTACCTAACTGCTAGCTCACTTAATATAGGGATGCCGTGTTAAGCGAAGAGATTTACAGTACATTTATGACATTAGCTAACTGTTATGTAACTTAATGCAAAGATCAATTGTTAGGCGAAACGATTTACAGTACATTTATGTCATTACCTAACTGCTAGCTAACTTAATGCAATGATTCCATGTTAAGGGGAGAGATTTACAGTACATTCATAGCATTAGTCAACTGCTAGCTAACTTAATGCAAAGATGCTTTGTTAAGCGAAGAGATTTACAATACATTCATATCATTACCTAACTGCTAGCTCACTTAATGCAAGGATGCCGTGTTAAGCGAAGAGATTTACAGTACATTTATGACATTAGCTAACTGTTATGTAACTTAATGCAAAGATCAATTGTTAGGCGAAACGATTTACAGTACATTTATGTCATTACCTAACTGCTAGCTAACTTAATGCAATGATTCCTTGTTAAGGGGAGAGATTTACAGTACATTCATAGCATTAGTCAACTGCTAGCTAACTTAATGCAAGGATGCCGTGTTAAGCGAAGAGATTTATAGTACATTTATGACATTAGCTAACTGTTATGTAACTTAATGCAAAGATCAATTGTTAGGCGAAACGATTTACAGTACATTTATGTCATTACCTAACTGCTAGCTAACTTAATGCAATGATTCCTTGTTAAGGGGAGAGATTTACAGTACATTCATAGCATTAGTCAACTGCTAGCTAACTTAATGCAAAGATGCTTTGTTAAGCGAAAAGATTTACAGTACATTCATGGCATTAGCTACCTGCTAGCTAACTTATTGCAAAGATGCATTGTTAAGCGAAGAGTTTTACAGTACACTCATGTCATTACCTAACTGCTAGATAAGTTAACGCAAAGATGCCTTGTTAATCGAAGAGATTTACAGTACATTCATATCATTACCTAACTGCTTGGTAACTTAATGCAAAGATGCCTTGTTAAGCGAAAAGATTTACAGTACATTCATGGCATTAGCTACCTGCTTGCTAACTTATTGCAAAGATGCATTGTTAAGCGAAGAGTTTTACAGTACACTCATGTCATTACCTAACTGCTAGCTAAGTTAACGCAAAGATGCCTTGTTAATCGAAGAGATTTACAGTACATTCTTGTCATTACCTAACTGCTAGGTAACTTAATTTAAAGATTCCTTCTTAAGCGAAGAGATTTATAGTACATTTATAGCATTAGCTAACTGCTTGCTAACTTAATGCAAAGATAGATTGTTAGGCGAAACGATTTAGAGTACATTCATGTCATTACCTTACTGCTAGCTAACGTAATGCAATGATGTCTTGTTAAGCGGAGAGATTTACAGTACATTCATGGCATTAGTTAACTGGTAGCTAACTTAATGCAAAGATGCCTTGGTAAGCGAAGTGATTTACAGTACATTCACGGCATTAACTAACTCCTAGCTAATTTAATGCAGAGATGCTTTGTTAAGCGAAGAGATTTACAGTACATTCATATCATTACGTAATTGCTAGTTAACCTAATGCAAAGATGTCTTGTTAAGCGAAGAGATTTACAGTACATTCATATCATTACGTAATTGCTAGTTAACCTAATGCAAAGAAGCCTTGTTAAGCGAAGAGATTTACAGTACATTCATATCATTACCTAACTGCTAGCTCACCTAATGCAAAGATGTCTTGTTAAGCGAAGAGATTTACAGTACATTCATATCATTACGTAATTGCTAGTTAACCTAATGCAAAGAAGCCTTGTTAAGCGAAGAGATTTACAGTACATTCATATCATTACCTAACTGCTAGCTCACCTAATGCAAAGATGTCTTGTTAAGCGAAGAGATTTACAGTACATTCATATCATTACGTAATTGCTAGTTAACCTAATGCAAAGAAGCCTTGTTAAGCGAAGAGATTTACAGTACATTCATATCATTACCTAACTGCTAGCTCACCTAATGCAAAGATGTCTTGTTAAGCGAAGAGATTTACAGTACATTCATATCATTACGTAATTGCTAGTTAACCTAATGCAAAGAAGCCTTGTTAGGCGAAGAGATTTACAGTACATTCATATCATTACCTAACTGCTAGCTCACCTAATGCAAAGATGTCTTGTTAAGCGAAGAGATTTACAGTACATTTATGGCATTAACTAACTGCTAGCTAACTTAATGCAAAGATGCCTTGTTAAGCGAAGAGATTTACAGTACATTCATATCATTACGTAATTGCTAGTTAACCTAATGCAAAGAAGCCTTGTTAAGCGAAGAGATTTACAGTACATTCATATCATTACCTAACTGCTAGCTCACCTAATGCAAAGATGTCTTGTTAAGCGAAGAGATTTACAGTACATTCATATCATTACGTAATTGCTAGTTAACCTAATGCAACGAAGCCTTGTTAAGCGAAGAGATTTACAGTACATTCATATCATTACCTAACTGCTAGCTCACCTAATGCAAAGATGTCTTGTTAAGCGAAGAGATTTACAGTACATTTATGGCATTAACTAACTGCTAGCTAACTTAATGCAAAGATGCCTTGTTAAGCGAAGAGATTTACAGTACATTCATATCATTACGTAATTGCTAGTTAAACTAATGCAAAGAAGCCTTGTTAAGCGAAGAGATTTACAGTACATTCATATCATTACCTAACTGCTAGCTCACCTAATGCAAAGATGTCTTGTTAAGCGAAGAGATTTACAGTACATTCATATCATTACGCAATTGCTAGTTAACCTAATGCAAAGAAGCCTTGTTAAGCGAAGAGATTTACAGTACATTCATATCATTACCTAACTGCTAGCTCACCTAATGCAAAGATGTCTTGTTAAGCGAAGAGATTTACAGTACATTTATGGCATTAACTAACTGCTAGCTAACTTAATGCAAAGATGCCTTGTTAAGCGAAGAGATTTACAGTACATTTATATCATTACCTAACTGCTAGCTATCGTAATGCAAATATGCCTTGTTAAGCGAAGAGATTTACAGTACTTTCATGTCATTACCTAACTGCTAGCTAACTTAATTCAGAGGTGCCTTTTTAATCGAAGAGATTTACAGTGCTAGGTAACTTAATGCAAACATTCCCTGTTAGTCGAAGTTATTTATAGTACATTCATGTCATTACCTAATTGCTAGCTAACTTAATGCAAAGATCGATTGTTAGGCGAAACGATTTACAGTACATTTATGTCATTACCTAACTGCTAGCCAACGTATTGCAAAGATCGAATGTTAGGCGAAAAGATTTACAGTATATTCATGTCATTACCTAACTGCTAGCTTAATGCAAAGATGTCGTGCTACTCTCTTTCTCTTCGGCCAGGATACTGCTATACTATTTTTATACGTGTAATATAACTACATAGTATTTTTTTACTACAGTTATTTTCTTATGTATCGAATAATAAATAATACAACAATTACCCTAATTAGGTATCCATCTTTAACTTCACCAGTAGCCCAGAGGACAGGAATGTTGGCGCTGACGGCTGCTAATGTGGGCATGAAACCTGGGCCGTCGCTGGCAAAGACGAGGACCGCGAGAACGGATTTGTTCTCCCACGTGGCGCAGATATCGGCCAGCACTCTAGCTGTGAATGTGGATGGCAGTGCGGCGTACAGAGGCGTCAGCTCGACGTTTACGTCAGCCAGGTCAGCAGATAATGCAATCAGCGTGCGGTTGACGGCCCGGACTACCACCGCTTCGTTGTGGTCAGCGTAAGCGACTCCGAGGTACAGTTGTGTGATCAGCCTAGAAACGTGAAGCAAAACGTGATTAGTACGGAATTAATAATGCATGTATGTGTTGCCAAGGCAACGTACTTCCTGGTGGTCAGCGTGAGTGACTCCGAGGTTCAGTTGTGTGCTCAGCCTAGAAACGTGAAGCACAACGAGATTAGTATGGAGTTAATAATGCATTTATGTGTTGCCAAGGCAACGTACTTCGTTTTTAATTCAAGGCAGACACGACTCAACTTTATAATAATGTATCTGAGCCTTTAGAAGACGGTAATTAAAAAAAACGTTTGATCAAAAACAACTACTAAAACTGTTTTTTAACTTTTTTTTTCAGATTTGTTACAAAATCTTTATATATTGTTGAAGTCTTATGGTGATATAAAAAAAGGAAACATGATATTAGAAAACTATTATATAATTTCCTCCTAAATGCTCCACTTTATGTGTTTTTATATTTAGTTTGTAATTTTTATGACTGTCAAGAAATTATTATCACAGCAAAATTATGATCTCCAAAAAGATAGTAAGAAAACAGTTAGTACAATTAGAACAATTTAGTACGCTATACAACCAACATCAAAAGCACAGTGTCTTTGGGTAAAGAAATATAGGAACAATTAAATTAATATTTGATGCAAAAATTATTTAAAAAAAGGCTGTAGAAATTAAGGGTTTCGCTTTTCGGAGGGTTTTAGTTGGATCACCGAGAACAACAAGGTAAATATTGAGTGAGCTCTAGAACAACCGAACTAGGAGTGGCGGGTGTGACTCTGAAGTAGAAAACTGTATTGGAAAAGAGATTTCAGAGTTTTATATTGTAAAGATATACTTATATTGAAAGACATTTAACAATGTTTATAGAAGCATAGGCACAGCTTAGAATTGACGTACTTCACGGAAGTCCTACAGATTGTATTTGGGTTAAAAAGAAAGACCTAGCGGAGGATCTAGTGCACGCATTTCATACAAGGCTTTAGAGCAGGGGTCCTCACTAGGAATACTTTGAGAGCCAAACATTTTGCATACAATTTTCCTGAGGGCCGCAAGTACAAGAGGCACTAAATAACTGACAAACAATATGGTTATAACATACGTTTATTACATTACCAACATAAATAAACTGTTTTGCGCATAAAAAAGTTTGAAAATGTTTTTTTTTTTACTTAGTTAATTCTTTGAAGTTGATGGGTGAACAGTCCTCTAATATGGCATCTACGTTGGCAGTTGGGAAGAAACTGAAATTCTTAAAATGTTCTCAACATTCTCACTTGTTAGCCTAGATCTGTACTTGTTTTTTACAAACTTCAGCTTACTGAATGTAGATTCACAGACATAAGTAGATGAAAAAACACACAATATTTTCTGAGCACATTCAAGTAAATTAGGAAATTTGTCCCTTTCAACAACCCTCCAAAACTCATAGTGAGCTTTATTCTTCATCTTTTCTTCAAAAATACTTTTGAGTTCCGTATCGTTGTGAAGATAGATTAATTCATTTTTCAAATCCCTAACTTCATATCCAAAAACAGAAAGATGAGCTACATTAGCTGGTTTCATTGCCCATGGATTGTCTACCAAGCGAAATGGTTCCTGATACTTCCTGACGTCACTAAACCTCTGAGACATTTCTTCCTTCAGGTCTTTCAACAGTTTTAGTAAATCGCAGTTTTTAACTTCAGTAGTTTGAGTAATTAATTAAGTTTAGTAAAACAACGACAGATTTTCAAAACACTCAGTAAATAAATATGATATTTATTTAAGTTATAAAATATTTTGACTTCAATCCTAACCGTCTAAGGGCCGCAAAAAATCGTCCCGAGGCCCGCATGCGGCCCGCGGGCCGCGTAGTGAGGATGTCTGCTTTAGAGTTATGGGTGTCATTGTTTATCTATGCATAGTACTTGTTACATAAGACCATACTTATTACTTGTAATATAAAACAATATGTACGTATTATTACTGTTTATAACACAACAGCTATGTACTAAATTTGCAAATAATAATAACGAATATATAATGAAAGATTTCCCCAAACAAGAATAACTGGAGTAAGGAAGAATTTAGTAAAGAGGAAATAGCACTGTTAAACAAAGGTTTGAAATTTGGAATTGAAGACCGTCACAAAGATAAAACTAATTTATTAATCGACGTTGAAACAGCCTTAAAATTCCAAAATCAAGAAATATAAAAATATTGTTAGGACCGATATTAAAAAGAAATTAGTAAACCTAATTACATCTCAGAAAATGTGTTCTAAGAATAATAATAATTACTATGAAGTTATTCAGAATCTATGGAAGAAAAATGTATTTTATTTGAAAGCTGATAAAAGTAACGCTGTCGTAGTTATGGATAAATTGGAGTATAGAGAAATTGTAGAGGAAATGCTTAAAGCAGGACCATATTCAACAATAAATCGGAATCCAATAGTAAAATTTACTAGAAGTGTCAACGAAACCTTAAAAAAGTGTAAAAGTGTAGTGGATAGTGAACTAAAAAGAAAATTAACTGTTTCAAACCCATTATTACCACGTTTGTATTGTTTACCAAAAGTCCATAAGGAAGGAAGAAAAATGCGACCAATAGTATCTGGGATTAATTCCCCAACATATTTAATTGCGAAATGGTTGATACCACGCCTCCAACAGTTTGTTCCGCCTCCATCAATGGCAGTAAAATATACGTATGAATTAATTAATAAGGTTAAGGATTTATGTATTTCGTCCAGTGAATAACTTGTTTCATTTGATGTTGTCTCGCTTTAGCCAAGTGTACCTATAGATAAAACAGTCGAATTGATGAAAATTTGGTTAGAAAATTCAGGATGTAGTACAAATGAAGTGGATGAATATATTTCACTTATTAATTTATGTATTGTTCAAGATTGTTTCCAGTTTAACAACAAATTTTACAACCAGAAGGAAGGCACCGGTATGGGTAATCCTCTATCATATTTTTAGCCAACTTTTTTATGAGTCATTTCGAAATGAATGCGAAAAATACCTTGAAATATTTTCCTAGAGTGTGGTTGAGATATGTGGATGACGTGTTTGCAGTGTTTGACAGTGAACAAAGCCTGGACAAGTTTTGTAAAGCAATAAATGGTTTTTTTCAAGTATAAAATTTACGGTTTAAATAGAAAAAGAGGCGCGTTTACCATTTTTAGATGTTTTAATATCAAGAAAAAACAATACTTTAAGTTTTAATGTTTATAGAAAACCAACTCACACAAGCAGATTTATTACCAGTGATTCATTTCACACAATATAACATAAAAAAGCAGCTTTCAATTCTATGGTGCATCGTTTAATTAATTTGTCTTTATCAGAGGAAAATTATAAAAATGACCTGAATTACATTCATAGCTTAGCAAGGTTCAATGGATACAGTAATGTGTTTATAGATGAAATTCACAAAAAGATGAAAAATAAGACAATAAGAAATCAGAGAAGCACGTTAATAAGAGATTTAAAGGGGGGAAATGGGTAAAAATAACACACCATCCAACGCTGTCTAATAAAATTAGAAAATCTCTAGGAAAATAGTAATTTGAACGTTACAATTGCCACTACAAATAACTTTAAAAAGTTGTTAGGGAACCATAAAGACGCCATACCTAATAAAGAAAAGTCAGGCATCTACTGCCTGAAGTGTAGCGAGTGTCCTCTGAAATACATAGGTCAAACAAAAAGAAATATTAAAACTAGTGCTAAAGAACATTTTTCCTACATTAAATATAACAGACCAGATAAAATCAGCGATGGAGAAACATTGTTTAGAGGAAGAGC
The DNA here is from genome assembly GCA_036971475.1 of Prosapia bicincta. Classification (NCBI taxonomy): domain Eukaryota; kingdom Metazoa; phylum Arthropoda; class Insecta; order Hemiptera; family Cercopidae; genus Prosapia; species Prosapia bicincta. The sequence goes on along the minus strand of JBAIZL010000011.1, from coordinate 10,926,474 downwards.
ACGGATTTAAAGTAGACGATGTAACCCTGTTAAAAAACGTTGTTAATTGTAGTGAATTGGATGCATGGGAAACTTTGTATATTAATAGGAATAAAAATAATATTGTAAACAATGAGTCAGCCCTTATTCAAAGTATTATTGTAATTAACGTGACACAAAAGAGAGAGAGAACAAAAAGTTTATTGTATTTTTTAGGTTAGATATTTTGACATAATAATAAAGTGTAATATTAATTATCTATTTTGTTTATATGTAATTATGTTATATGTTACAAATTTTATTGTAAATATTGAGTTAGGTACAAAATTTCTATTTGATGTATCATGTTTAAAGTAGGGTTAATAACTGTTGTTTCGACAAGTAGGCGTGGCAACGCCTACTGTATAAATACGGAAGTGTAACCTTACTTTCACCCTAGTTGTAAGTTAGAGTTTGTAGTACTAACACTCACTGATAATGATGACTTAGTCATTGAAACGCGTATGAGTAAATAAATGATTAATTTGTGAGTTTTGTGTATGTTTTTATTTGTTTTTGTAATGCTGTACTTGGTATTTGCAATTGAAGGAAATTGTAATGCTATAATTATTACTTGTAATACAAGACAAAATGTAAAGCAATATTTATTACTTGTAATATAAGTCAAAATCTAATGCTATTCCTAGCATTTGTAATACAAGGCAAAGTATAACGCTATACTTAGCACTTGCAATATTAGGCGAAGCGTAATGTTATAATTAGAATTTGTAATTTTAGGCAAAGTGTAATGCTATAATTAGAACTTGTAATACATGGCAAAGTGTAATGCTATATTTAGAATTTGTAACATAATTGAATGTGTAATATACTTAGTATTTGTACCCTATGGCAAAGTCTAGTACTATACTTAGTATTGTAGAGTAAAGCATGATTTCGCTATATGAGGTCTGATGGAATTTAATCAGCAGCATCTGAGACGAATTCCCACGCCGTAATTCCGGGCAATTCGTCAAGACACACTTCTTTCGCTAACACTCATCTCAGAAGCAAGTAATATTCATTATAACAAAATAAGAAATACTGAATTATTTCCCTGGCAAACTAT
>JBAIZL010000011.1:10917890-10920390 GCA_036971475.1 Prosapia bicincta | reverse complement strand
TAATTTTGTTTTACATAATATTAGTGCAAAACGTAGATTTGAAGAATTCAGCGCTCCTTTAAATATAAAATACCAATTGTAAATAATTATTTAAATGTTAAAATACTTTTTATTTTCAATAAACAAAACATGTAAACCAAAAATAAAACTTGTTACTTAAAAACTAATGTATATTTCGATTTAAAAGCTATTATCATCAGATGGAATTATTATAAGTATTAATACAGAGATGTTTATAGTAATTTCCTATAAAGATGATTGCCTTGAAATCTAGGTGTACATTAGGGTTTAAATCAACAGTTTTATTTGTGGTTAGGTGGATTTGTTTATTTAAATTGGAAAAATATATAACGGTTGCTGGCGGTTGTTAATACAATATTGCTGATTACATAGAAATGTATTTAACGCTAACGTAGCAAGTTGTTTGTTTTTAATAGTGTTTTCAACTTTTCCAAATAAGGAATTATTACCCATTCTAATCTCTCTCTCTCGCTCACGCTCTCTCTCTCTCTCTGTCTGTCTCTCTCTCTCTCTCTCTGTCTGTCTGTCTGTCTGTCTCTCTCTCTCTCTCTCTGTCTGTCTGTCTGTCTGTCTCTCTCTCTCTCTCTCTGTCTGTCTGTCTGTCTGTCTGTCTGTCTGTCTCTCTCTCTCTCTCTCTCTCTCTCTCTCTCTCTCTCTCTCAATGAAGTGTCTTATTAGTTTGAGAGTATCAAGGTAGCAGGTGCATTGTAAAAGTAAAGAGAGGGAGTATACTGTATCTGTGGGACCGTAATTCCCTTACTCTGCAGCCATATTATTCCTTCTTCGAGAACTTTTGCATCCCTTCCTCGACTGAGAGACTAGCTAAAGCGGTGTAGAATCTATAGATATTGTAAAAGGCTACATTTACTGAGTAAAATTTATTTACCACAATAAAGGTTCACAACGGAAAACATTAAAACAGTTTATTTTAAATCTGACAGTAGCTTATTAAAACAAACACATTACTTTATTAAAACACACATGTTTCGACGACGAGGTCGACTACATCAGTGCTTTCCTACCACTGATGAAGTGCGGCAAGCACTGATGAAGCGAGGTCGTCGTCGAAACTAGTCTGTTTGTTTAAATAAAGTATTGTATTGGTTTTATGAACTAATATGAAGTGAGATTTAGAGTAAACTGTTTTAATGTTTCCCGGTGGGAATTGTTCTTATTAGCTAAGCTATAATGTTAACCTAACATTATATGTTATTACTAATGTTCTGTATGACGTAAGCACTGTTGCGTCACTACTTGCATTCATTGTAGTATGACGTGTATGCTGTATAACATGTTTATTATGTAAATAAATACCTAGTATATTATTTCGTAAATAGAGTTGTATTGCGTATGACTTATACCTAAGAAAAGTATGGCCAACTTATGAATACAGTATTCCCAACATGCGGGACTTGCTACACGATAACTTATACTCAATAATAACCTTATGGCAAACCTTTGCAGATCTGAGTAGCTCCAGATAAACGATAGCTGAATACTTTAGACATTAGAATATTTGCAGAGAAAGACTTCAGAATAGTTAATTTATATCAGGACAAAAACAAGCTTTAAAATATTGAATTTGCTGTATTCAGTGAAAATAAAATAACCACCTATGCAAGATTCTATTTAATGTAAAGTTAAAGATTTCGCCAATTGTGTAATATTGTTTTCTAAATAGTGAAACAAATAATATAAACATAAGTCCACTTCTAATGATGTAAACAAAGAAAATTTATTTTAGCTACTTTTATTTAATAATTACAATTATTATAAAGTAACATAACCTATGCGTTAAAACAGCTGTTCTATCACATAACCTATAATATAAAATCAGCTGTTTTATGAAATCATGTGTTATCACGTATTTTAAGCCAAATGGGACGAAATAACTATATTGCATACCTTGCCCCTTTTTTGAAAGGTATACCTCCCATATAAAACTAAAATTAATTTCTTTATTAAATTTAATTATTGGTTTAGTATTCACAGAGTTGTTATTAACACCAAGTGTCATTAACTACAAGTTTAAATACATGTATTTGGACTCTAGTGGATGAATAAAACGTATTTTATCAACGGTTGAAAATTTGAACAAAATATATATAAGGAAAGTAGACCATAGTGTCCAATGTGTACAACTGTTTATATCTAACCTGAAAGTAGATATGAATGTGTAACTTACCGGTGTGGTCTGGAGTTGGCGAGGACGTTTGCAGGACGTGGCGAAGGTGGCGTGTTCCCAGCGCGGACCCCGCATTGGCAGAACACCAGGAAACATGACAGAGTGCTGGCTGCGACGGCCAACGAAAAACCCCTCACTAAAAGTGCTTTTCTACAGGAAGAACTCATTTTCCAGGATCTGTTTAGGGCTTCATTTACGTAAGGTGGTTTTAATTTGTAAAGTAGGGTCTAAACGATATTGACGTATGTGTTTTGGCAGTGTTTAACTAAATAAAATAACGGGTCTTAACCAAAT
>JBAIZL010000011.1:10870390-10910390 GCA_036971475.1 Prosapia bicincta | reverse complement strand
ACGCTTATTATTTGTTACTTTATTTATATTATTTGTCTTTATTTAATAAAAAGTATAGAAATCAAATTTGTCTTTTCACTTTAGTAGGAATTGACTTTAAAAACCTTTTGTTATTATTACTTGTTATATAATCGTCTCTCATTTCATGAGAGTCTTGTTGCGAGGTTAATACGATATGTATATGTTTTTCCTCGTATATGTCTGAGGAAAATTATGTTACATTATTGTCGTGAAAGATCTATATATGTATGATTTATACTGAGTCATGTGCTTTTAACGATTTAAGTTATATTTATTTAACTTTTTGGGGTCTATACATATATTTTTATGTTTATAAGTATAGTCAATACTAAAATAATTAATGCGGTTATTTTTTCAGTATTTTTTGAGTCTTACAAATAGAAAATTCAATAAATATATGGAAAAGTTAAACTAACAAAGGCTCTTTAATGATTTCTTGAGAAACTGTGGCCTAATGTCATAATATTTTAAATAACAAACCCACTAACCACAATATAACTTTATTTAATCACTTGATGAACGTTTCGGTTACCAGGTAACCATCATCAGAAGTACTGAACAAAATTAATTTAATTTACAACGTAACATATATAGCAAAAACATTTTGAAGTTATCATAACCTCAATATTTGTTTGCTATATATAGTTACGCTGTAAATTAAATTAATTTTATTCAGTACTTCTGAAGATGGTTACTTGGTAACCGAAATGTACATCAAGTGATTAAATAAAGTTATATTGTGGTTATTGGGTTTGTTATTTAAAATAATATAACAAAGGCTCGTTAAGGTTATGAAAGAAACATTATGAACGACCTGATAATCACTTACAAGGGTTTTACCTCATTCCTTTCCACAAGACTCTCGACAAACAGTCAGTTTTTGTGTTCCATAACTTCAACACACTTATTGATTCGCTTAACAAAATTAAACGCTCCCCCCCCCCCCCCAGCAAACATATTAGGGTTTTCTTTACTTAAATATATTGTGTTTTCGTCACTTTTGTTTTAAAGAACTCAACGTTTTGAGAGATAATGTTCTTTACATGAACCTGTGCTATTATACTCGTAGTTTATAATTTGTAACCAGGGAATCCTAGTATAGTTCATGTAAACGTTGTACTCATGTACAAAGGAATATAGAACTAATGTATAATTCATACGCTATGCATATGCCGCTTTTGTATTGCATGCATACGCTATGCGTATAGTGAGTGTTTTATTTAAAGAGTTGACAAAAGAGAAGCTTTAAACGAACACATAAATAAATGGAATAGGCTTGAACCTTAGAGAAAGAAATGACCAAAAAAGACCAGAATATTTAGAACCTAATCGCTCGATTGCCAACATATACAGCTGATATATATATATATATATATATATAAGTAGCAACACAAACCGGACAACATAGAGAAGAATGTGAGATATCTACGTTCGTGGACCGGGGTATTTGATGATGATAGTGGCGGTGGTAGTGGTGATAATGCTGCTGCTGCTGATGATGATGATGATGACGATGAAGATTTGATGACAATGACGACGACGGTGACGATGATGATGGTGGTGGTGGTGTTCGTTGTGATGATGATGATGATGATGGTGCTGGTGGTGATGATGATGACGACGAAGAATTGATGACAATACGACGACGGTGGCGATGATGATGATGGTGGTGGTGTTGGTTGTGATGATGATGATGATGATAATGGTGGTGGTGGTGGTGGTGATGATAATGATGATGATGATAAAGATGAAGACGACGATGATGATGATGATGATGATGATGATGATGATGATGATGATGATGATGATGATGATGATGATGATGATGATGATGATGATGATGATGATGATGATGATGATAATGATGATGATGATGATATATAAAAGTGAAATCCAAGGAAAATGAAATATTTCGTTAGCAGTAACTCTAAAGCGAAGTACACTGAATTTATAGCACATATACAGAAAATGATTCATTATTTTTACTAACATACAAATAACCCAAGACCCTAAATTTTGTCATGGAATATTCTCATTTTTTACGTGTAAACTTTTTATTGAGAGATTGTATTTAAAGTGAACAGACAGAAGCTTCTAGAATGGGTTTAGTTAGCGCTACAGCTATTTAGAGGTTATGGTTAAACTGTTTTTAAATACAATTTCCTATATATTCACAAATGCCATGTACCTGATAAAATTATACGTCAATGTAGGGTTTCATCCAGCAGCTGTTTTTGTTACTTGCAGACTGTGATATTTCTGGTTTTGTACATTATAAAGTTAAGCAAGACTATTGATCTAAAAAGTAATTTTTATTAGTGGAATATATTTTGTTTTTCAAGAAAACCCTTTTTTTAAAAACAATTTTGCATTTTCTATCGAGGGCCAATTTTAAAACCGTCATTTATGTAGCTGAGATTATTTTAGTAAATATCAAATTATTTCTACGTAAAACTAGTTGTGTGAGGAAACTTTTGTAAAGCTGGATTGGCAGTGGTGTAATTTCACTATAAGTAGTCGAGCGTCAGGATTAATGCTTGGAAAAACCTCATATAAATAAGGTGCAAATTCATGAGGCTGATGTTGGAAATATAAATAACTTTAGAATGTTAATGAATGTCAATGAAATGTAATAATAAGAAAAATATATTTTTTATTGGACATAGATAATTATATATTTGAATATCAGTATTTTACAGTAATATATTATTATGGCTAAAACGTCATCTTATTTGTGGCTAAGCTACGTTTATATGTATAAATGTTTGATCTCTTACATAGAACTAGGTAAATTGATTTCGTTATAGATATTGTTATAGTACATTGTTTAACATGTATGCAAGTCCACACATGAAGCCCCATTTGTCATTCACATTTTCACATCTATCGTGCAAATTTCGGTCACATCCTTGTTTCTCATCTACTTGTTTGGAGTCATAAATGTTTTCAAAAAATTATTAAAAACTTTGACTGCATAAGTTTATGTTGTGCTTGCTTTCTGATGAATAATAAATAACTAAATAAACGAAACGTAAATAAATTTAAAATGATTGACATCATTGTTAAATTATTGGAACGCTGATTTCAAACAAAACTATTTTCAAATGTAACTCCAGGCCTACAAGCATTCGGCATAGCCATTTGTACCCCACCTTCCGCCGCACTAGAGGCATCCCCTGCTGGAGCTGGAGCTCCCTAAATAACAAGACACAATGGCGGCGGAAACTCTTCACGCACTGAAGAAAATTTAATTAATTCTCTTGGGTGATTATTTGAAGACTGCCTGGCGTGACGCTGGCTGTGTACCTGCCTGGCGTGACGCTGGCTGTGTAGCTTCCTGGCGTGACGCTGGCTGGGTAGCTGCCTGGCGTGACGCTGGCTGTGTAGCTGCCTGGCGTGACACTGGCTGGGTAGCTGCCTGGCGTGACGCTGGCTGGGTAGCTGCCTGGCGTGACGCTGGCTGGGTAGCTGCCTGGCGTGACGCTGACTGGGTAGCTGCCTGGCGTGACGCTGGCTGTGTAGCTGCCTGGCGTGACGCTGGCTGTGTAGCTGCCTGGCGTGACACTGGCTGGGTAGCTGCCTGGCGTGACGCTGGCTGGGTAGCTGCCTGGCGTGACGCTGGCTGGGTAGCTGCCTGGCGTGACGCTGGCTGGGTAGCTGCCTGGCGTGACGCTGACTGGGTAGCTGCCTGGCGTGACGCTGGCTGTGTAGCTTCCTGGCGTGACGCTGGCTGGGTAGCTGCCTGGCGTGACGCTGGCTGTGTAGCTGCCTGGCGTGACACTGGCTGGGTAGCTGCCTGGCGTGACGCTGACTGGGTAGCTGCCTGGCGTGACGCTGGCTGTGTAGCTGCCTGGCGTGACGCTGGCTGGGTAGCTGCCTGGCGTGACACTGGCTGGGTAGCTGCCTGGCGTGACGCTGGCTGGGTAGCTGCCTGGCGTGACGCTGGCTGGGTAGCTGCCTGGCGTGACGCTGGCTGGGTAGCTGCCTGGCGTGACGCTGGCTGTGTAGCTGCCTGGCGTGACGCTGGCTGGGTAGCTGCCTGGCGTGATGCTGGCTTGGTAGCTGCCTGGCGTGACGCTGGCTGGGTAGCTGCCTGGCGTGACGCTGGCTGTTTAGCTGCCTGGCGTGACGCTGGCTGGGTAGCTGCCTGGCGTGATGCTGGCTTGGTAGCTGCCTGGCGTGACGCCTGCTGTGTAGCTGCCTCGGTACCGGACCGATATCTAGATGACGACCAAGACGGAAGATAGCACAAGAAAGCGAAATCCAAACAGCAAAAAGGCTGAGAGCAAGAAGTACGACGTACGACGAAAATGGACGGAGAAAAACATTAAGGGATCCACCATATATGCAGAAGATATAGAAGTTGAGTAGTGAAGGTCGGACCTAACTCTGGTGAACTTGGGGTAAAAATGATTCTCTTGGGCAAGAGGTGCGAACATTAATCAAAGCAATGCAATCATGAGGCACTGAGTACTGAACTAGATACTAGGAAACGTTACCAATGGACATTACGTACCGACCCGCTACAACAAATGTGCTTGTTCTAGATATAGGAGAAGGTATCTTGTACCACACCCCTTCCATTTCCTCTCCCCCCGCTCATCTTACGTCTCTTGCTATATCCCGGGTGTTATATCACTTTAATTTAAATATTTAGTTGCCTCAACTTACATAACATTTTTGTACTCAACAATAACATTTTTATAACATTGGTCTTAGTTTTGATATTGCGCTTTATTTCGAATTGTTTCGCAACGAATTGTTTCTTCCTTGTAATTTGGTAGACATTATGTACAATTTCAACCCGTACAGCTAATATTGTTTTACGTAAAATTGTTTAAACTAATAAATTAGCATATCTATATGCTCAGAAGTGTATCTACAACTTGTATCTGATTCTATTCTACGTTTGTAAAATGTAAAGAATTCTCAGCGTTAGACGTGAGCTGTGGAATCGTGGGAGAATGTGAGAAAACACAACTCCACCTTTACTGTTAACCATTAAAAGAAATGTTAAATAAAAGCTTTTTACTCAGCTCTTAGAGTATACTCCATGGGTTTTAGCTCGTATCCCAGACGATACTGAAGCCTACAGTGAGGCAACAGAGTGCAGTTCTCTCCTTACTATGTTACTCTTCCGATGCTATTTAATTTCAATCGTCATTGTAAAATTGTTTGAAGTTTTCTTTGCAAAAATCTTCTTTTTATAAAATTATTTATTAAAAATACTTGTAATGTATAAACAGACGCTTATATTTTGCACAGATTTTCTTTATGAGTTTACATATTGAGTATCATTGCATTATGAGTGTTAGCTCACCACATATTGATGAGTGTTAGCCAACTACGTTCTTATGAGTGTTAGTTTACTACGTTTTTATATGTATTAGCTATATTAAATTAATTATTATATTATATACTATATATTTAAGATTGTTAACTTACCCCATATTTATGATTTTTTGCTTACACCATATTTATGAGTTTTTGCTTACTACATATTTTTGAGTGTTAGCTTACTACATATTTATGAGTATTAGCTTACCACATATTTATAATTGTTAACTTACTACATATATATTAGTATTAGCTTACCACATATTTATAATTGTTAACTTACTACATATATATTAGTATTAGCTTACCACGTATTTATTAGTGATAACTTAACATAAATAAATGAAACCTCTCAACCACAAATAACTTTCTTCTTTTATTTAAAACCTTATGTACTTTTCGATTGCATAGCAATCATCCTTAGAGGTAATTTACAATGAAAATACTGTTATAACTTATTACATATTTATGACTTTTAGCTTAGAACATATTTATAAGTCTTAGCTTACCACAAATTCACGAGTATAAGCTTACCACATATTTATAAGTCTTAGCTTAGTAGATGTTTATGAGTGTTATCTTACTACATGTTTATGAGTGCTAGCGTCTTACATATTTACGAGTGTTAGCTTATTACATATTTATGAGTCTTAGCTTACCACATAATTATAAGGGGTTGCTTACCACATATTTATGAGTGTTAGCTTACCACATATTTAATAATGTTTGATTACCACATATTTAAAAGTGTTGGCTTACCACATATTTATGAGAGTTAGCTTGTTACATATTTATAGGTGTAAGCTTATCAAATATTTATGAATGTTAGCTTACTACATGTTTATGAGTTTTAGCTTACCACATATTTGTAATTGTTAGCTTAACACATATTTATGAGTGCCAGCTTACCACATATTTATGAGTTATCGCCCATCACATATTTAAAAGTGCTACCTTACTACATATTTATGTGTGTTAGTTTACCACAAATTTATTCGTGTTTGCTTACCAAATATTTAAAAGGGTTGGCTTACTACATATTTATGACGGTTAACTTACTAAATATTTATTTGTGTTAGCTTACTACATACTTATGAGTGTTGGCTCACCAGATATTTATTAGTGTTTGCTTACCAAATATTTAAAAGGGTTGGTTTACTACATATTTATGAGAGTTAACTTACTAAATATTTATGTGTATTAGCTTACTATATATTTATGAGTGTTGGCTTACCAGATATTTATAAGTGTTAGCTTACCATTGAAATTCATCTGGTTTGTAAGTTAGCATCATAGCTATAACAATAAATAAATTCCCTATTTATGGAGATTAATTTAGTTATAAAACCTTATGACACTTTTCTAACACCGTTGGTTCAGTTGCAACTTTCTCCAAATGTAACATAGGTTAGCGGAAGATGGTTCAACCGATTTTATCATGATGTTCAAGCTATTTTATATTCAAGCTACTAGCTCTGTAGCAATATTGTACAGTAAATCATTTTAACCTAAATAATTCCAAACAATTTATCATTTCTTACTTGGAATTGCGCCACGCTTAATGGTTTCGCTAAAAAGATTTATTGATATTTTGAAAAAGATTAATGGCATAACACTGTAATGTATATATTTTCGTAAAATGTGTTTTATATGGTGTCTTTCTAAATTCTTTTATTTATGCAAATCTGTAACGTCTTCTAAAACACAATTACTAACAAGTAGAATGCACAAATAGTACTTGAACATATTCTCATTGCCGTAAAATTCCATTTAAACATAAATATATACTATAAATAAAATAACCTTTTTCCTGGAAAAATAACTAAAATTTATTACTTACTATTATATTGAAATGCTTCAGGTATAATTTAATTTTTATCGTAGTTAAATAGAACTGCTCTTTTCGCTGGGTTCGACTGTACGGGAACCCGGGCATTTGCACGGGAGAAAATCATCTCGTACGACACGCGTCACCGGACGCAATCTATATTTTAGCTTAATATAAGTGAAAACATATGATTTCATAAAACAGCTGATATAATGTTAAAGGTTACATTGTAGAGTAGCTGTTTTAACACGTAGGTTATGTTACTTTATTTATTGTACGTTGAAATATTATTATCAGTCAATAAATATGTTATTTAATTTGCACTTCCATAAATTATACTGTAATTAACTAAACATAATTTTAACGAACTATATTTTAATTCCTAAATTTGTTAAATTTTTAAAATGAACACTTCCCTGGACGACCTAGGAAGAACATTTTACCTATCCTTTGTAAGAACAAACTGACTTATTGCAGTGAGACCTGGGGAGCGGCTGCAGCAACGCACATTAAAAAACTTCAAGTAATTCAATCAGCTGCCCTAAGAATTTGCCTACACAGTCCCAAAACCACTCCCATTGCTGCAATGGAAATAGAATTATCAATAGAACCCATAGATTTACTGCTAGAAGAGCAAACATAGAATAAACATATAAAAACCCTCTCACTACACACAACCCATCCACTGTAATCTTTAAAAGAAACGACTACACGACAATCATACACTCACAGTATCAATTTGCTCGCTGCTGAAATGCCTTTCGAGACTCCAGAGGAAATCCCGGTCTGCAACCACGAACCCCATGGCAGCAGAATGAAAATATGGTAACTCTAAACCTACCTTCTCGCTTAACTAAAGAAGACCCCCAGGAGGCACTTCGGCGAGAGTCACTGGAAATGATTCAGAATCTGTACTCAGACTCCGTTCAAATCCACACCGATGGGTCAGTAGATCTAGTCCAAGATAAGTCAGGAGCAGGCTACTTTATCCACTTCACCAAAGAAGAATATTACATACCAGCAAACGCAGCAAATGCAGAGTTGCTGGCAATAAATGTAGCCTTGGTAAACTGCCTTCAACTACGAGTAGAGAAGTTCTATATATTCACTGACTCCAAGAGCGCCTTGCCCATGTTAGAGAAACGGAAACCAGGAAGCTACTCATTCAGATTAGAAGAAATAACAAATTTACTCAACACTCTCAGCAAAGTTGAGAAACAAATACAGCTTCAGTGGTACTGCTGCTGGCACTGCGGCATCAACAGCAATGAAAAAGCAGATATAATCACCACACAAGCAGCGGAAATGGGCCCAGTCTTCTTACCACAGTACTCTCTAAAGAAATGCCAGAGTGCTGTGAAAACATCAATCAGAAGAGAATGGATCCACCGTTGGAGAGAAGAAACCAAAGGTAGAAACCTCTGTCATTCAAAAGAACCAAATGATTTGGAAATGTATCAAGGGGTTCCCAGATTTACAGCCGTCTTTGCAGCACGAGCAAGAATCGGACACATTGTGACTGAGACCTATCTCTTCAGATTTAATCTGAGTGTGTATCCACTCTGCCCAAACTGTAGAAAAGAGGAGGAGACTCTAGATCATATCCTCCTTCGATGCTCCTCACCAATTCTATCAAGAGCAGCTTTGCCGTCTGCGCTGGGAAGCCAGGGAAACATCAAAATAATATTGATCGATAAACAGTTTTGGACCTTGGCTGCAGCAACTTATTATGAACATCGGACCATCGGAGTCACATGACCCTGGACGTCCGCAGCAAGAAGCAAGCAACACTTCCCTGGACGCATCTGATACTTTAAAAACTGATTCCATTTCAATTTTTTAAATATAATTTATGTTTACCTAATATTTCAACGTGTAAAATGGGGTTCACTATTAGAATTCATTTATTATTAAGTACATAAACTATATTATATTAAAACGTCTACTAACAGCATTCTTCAAATGAAATATCCATTTCTGCCCAGTCCCACCGACTGCCACATTTTTTTGAGAAAACAGATTATTTTATCTTGACCGAAGCAACAACAAAGACAAGCTCTACCTTTAATGTCTTTCAAAGACAGTCTTTTAATCTTTGTAAATAGAAAGTTAGAGAAGTGAAAATAATTTATTTAGTAATAAATTAAAAAGAAGGATCCTCGAAGCATCAAATGAAAATGTAAAAAAAATTACTTCGTTAGGAATATTGAAATAATTTCAATTCCTTTTAACAAAACTAATGCCTACGATTTTGACGTTAATTTACTATGAATATCATAAGATGTCAAGATAGAGAGATCGCAATATTTACTTTTTATAAAATTTATTTAAGACGTAATATAAACCAAGACAATTTCTACTTGGGGCAACAAAGAAACCTTTTAGTTACATTTTACTAAATAACTACAATTAATATAAATAAAGTAACATAACCTATGCGTTACAACAGCTGTTCTACCATATAACCTATAACATAAAATCAGATGTTTTATGAAATCATATGTTGTCACTTTAAATCAAATTGGAAAAAGTATCTATATTGCATACCTTGCCCCTTTTGTGAAAAGTTTTACTAAATATATAAAAATAAAATTAATTAATTAAATTTGATTATTGAATTAATATTCGAAAAAACTGTATTAAAATCATTTGTCATCCTCTACAAGAAAAAGATATGTATTTGAACTTGAGTGGATGAATAAAAAGTATTTTATCAACAATTAAATTTTGAACATGATATATTTAAGGAGAATGTGAGAAGAAGTTGAAAAATATATCTACCAATAAAGCTAATTCAGTCAACTAAACAAATAATTCCTTTTGTAACTTCTAATTTGAAAATCCTTGAGGGAGTGTCAACTAAATGCTAAAACCAGACAAAAAGGTTTAGTTTTGCAGTAAACCCACGAGTTGGAAAGAGGCTAGATCCCATACGCGACTCGTGCAATGACAGACGTATTACTGCTTTCGGTTCATACAATACAGGGATTTACCCACTCAATCAGCTTGTCAGTGATATGAGGGAAAGAGTTTGAAGGCTATATGGACGTATACTTGGCTCCCTACATTCAAATGAATTTTAAAAGTTACCATTTTGAAAAAAAACCTAAATAAGTCTCAATATTAAAAGTAATGTTATTAAATCAACTACAGTGAGGGGTTTAAGAAATAAAGCAACTATGTGCAATCAACTTTTAAAAAACTGTGGAAATTCTCATCTTCCACCAGTGTGGTTATTGCAATACAATTAATTTATGATTATTAAGAATTTTGTTTAGTAAACAAAATTTTCATTAAAACAGTTTTAAACTTTCATCTTAAAATTTTTTTTGAGTCTAAAATGTATTAATATGGGAAAAAAAGTTTGATATTTTTTTAGTTCATAAACGTATGATTTTGTAAATATAATCAATAATGTTTAAAAAATAATTCAGTTTTAAATAAATTCCTAATATAATCACCTTTGTTACAGTTATAAATATTGCTATACATTTGAATGCCCTCTTCTGCCTTTCATAACATTAAAACATTCTTTTTTGTGGACGCGTTTCGGATTACCTCCTTTCTCAAAACTTTATCTGCTCTTTTACATTATCATATCTGAACACATTAATAATGTATTGTGTCTGTAAACATAATGATAAGGTAAGCCTGTTTTAAACTGTTTGTATAATATTTTTTGTAAACGCTATAAATAATACGTGCATATGTCCAGATCTCGTAAAGCATGTTGTGAAATTCTGTTTGAAAGTTTTTAATGTTTAATAAAAAGGGTGAATTTTTGGTTTTTACAACTTGAAGGGATCTTGCTTAAGCTACGCTTAATCTCTCAGCATTAAGAACAAGTGGGCCTTCTAGGAAACGTTTTAGCCGCCTGTATAATACAACTAATGAGAACTCTGATATTACAAATATGCGAAGACTTTCAATAAACTACTTGCATTAAATAACTGGAGATTCATCTGAGGTTTTATACGCAATTAATAAACATTTAATTTTAAGCCATCAGCAGGCAGGTTGTAAAACAAGTAATATAAACAAACATAATTTTTTTTTAAATTAAAAAAAAGTTTTATTCTAAATAACGTAATAAAACCTACGCGTTGAAAAAACTGTTCTTTCTCATGACATATAACATTTAATCAGCTGTTTTATAAAATAATATGTTATCACTTATTTTAGGCCAAATGGAACGAAATCAATTAACTTGCATACCTTGCCCCTTTGTGAAACGTTTTCTTCCCATATAAAACTAGAATTAATTCATTTTAAACTTAATTATTGAAATAATATTTTAAAGAAAACTGTAATAACATCAAGTGTCATTCACTGCAAGTTTTCGAAACGTATTTGAACTTGAGTGGAAGAATGACAAGTATTTTATTGACGATTGTGTGTTTAAAAGATGTAATGTAAACTGTTGGCCACGAGACCACAATAATTACGGTAATGTCCAGGATCGCTCGCGCATTAACCGATCATTATTCGATCGATAAGCACTAAACATGATGTAGCAGTATTGGCAGTAACTCTGGTTACGCTTTGCCGGAGGGAAATATATTTGCAGTCAGGGGGCAGTCACTGCAGTAAATTATTCTCCAGCTACGGTAACCACTCCGTGTGTAGGGAGAGATTACATAGCACTGAACCCAACGCGTAATAGCCTTACTATGACATCAGTAACCCCATACTGCGCTCTGAATGACTTGGGTTGTAAACAATTCTCTATTTTATCGATTTCTTTACGTTCTTAGAATTTATATAAAATCCCATCGACTGAAAAACATAGACCAGAATTATCAGTATTTATCAGATATCCAATAATATTTTTGGAAAAAGACGAAGCATTTCCCTCTGTAGATCAGTTCCCAACGATTACCACTACACAAATGAATTATGTATTTACTTCTGTTGGTCAATCATCGCTCATTACCACTCCATAATAGACATATTCACTTCTGTAGGTCAATCCCCACTCCTTACCAATCCACAACAGACGTATTAGCCTCTATAGGTAAATCCTCACTCATTACCAATCCACAACAGATGTATTCACTTCTGTAGCTCAACTCTCACTCATTACCAATCCTCAACAGACATATTCACTTCTGTAGGTCAATCCTCACTCATTACCAATCCATAACAGATGTATTCACTTCTGTAGGTCAATCCTTACTCATTATAACATCCACAACACACGTATTCACCTCTGTAAGTCAATCCTCACTCATTACCAATCCTCAACAGACGTATTCACTTCTGTGTCAATCCTCACTCATTACCTATCCACAACAGACATATTCACTTCTGTAGGTCAATTTCCACTCCTTACCAATCCACAACAGACGTATTAACCTCTATAGGTAAATGCTCACTTATTACCAATCCACAACAGACGTATTCACTTCTGTAGGTCAATCCCCACTCCTTACCAATCCACAACAGACGTATTAGCCTCTATAGGTAAATCCTCACTTATTACCAATCCACAACAGACGTATTCACTTCTGTAGGTCAATCCCCACTCCTTACCAATCCACAACAGACGTATTAACCTCTATAGGTAAATCCTCACTTATTACCAATCCACAACAGACGTATTCACTTCTGTACGTCAATCCTCACTCATTACCAATCCACAACAGACGTATTCACTTCTGTAGATCAATTCTCACTCATTACCAATCCACAACAGACGTGTTCACCTCTGTAGGTCAATCCTCACTCATTACCAATTATCAACAGACGTATTCACTTCTGTGTCAATCCTCACTCATTACCAATCCACAGCAGACGTATTAACCTCTGTAGGTAAATCCTCACTTATTACCAATCCACAACAGACGTATTCACTTCTGTACGTCAATCCTCACTCATTACCAATCCACAACAGACGTATTCACTTCTGTAGATCAATTCTCACTCATTACCAATCCACAACAGACGTGTTCACCTCTGTAGGTCAATCCTCACTCATTACCAATTATCAACAGACGTATTCACTTCTGTGTCAATCCTCACTCATTACCAATCCACAGCAGACGTATTAGCCTCTATAGGTAAATCCTCACTTATTACCAATCCACAACAGACGTATTCACTTCTGTAGGTCAATCCCCACTCATTACCAATCCAAAACAGACGTATTAGCCTCTATAGGTAAATCCTCACTTATTACCAATCCACAACAGACGTATTCACTTCTGTAGATCAATTCTCACTCATTACCAATCCACAACAGACGTGTTCACCTCTGTAGGTCAATCCTCACTCATTACCAATTATCAACAGACGTATTCACTTCTGTGTCAATCCTCACTCATTACCAATCCACAGCAGACGTATTAACCTCTGTAGGTAAATCCTCACTTATTACCAATCCACAACAGACGTATTCACTTCTGTACGTCAATCCTCACTCATTACCAATCCAAAACAGACGTATTAGCCTCTATAGGTAAATCCTCACTTATTACCAATCCACAACAGACGTATTCACTTCTGTAGGTCAATCCCCACTCCTTACCAATCCACAACAGACGTATTAACCTCTATAGGTAAATCCTCACTTATTACCAATCCACAACAGACGTATTCACTTCTGTACGTCAATCCTCACTCATTACCAATCCACAACAGACGTATTCACTTCTGTAGATCAATTCTCACTCATTACCAATCCACAACAGACGTGTTCACCTCTATAGGTCAATCCTCACTCATTACCAATTATCAACAGACGTATTCACTTCTGTGTCAATCCTCACTCATTACCAATCCACAGCAGACGTATTAACCTCTGTAGGTAAATCCTCACTTATTACCAATCCACAACAGACGTATTCACTTCTGTACGTCAATCCTCACTCATTACCAATCCACAACAGACGTATTCACTTCTGTAGATCAATTCTCACTCATTACCAATCCACAACAGACGTGTTCACCTCTGTAGGTCAATCCTCACTCATTACCAATTATCAACAGACGTATTCACTTCTGTGTCAATCCTCACTCATTACCAATCCACAGCAGACGTATTAACCTCTGTAGGTAAATCCTCACTTATTACCAATCCACAACAGACGTATTCACTTCTGTACGTCAATCCTCACTCATTACCAATCCACAACAGACGTATTCACTTCTGTAGATCAATTCTCACTCATTACCAATCCACAACAGACGTGTTCACCTCTGTAGGTCAATCCTCACTCATTACCAATCCACAGCAGACGTATTAACCTCTGTAGGTAAATCCTCACTTATTACCAATCCACAACAGACGTATTCACTTCTGTACGTCAATCCTCACTCATTACCAATCCACAACAGACGTATTCACTTCTGTAGATCAATTCTCACTCATTACCAATCCACAACAGACGTGTTCACCTCTGTAGGTCAATCCTCACTCATTACCAATTATCAACAGACGTATTCACTTCTGTGTCAATCCTCACTCATTACCAATCCACAGCAGACGTATTAACCTCTGTAGGTAAATCCTCACTTATTACCAATCCACAACAGACGTATTCACTTCTGTACGTCAATCCTCACTCATTACCAATCCACAACAGACGTATTCACTTCTGTAGATCAATTCTCACTCATTACCAATCCACAACAGACGTGTTCACCTCTGTAGGTCAATCCTCACTCATTACCAATTATCAACAGACGTATTCACTTCTGTGTCAATCCTCACTCATTACCAATCCACAGCAGACGTATTAACCTCTGTAGGTAAATCCTCACTTATTACCAATCCACAACAGACGTATTCACTTCTGTACGTCAATCCTCACTCATTACCAATCCACAACAGACGTATTAGCCTCTATAGGTAAATCCTCACTTATTACCAATCCACAACAGACGTATTCACTTCTGTAGGTCAATCCCCACTCCTTACCAATCCACAACAGACGTATTAACCTCTATAGGTAAATCCTCACTTATTACCAATCCACAACAGACGTATTCACTTCTGTACGTCAATCCTCACTCATTACCAATCCACAACAGACGTATTCACTTCTGTAGATCAATTCTCACTCATTACCAATCCACAACAGACGTGTTCACCTCTATAGGTCAATCCTCACTCATTACCAATTATCAACAGACGTATTCACTTCTGTGTCAATCCTCACTCATTACCAATCCACAGCAGACGTATTAACCTCTGTAGGTAAATCCTCACTTATTACCAATCCACAACAGACGTATTCACTTCTGTACGTCAATCCTCACTCATTACCAATCCACAACAGACGTATTCACTTCTGTAGATCAATTCTCACTCATTACCAATCCACAACAGACGTGTTCACCTCTGTAGGTCAATCCTCACTCATTACCAATTATCAACAGACGTATTCACTTCTGTGTCAATCCTCACTCATTACCAATCCACAGCAGACGTATTAACCTCTGTAGGTAAATCCTCACTTATTACCAATCCACAACAGACGTATTCACTTCTGTACGTCAATTCTCACTCATTACCAATCCACAACAGACGTGTTCACCTCTGTAGGTCAATCCTCACTCATTACCAATTATCAACAGACGTATTCACTTCTGTGTCAATCCTCACTCATTACCAATCCACAGCAGACGTATTAACCTCTGTAGGTAAATCCTCACTTATTACCAATCCACAACAGACGTATTCACTTCTGCACGTCAATCCTCACTCATTACCAATCCACAACAGACGTATTCACTTCTGTAGATCAATTCTCTCTCATTACCAATCCACAACAGACGTGTTCACCTCTGTAGGTCAATCCTCACTCATTACCAATCCACAGCAGACGTATTAACCTCTGTAGGTAAATCCTCACTTATTACCAATCCACAACAGACGTATTCACTTCTGTACGTCAATCCTCACTCATTACCAATCCACAACAGACGTATTCACTTCTGTAGATCAATTCTCACTCATTACCAATCCACAACAGACGTGTTCACCTCTGTAGGTCAATCCTCACTCATTACCAATTATCAACAGACGTATTCACTTCTGTGTCAATCCTCACTCATTACCAATCCACAGCAGACGTATTAACCTCTGTAGGTAAATCCTCACTTATTACCAATCCACAACAGACGTATTCACTTCTGCACGTCAATCCTCACTCATTACCAATCCACAACAGACGTATTCACTTCTGTAGATCAATTCTCTCTCATTACCAATCCACAACAGACGTGTTCACCTCTGTAGGTCAATCCTCACTCATTACCAATCCACAGCAGACGTATTCACTTCTGTGTCAATCCTCACTCATTAACATTCTACAACATATGTATTCACCTCTGTAAGTCAGTCCCAACTCATTAGCACTCCACAACTGACGTATTCACCTCTGTAGGTCAGTCCCCAATCATTACCACTTCACAAATGACTTATGCTCCTCTGTAGGTCAATCTCCACTCAATACCAATCCACAACAGACGTATTAACCTCTGTAGGTTAATCCTCTCTAATTATAAAATCCACAACAGACGTATTCACCTCTGTAGATCAATCCTCAGTCTTTAAAGACTCCACAACCGACGTATTCAATTCTGTAGGTCAATCCTCACTCATTACCAATCCATAACCGACGTATTCACCTCTGTAGGCCAATCCTCACTCATTACCAATGCACAACAGACGTATTCACTTCTGTAGGTCAATCCTCACTCGTTAACACTCCACAACAGCCGCATTCAATTCTGTAGGTCAATCGGCACTCATTTACACTCCACAACAGGCGTATTTGAATCTGTAAGTCAATCCTCACTTAATATCAATCCACAACAGACATATTCACCTCTGTAGGTAAATCCTCACTCATAATACTCCACAACTGACGTATTTACTTCTGTTGGTCAATCCTCACTCATTAACAATCGACAATAGACGCCTCTGTCGATTCACCTCTGTAGGTCAGTTCCCACTCATTACTACTCCACAAATGTAGTATCCTTCTCTGTTGGCCAGTCTCCACTCTTTTCTAATCCACAAATGACGTATTCGCCTATGTAGTCTGTCCCTCGTTATTAGTACCTCATAATTGAAGTATTCCTCTCTTTTGGTCAGTCCCCACTCTATAATAATCCACAAACGAAATATTCACCTTTGTAGGTCAATCTCTACTCATTACCACTCAACAAATGAAGTATTTACCTTTGTAGAGCAGTACCCCCTCATTATTACTCAACAAATTACTTTTTCACTTTTTTATGTCAGTCCCCACTCATTACTACTTCACAAATAAAGTATTTCCCAATGTCGGTCAAACCCCACTCATTACTACTCCACAAATGAAATCTTTACTTCTTTATGTCAGTCCCCACTTATAACCACTCCACAAATGAAGTATTCACGTATGTAGGTAAATCCCCACTCATTACTATCGCTTAAATGAAGTCTTCACTTCTTTATGTCAGTCCCCACTCATACCACTTAACAAATGAAGTATTCACCTATGTAGATCATTCCCCATTTTTACTATTCCACAAATGATGTTTTCACTTCTTTATGTCAGTCCCCACTCATTACTACTTCACAAATAAAGTATTTCCCAATGTAGATTCAACCCCACTCATTACTACTCCATAAATGAAGTCTTCACTTTTTTATTTCAATCCCCACTCATTACCCTTTCACAAATGAAGTATTCATCTATGTAGATCATTCCCCATTTTTACTATTCCACAATTGAACTTCTCACTTCTTTATGTCAGTTCCCACTCATTACCATTCTACAAATGAAGTATTCAGTAATGTAAGTCAGTCCCCACTTTTAACTACTCCACAAATGAAGTTTACACTACAAAGAAAATATTCACCTATGTAAGTCAGCCCCCACTTGCGAAGTTCCTTTGCTAGCATTTAATCACAAATTGCACAAATTGTTAATCATATGTACCTATAAAAAATCTTATACATAATTAATCTTTTATATTTCTCGGTATGTAAATTCCCTTTAATGAAGTATGTACGAAGTTTAGAACTTCAAGCAGCTATATAATACTGGCTAAGACGATGCATACCTGCTGTCACTAATGAGGGTTGCAATAAAGTATGTACGAAGATTAGAACTTCAAGCAGCTATATAATACTGGCTAAGACGATGCATACCTGCTGTCACTAATGAGGGTTGCAATAAAGTATGTACGAAGATTAGAACTTCAAGCAGCTATATAATACTGGCTAAGACGATGCATACATGCTGTCACTAATGAGGGTTGCAATAAAGTATGTACGAAGATTAGAACTTCAAGCAGCTATATAATACTGGCTAAGACGATGCATACCTGCTGTCACTAATGAGGGTTGCAATAAAGTATGTACGAAGATTAGAACTTCAAGCAGCTATATAATACTGGCTAAGACGATGCATACCTGCTGTCACTAAGGGGCTTGCAATAAAGTATGTACGAAGATTAGAACTTCAAGCAGCTATATAATACTGGCTAAGACGATGCATACCTGCTGTCACTAATGAGGGTTGCAATAAAGTATGTACGAAGATTAGAACTTCAAGCAGCTATATAATACTGGCTAACACGATGCATACATGCTGTCACTAATGAGGGTTGCAATAAAGTATGTACGAAGATTAGAACTTCAAGCAGCTATATAATACTGACTAAGACGATGCATACCTGCTGTCACTAATGAGGGTTGCAATAAAGTATGTACGAAGATTAGAACTTCAAGCAGCTATATAATACTGGCTAAGACGATGCATACCTGCTGTCACTAATGAGGGTTGCAATAAAGTATGTACGAAGATCAGAACTTCAAGCAGCTATATAATACTGGCTAACACGATGCATACATGCTGTCACTAATGAGGGTTGCAATAAAGTATGTACGAAGATTAGAACTTCAAGCAGCTATATAATACTGACTAAGACGATGCATACCTGCTGTCACTAATGAGGGTTGCAATAAAGTATGTACGAAGATTAGAACTTCAAGCAGCTATATAATACTGGCTAAGACGATGCATACCTGCTGTCACTAATGGGGGGTTGCAATGACGTATATACGAAGATTAGAACTTCAAGCAGCTATATAATACTGGATAAGACGATGCATACCTGCTGTCACTAATGAGGGTTGCAATAAAGTATGTACGAAAATTAGAACTTCAAGCAGCTATATAATACTGGCTAAGACGATGCATACCTGCTGTCACTAATGGGAGGTTGCAATGAAGTATGTACGAAGATTAGAACTTCAAGCAGCTATATAATACTGGCTAAGACGATGCATACCTGCTGTCACTAATGAGGGTTGCAATAAAGTATGTACAAAGATTAGAACTTCAAGCAGCTATATAATACTGGCTAAGACGATGCATACCTGCTGTCACTAAGGGGGGGGGGGGTTGCAATGAAGTATGTACGAAAATTAGAACTTCAAGCAGCTATATAATACTGACTAAGACGATGCATACCTGCTGTCACTAATGAGGGTTGCAATAAAGTATGTACGAAGATTAGAACTTCAAGCAGCTATATAATACTGGCTAAGACGATGCATACCTGCTGTCACTAATGGGGGGTTGCAATGACGTATATACGAAGATTAGAACTTCAAGCAGCTATATAATACTGGCTTAGACGATGCATACCTGCTGTCACTAATGGGGGGTTGCAATGAAGTATGTACGAAGAATAGAACTTCAAGCAGCTATTTAATACTGGCTAAGACGATGCATACCTGCTGCCACTAATGGGGGGTTGCAATGAAGTATATACGAAGAATAGAAGTTCAAGCAGCTATATAATACTGGCTAAGACGATGCATACCTGCTGTCAATAATGGGGGGTTGCAATGAAGTATGTACGAAGTTTAGAACTTCAAGCAGCTTTATAATACTGGCTAAGACGATGCATACCTGCTGTCACTAATGGGAGGTTGCAATGAAGTATATATGAAGATTAGAATTTCAAGCAGCTATATACTACTTTCTAAGACGATGCATACCTGCTGTCACTAATGGGGGGTTGCAATGAAGTATATACGAAGAATAGAACTTCAAGCAGCTTTATAATACTGGCTAAGACGATGCATACCTGCTGTCACTAATGGGAGGTTGCAATGAAGTATATACGAAGATTAGAATTTCAAGCAGCTATATAATACTTTCTAAGACGATGCATACCTGCTGTCACTAATGGGGGGTTGCAATGAAGTATATACGAAGAATAGAACTTCAAGCAGCTTTATAATACTGGCTAAGACGATGCATACCTGCTGTCACTAATGGGAGGTTGCAATGAAGTATATACGAAGATTAGAATTTCAAGCAGCTATATAATACTTTCTAAGACGATGCATACCTGCTGTCACTAATGGGGGGTTGCAATGAAGTATATACGAAGAATAGAACTTCAAGCAGCTTTATAATACTTTCTAAGACGATGCATACCTGCTGTCACTAATGGGGGGTTGCAATGAAGTATATACGAAGATTAGAATTTCAAGCAGCTATATAATACTTTCTAAGACGATGCATACCTGCTGTCACTAATGGGGGGTTGCAATGAAGTATATACGAAGAATAGAACTTCAAGCAGCTTTATAATACTTTCTAAGACGATGCATACCTGCTGTCACTAATGGGGGGTTGCAATGAAGTATATACGAAGATTAGAATTTCAAGCAGCTATATAATACTTTCTAAGACGATGCATACCTGCTGTCACTAATGGGGGGTTGCAATGAAGTATATACGAAGATTAGAATTTCAAGCAGCTATATAATACTTTCTAAGACGATGCATACCTGCTGTCACTAATGGGGGGTTGCAATGAAGTATATACGAAGATTAGAACTTCAAGCAGCTATATAATACTTTCTAAGACGATGCATACCTGCTGTCACTAATGGGGGGTTGCAATGAAGTATATACGAAGATTAGAATTTCAAGCAGCTATATAATACTTTCTAAGACGATGCATACCTGCTGTCACTAATGGGGGGTTGCAATGAAGTATATACGAAGATTAGAATTTCAAGCAGCTATATAATACTTTCTAAGGCGATGCATACCTGCTGTCACTAATGGGGGGTTGCAATGAAGTATATACGAAGAATAGAACTTCAAGCAGCTTTATAATACTTTCTAAGACGATGCATACCTGCTGTCACTAATGGGGGGTTGCAATGAAGTATATACGAAGATTAGAATTTCAAGCAGCTATATAATACTTTCTAAGACGATGCATACCTGCTGTCACTAATGGGGGGTTGCAATGAAGTATATACGAAGAATAGAACTTCAAGCAGCTTTATAATACTGGCTAAGACGATGCATACCTGCTGTCACTAATGGGAGGTTGCAATGAAGTATATACGAAGATTAGAATTTCAAGCAGCTATATAATACTGGCTAAGACGATGCATACCTGCTGTCACTAATGGGGGGGGGGTTGCAATGAAGTATATACGAAGAATAGAACTTCAAGCAGCTATATAATACTGGCTAAGACGATGCATACCTGCTGTCACTAATGGGGGGGGGGTTGCAATGAAGTATATACGAAGAATAGAACTTCAAGCAGCTATATAATACTGGCTAAGACGATGCATACCTGCTGTCACTAATAGGGGGGGTTGCAATGAAGTATGTACAAAGAATAGAACTTCAAGCAGCTATATAATACTGGCTAAGACGATGCATACCTGCTGTCACTAATGGGGGGTTGCAATGAAGTATGTACGAAGATTAGAACTTCAAGCAGCTATATAATACTGGCTAAAGATGATGCATACCTGCTGTCACTAATGGGGGGTTGCAATGAAGTATGTACGAAGATTAGAACTTCAAGCAGCTATATAATACTGGCTAAGACGATGCATACCTGCTGTCACTAATGAGGGTTGCAATAAAGTATGTACGAAGATTAGAACTTCAAGCAGCTATATAATACTGGCTAAAGACGATGCATACCTGCTGTCACTAATGGGAGGGGGGGTGGTTGCAATGAAGTATGTACGAAGAATAGAACTTCAAGCAGCTATATAATACTGGCTACGACGATGCATACCTGCTGTCACTAATGAGGGTTGCAAAGAAGTATGTACGAAGAATAGAACTTCAAGCAGCTATATAATACTGGCTAAGACGATGCATACCTGCTGTCACTAATGAGGGTTGCAATAAAGTATGTACGAAGATTAGAACTTCAAGCAGCTATATAATACTGGCTAAGACGATGCATACCTGCTGTCACTAATGGGGGGTTGCAATGAAGTATGTACGAAGATTAGAACTTCAAGCAGCTATATAATACTGGCTAAGACGATGCATACCTGCTGTCACTAATGAGGGTTGCAATGAAGTATGTAAGAAGAATAGAACTTCAAGCAGCTATATAATACTGGCTAAGACGATGCATACCTGCTGTCACTAATGGGGGGTTGCAATGAAGTATATACGAAGATTAGAACTTCAAGCAGCTATATAATACTTTCTAAGACGATGCATACCTGCTGTCACTAATGGGGGGTTGCAATGAAGTATGTACGAAGAATAGAACTTCAAGCAGCTATATAATACTGCCTAAGACGATGCATACCTGCTGTCACTAATGAGGGTTGCAATAAAGTATGTACGAAGAATAGAACTTCAAGCAGCTATATAATACTGGCTAAGACGATGCATACCTGCTGTCACTAATGAGGGTTGCAATAAAGTATGTACGAAGATTAGAACTTCAAGCAGCTATATAATACTTTCTAAGACGATGCATACCTGCTGTCACTAATGGGGGGTTGCAATGAAGTATAGACGAAGATTAGAACTTCAAGCAGCTATATAATACTGGCTCAGACTAGGGGGGTTCCAATGAAGTATGTACGAAGAATAGAACTTCAAGCAGCTATATAATACTGGCTAAGACTAGGGGGGTTCCAATGAAGTATGTACGAAGAATAGAACTTCAAGCAGCTATATAATACTGGCTAAGACGATGCATACCTGCTGTCACTAATGAGGGTTGCAATGAAGTATGTACGAAGATTAGAACTTCAAGCAGCAATATAATACTGGCTAAGACGATGCATACCTGCTGTCACTAATGGGGGGTTGCAATGAAGTATGTACGAAGATTAGAACTTCAAGCAGCTATATAATACTGGCTAAGACTAGGGGGGTTCCAATGAAGTATGTACGAAGATTAGAACTTCAAGCAGCTATATAATACTGGCTAAGACGATGCATACCTGCTGTCACTAATGGGGGGTTGCAATGAAGTATATACGAAGATTAGAACTTCAAGCAGCTATATAATACTGGCTAAGACGATGCATACCTGCTGTCACTAATGGGGGGTTGCAATGAAGTATATACGAAGATTAGAACTTCAAGCAGCTATATAATACTGGCTAAGACGATGCATACCTGCTGTCACTAATGGGGGGTTGCAATGAAATAAGGCCGTGGCAATGAGGGTGGGATTATACGACGCTGAAGAGGCCGTTACAGGGGTTTTTATTTGTCCTAATGACTTTTACATTGGTTTAGAGCGGTGCAGACGTTATCTAAGCATTTGTCTAATGTGAATGCACGTTTAGGAGAGGAAAAGTCAAACTTATTCGGACTGAAGTCGAATTTCATAGCCAAGTGCTCCATACATAGGTATAGCTATTACGTTTTAAATCTATTTAATAATATTCCAATGAGAAAAACATAAATAAAAGTTTATCGGTTGCAAGTTAACAATTTGTAGGTTTAGAATTATTTATTTCGTCTGCGGATAAACTATTTTACATTCTAACTAATGCTCTCTTTAAGATTTCAAAAAGATATTTTGTAAAACATTTTTTTTTATCCGTGTTGGTTGATCAATTTCTTTTATTAGTTCACACACTCCTTATATATCTGGTTCAAACTTTCAATCGTTAATAAAATACATTTTATTCATCCAACCAAGTTCGATTATTTTTTCTTAAAACTTGTAGTGAATGACAATTAATGTCAAATTTATCAAATTATAATTCATTAATTAATTTTAAATAATTATTTTTAGTTTTAGATGGGAGAAAAACGTTTTACAAAAGGGGCAAAGTATGCAAAATTGTTGTTTGGTTCCATTTGGCTAGAACTAAGTTATAACATATGTTTTCATAAAACAGGTGATTTGTTATAAATTATGTGTTAGAACAGCTGTTTTAATGCATAGGCTATGTTACTCTATTTATAATAATTGTAATTCTTTATTAAAAAGAATATAAAATAAAATTTGTCGTATTAATTTACTAATATTTAAAAGGTTAATTACTTTATTTATAATAATTGTAATTATTTAGTAAAAATTAACTAATATTACATTTTTCATCTTTTCTTTCTTTATTTTTTTATTACCAATTTATAACAGTATGACGATAAATTACTTTATTGTAACACCAACAATTTAATGTCGTGAGGCCGGTAATGAAAATGAGATCAACATTAGAATGAATGAAGTTAAGGAAATATTTGATACAAAAAGAAGCAACACTATAAGGACGTCAAGGTGCTTTGTGGTTTCGCTGTTATATGTTTTGCAGATATCTCTTTGTGAATGATTTCTTAAAAACCAAAGTACGTTAACTGTTTAGTTACAGTTAAATATAAAATACCAACAAAAACCAATTCATACATACATCTATAATGGTCCACGATGCCCTCTATGGGAAGAAAATGAAACTCTCGGAATGGGAGCTGTGACGCAAGATATTGACGTCACGTTCGCATTTACTTTAAATGTAATAAGTTTCCCGCCAGATAAAATGATAAATTTGTACATTGTCATTTTCTTAAATTTGTTTTTTTATTTTAAATAATACACTAGTTGGCATGGGAATGTTTAATAGCTGCTTGGAAAATATTTAATATATCAGTTCAAGCGGTCAGCGTTGGAATCTCATGTTCCGATAAGATATTTTTAATGGATTAGTCTTTTATATTTTTATAAATTTTCAAATCGTTATTATAACATATTTTTTTTATTATATGTCATTATATATTTCATTCAATTCCCTCTGTTATATCACTCGCTCCCTTGTTTAAATTTTCAACCGTTAATTAAACGTTTTTTTTCACCCACTCCAGATCAAATACATTTTTTAAAACTTTTATTGGCTGACACTTGGTGTTAATACAGTTTTTCAAATATAATTCATTAATTAAATTTATTATACTAATTAATTTAATTAATTACTTTTAATATGCATAAATAGTTTTGTTTTCTATTTGGCCGCTTAATATTGTGATTCTGTTATATTAGACACATATTTTTATTAATTGTAATTATTTAATAAAAAAGTAACTAAAATCAAATATTTCTTTATTGGCTTGAGTATAAAGTGACTTTAAAATGTTTAGTCAATATTTAGTATTAGAGGGAATTTATCAAATTTTAGTATTAGAAAATGATTTAAATTAACCCCTCAACTTCTATCTGAAAACGCAAACAGCTTTTGTTGTAACATAACATCACGTTTTCTTTTTAGATTTTAGAAACATTTTTTTTCAAATGTTCTCGTATAAATATACAAAAATAGGTGAAATTGTTGGTATTTTATTTGTAAGACCTATTCGATGACGTCCCTGTCCATCGGATCTTCTTAACTAAAGACTTTAAGCAAATTCAAACACGAAAACTCCCCTGGTATTTTGCCGCCTTTAATAATATTTCCCCCCTTGTTTAACTCTTGAACGTTCAATTAATTGCGGAGATTAAAAGTAAATGAAAACCGTTTACAGAGATGAAGGAAGTAATTGGGTTCATGAAGGAAACACACACAGCGAATCTGGGCGAAATTACGTTATATTAAAGAAGGATTTTGCTAGTCAAGGATTTATCAAGGGAAAGGTTTACTCCATTAGTATTCACGCAGCCCAACGCGTCACTCGCGCTATTGTTTAGGGCTTGGGTTATTTAGGGCGAATGCTGGGCATTCATAGCATTCTCTCGCCCTTTGTCAACAACGGCCTACGTTATTTCGCTCTATTACATTTAAATATATATTAAATAACTTTATCTAACATCTGTGATCAACGATTTATATTTTATCTTGTTACGATTTTTTCTCATTTTAAAACTATTGCTGATAACTTCTTATAGCTATTCAACAGCCAAACCGTTCTTAACGCCAAACCTCCGTCCTTGGTTGAGTTACTAGCTCGAATATTTTGTTGAAATATAAGACACCATGTTACAGAAATATTTATGAAGGAGAAACCAAATGTTTAACACAGATCAACAATAACGCTAAATATCTCCATAAACATTAGAGGTTAGTTGAACCTTTGATAGTAGTGATATTGACCGACAAATAGCTCTACTCGTATCAAACAATTTTACTCATTAAAAATAAAGAACTCAGCAGTGACGATTGAAATTGATTCTTAAAAAGTGTCAGCAATCGAAAGACGCCTACACTGCAATAATGGGAATTCACATACATAATTTATTATCATTATATTGGGCTCATTGTAGTATTATTTATTAAATATATAATAATAAATAATAATTAAATAAATAATAGTTAGTTTTAACCATTATTTATTAATAATATAAATAAAACTTCATTCATAATAATACTATTTATTTCTTCCCCATTGAAATGGCATGGGCTATACGGCTGCTCACATAGTATTAAAAAAAGTCATATGTCCAGCTCTAATTTTGAACGGTGCGTTTTTACCCTTGTTTGGCCCTAGATACTCATTTGATCTTGGGGGATAAACTATTTGGTGCTACGTTTGACCACAGATACTCATTTGATCTTGGAGGATAAATTATTTGGTGCTATGTTTAACTAAAGATACTCATTTGATCTTGGGGGATAAACTATTTGGTGCTATGTTTGACCATAGATACTCAGTTTACCTTGGAGGATAAATTATTCGGACTATGTTGGACCCTAGATACTCATTTGATCTTTGGGGATAAACTATTTGATGCTATGTTTGACCCTAGATACTCATTTTACCTTGGAGGGTAAATTATTCGGGCTATGTTTGATAATAGATACTCATTTGATCTTGGGGGATAAATTATTTGGTGCTATGTTTAACTAAAGATACTCATTTGATCTTGGGGGATAAACTATTTGGTGCTATGTTTGGCCATAGATACTTATTTGATCTTGTGGGATAAACTATTTGGGGCTATGTTTGACCATAGATACTTATTTGATCTTGGGGGATAAACTATTTGGGGCTATGTTTGGCCATAGATACTTATTTGATCTTGTGGGATAAACTATTTGGGGCTATGTTTGACCATAGATACTTATTTGATCTTGTGGGATAAACTATTTGGGGCTATGTTTGACCATAGATACTCATTTGATCTTGGGGGATAAACTATTTGGTGCTATGTTTGGCCATAGATACTTATTTGATCTTGTGGGATAAACTATTTGGGGCTATGTTTGACCATAGATACTTATTTGATCTTGGGGGATAAACTATTTGGGGCTATGTTTGACCATAGATACTCATTTGATCTTGGGGGATAAACTATTTGGGGCTATGTTTGACCATAGATACTCATTTGATCTTGGGGGATAAACTATTTGGTGCTATGTTTGGCCATAGATACTTATTTGATCTTGTGGGATAAACTATTTGGGGCTATGTTTGACCATAGATACTTATTTGATCTTGGGGGATAAACTATTTGGTGCTATGTTTGACCATAGATACTCATTTGATCTTGGGGGATAAACTATTTGGTGCTATGTTTGGCCATAGATACTTATTTGATCTTGGGGGATAAACTATTTGGGGCTATGTTTGACCATAGATACTCATTTGATCTTGGGGGATAAACTATTTGGGGCTATGTTTGACCATAGATACTCATTTGATCTTGGGGGATAAACTATTTGGTGCTATGTTTGGCCATAGATACTTATTTGATCTTGGGGGATAAACTATTTGGTGCTATGTTTGGCCATAGATACTCATTTGATCTTGGGGGATAAACTATTTGGTGCTATGTTTGACCATAGATACTTATTTGATCTTGGGGGATAAACTATTTGGTGCTATGTTTGACCATAGATACTCATTTGATCTTGGGGGATAAACTATTTGGTGCTATGTTTGGCCATAGATACTTATTTGATCTTGGGGGATAAACTATTTGGTGCTATGTTTGACCATAGATACTCATTTGATCTTGGGGGATAAACTATTTGGTGCTATGTTTGGCCATAGATACTTATTTGATCTTGGGGGATAAACTATTTGGGGCTATGTTTGACCATAGATACTCATTTGATCTTGGGGGATAAACTATTTGGAGCTATGTTTGACCATAGATACTCATTTGATCTTGGGGGATAAACTATTTGGTGCTATGTTTGGCCATAGATACTTATTTGATCTTGGGGGATAAACTATTTGGTGCTATGTTTGGCCATAGATACTCATTTGATCTTGGGGGATAAACTATTTGGTGCTATGTTTGACCATAGATACTTATTTGATCTTGGGGGATAAACTATTTGGTGCTATGTTTGACCATAGATACTCATTTGATCTTGGGGGATAAACTATTTGGTGCTATGTTTGGCCATAGATACTTATTTGATCTTGGGGGATAAACTATTTGGTGCTATGTTTGGCCATAGATACTCATTTGATCTTGGGGGATAAACTATTTGGTGCTATGTTTGACCATAGATACTTATTTGATCTTGGGGGATAAACTATTTGGTGCTATGTTTGACCATAGATACTTATTTGATCTTGGGGGATAAACTATTTGGTGCTATGTTTGGCCATAGATACTCATTTGATCTTGGGGGATAAACTATTTGGTGCTATGTTTGGCCATAGATACTTATTTGATCTTGGGGGATAAACTATTTGGTGCTATGTTTGACCATAGATACTTATTTGATCTTGGGGGATAAACTATTTGGTGCTATGTTTGACCATAGATACTTATTTGATCTTGGGGGATAAACTATTTGGTGCTATGTTTGGCCATAGATACTTATTTGATCTTGGGGGATAAACTATTTGGTGCTATGTTTGACCATAGATACTTATTTGATCTTGGGGGATAAACTATTTGGTGCTATGTTTGACCATAGATACTTATTTGATCTTGGGGGATAAACTATTTGGTGCTATGTTTGGCCATAGATACTTATTTGATCTTGGGGGATAAACTATTTGGGGCTATGTTTGACCATAGATACTCATTTGATCTTGGGGGATAAACTATTTGGGGCTATGTTTGACCATAGATACTTATTTGATCTTGGGGGATAAACTATTTGGTGCTATGTTTGACCATAGATACTCATTTGATCTTGGGGGATAAACTATTTGGTGCTATGTTTGGCCATAGATACTTATTTGATCTTGGGGGATAAACTATTTGGGGCTATGTTTGACCATAGATACTCATTTGATCTTGGGGGATAAACTATTTGGGGCTATGTTTGACCATAGATACTCATTTGATCTTGGGGGATAAACTATTTGGTGCTATGTTTGGCCATAGATACTTATTTGATCTTGGGGGATAAACTATTTGGTGCTATGTTTGGCCATAGATACTCATTTGATCTTGGGGGATAAACTATTTGGTGCTATGTTTGACCATAGATACTTATTTGATCTTGGGGGATAAACTATTTGGTGCTATGTTTGACCATAGATACTCATTTGATCTTGGGGGATAAACTATTTGGTGCTATGTTTGGCCATAGATACTTATTTGATCTTGGGGGATAAACTATTTGGTGCTATGTTTGACCATAGATACTCATTTGATCTTGGGGGATAAACTATTTGGTGCTATGTTTGGCCATAGATACTTATTTGATCTTGGGGGATAAACTATTTGGGGCTATGTTTGACCATAGATACTCATTTGATCTTGGGGGATAAACTATTTGGGGCTATGTTTGACCATAGATACTCATTTGATCTTGGGGGATAAACTATTTGGTGCTATGTTTGGCCATAGATACTTATTTGATCTTGGGGGATAAACTATTTGGTGCTATGTTTGGCCATAGATACTCATTTGATCTTGGGGGATAAACTATTTGGTGCTATGTTTGACCATAGATACTTATTTGATCTTGGGGGATAAACTATTTGGTGCTATGTTTGACCATAGATACTCATTTGATCTTGGGGGATAAACTATTTGGTGCTATGTTTGGCCATAGATACTTATTTGATCTTGGGGGATAAACTATTTGGTGCTATGTTTGACCATAGATACTTATTTGATCTTGGGGGATAAACTATTTGGTGCTATGTTTGACCATAGATACTTATTTGATCTTGGGGGATAAACTATTTGGTGCTATGTTTGGCCATAGATACTCATTTGATCTTGGAGGATAAACTATTTGGTGCTATGTTTGGCCATAGATACTTATTTGATCTTGGGGGATAAACTATTTGGTGCTATGTTTGACCATAGATACTTATTTGATCTTGGGGGATAAACTATTTGGGGCTATGTTTGACCATAGATACTTATTTGATCTTGGGGGATAAACTATTTGGTGCTATGTTTGGCCATAGATACTTATTTGATCTTGGGGGATAAACTATTTGGTGCTATGTTTGACCATAGATACTCATTTGATCTTGGGGGATAAACTATTTGGTGCTATGTTTGGCCATAGATACTTATTTGATCTTGGGGGATAAACTATTTGGGGCTATGTTTGACCATAGATACTCATTTGATCTTGGGGGATAAACTATTTGGAGCTATGTTTGACCATAGATACTCATTTGATCTTGGGGGATAAACTATTTGGTGCTATGTTTGGCCATAGATACTTATTTGATCTTGGGGGATAAACTATTTGGTGCTATGTTTGGCCATAGATACTCATTTGATCTTGGGGGATAAACTATTTGGTGCTATGTTTGACCATAGATACTTATTTGATCTTGGGGGATAAACTATTTGGTGCTATGTTTGACCATAGATACTCATTTGATCTTGGGGGATAAACTATTTGGTGCTATGTTTGGCCATAGATACTTATTTGATCTTGGGGGATAAACTATTTGGTGCTATGTTTGGCCATAGATACTCATTTGATCTTGGGGGATAAACTATTTGGTGCTATGTTTGACCATAGATACTTATTTGATCTTGGGGGATAAACTATTTGGTGCTATGTTTGACCATAGATACTTATTTGATCTTGGGGGATAAACTATTTGGTGCTATGTTTGGCCATAGATACTCATTTGATCTTGGGGGATAAACTATTTGGTGCTATGTTTGGCCATAGATACTTATTTGATCTTGGGGGATAAACTATTTGGTGCTATGTTTGACCATAGATACTTATTTGATCTTGGGGGATAAACTATTTGGTGCTATGTTTGACCATAGATACTTATTTGATCTTGGGGGATAAACTATTTGGTGCTATGTTTGGCCATAGATACTTATTTGATCTTGGGGGATAAACTATTTGGTGCTATGTTTGACCATAGATACTTATTTGATCTTGGGGGATAAACTATTTGGTGCTATGTTTGACCATAGATACTTATTTGATCTTGGGGGATAAACTATTTGGTGCTATGTTTGGCCATAGATACTTATTTGATCTTGGGGGATAAACTATTTGGGGCTATGTTTGACCATAGATACTCATTTGATCTTGGGGGATAAACTATTTGGGGCTATGTTTGACCATAGATACTTATTTGATCTTGGGGGATAAACTATTTGGTGCTATGTTTGACCATAGATACTCATTTGATCTTGGGGGATAAACTATTTGGTGCTATGTTTGGCCATAGATACTTATTTGATCTTGGGGGATAAACTATTTGGGGCTATGTTTGACCATAGATACTCATTTGATCTTGGGGGATAAACTATTTGGGGCTATGTTTGACCATAGATACTCATTTGATCTTGGGGGATAAACTATTTGGTGCTATGTTTGGCCATAGATACTTATTTGATCTTGGGGGATAAACTATTTGGTGCTATGTTTGGCCATAGATACTCATTTGATCTTGGGGGATAAACTATTTGGTGCTATGTTTGACCATAGATACTTATTTGATCTTGGGGGATAAACTATTTGGTGCTATGTTTGACCATAGATACTCATTTGATCTTGGGGGATAAACTATTTGGTGCTATGTTTGGCCATAGATACTTATTTGATCTTGGGGGATAAACTATTTGGTGCTATGTTTGACCATAGATACTCATTTGATCTTGGGGGATAAACTATTTGGTGCTATGTTTGGCCATAGATACTTATTTGATCTTGGGGGATAAACTATTTGGGGCTATGTTTGACCATAGATACTCATTTGATCTTGGGGGATAAACTATTTGGGGCTATGTTTGACCATAGATTCTCATTTGATCTTGGGGGATAAACTATTTGGTGCTATGTTTGGCCATAGATACTTATTTGATCTTGGGGGATAAACTATTTGGTGCTATGTTTGGCCATAGATACTCATTTGATCTTGGGGGATAAACTATTTGGTGCTATGTTTGACCATAGATACTTATTTGATCTTGGGGGATAAACTATTTGGTGCTATGTTTGACCATAGATACTCATTTGATCTTGGGGGATAAACTATTTGGTGCTATGTTTGGCCATAGATACTTATTTGATCTTGGGGGATAAACTATTTGGTGCTATGTTTGACCATAGATACTTATTTGATCTTGGGGGATAAACTATTTGGTGCTATGTTTGACCATAGATACTTATTTGATCTTGGGGGATAAACTATTTGGTGCTATGTTTGGCCATAGATACTCATTTGATCTTGGGGGATAAACTATTTGGTGCTATGTTTGGCCATAGATACTTATTTGATCTTGGGGGATAAACTATTTGGTGCTATGTTTGACCATATATACTTATTTGATCTTGGGGGATAAACTATTTGGGGCTATGTTTGACCATAGATACTTATTTGATCTTGGGGGATAAACTATTTGGTGCTATGTTTGGCCATAGATACTTATTTGATCTTGGGGGATAAACTATTTGGGGCTATGTTTGACCATAGATACTCATTTGATCTTGGGGGATAAACTATTTGGGGCTATGTTTGACCATAGATACTCATTTGATCTTGGGGGATAAACTATTTGGTGCTATGTTTGGCCATAGATACTTATTTGATCTTGGGGGATAAACTATTTGGTGCTATGTTTGACCATAGATACTTATTTGATCTTGGGGGATAAACTATTTGGGGCTATGTTTGACCATAGATACTCATTTGATCTTGGGGGATAAACTATTTGGGGCTATGTTTGACCATAGATACTCATTTGATCTTGGGGGATAAACTATTTGGTGCTATGTTTGGCCATAGATACTTATTTGATCTTGGGGGATAAACTATTTGGGGCTATGTTTGACCATAGATACTTATTTGATCTTGAGGGATAAACTATTTGGTGCTATGTTTGACCATAGATACTCATTTGATCTTGGGGGATAAACTATTTGGTGCTATGTTTGACCATAGATACTTATTTGATCTTGGGGGATAAACTATTTGGGGCTATGTTTGACCATAGATACTCATTTGATCTTGGGGGATAAACTATTTGGGGCTATGTTTGACCATAGATACTCATTTGATCTTGGGGGATAAACTATTTGGTGCTATGTTTGGCCATAGATACTTATTTGATCTTGTGGGATAAACTATTTGGGGCTATGTTTGACCATAGATACTTATTTGATCTTGGGGGATAAACTATTTGGTGCTATGTTTGACCATAGATACTTATTTGATCTTATGGGAATAAACTATTTGGGGCTATGTTTGACCATAGATACTCATTTGATCTTGGGGGATAAACTATTTGGTGCTATGTTTGGCCATAGATACTTATTTGATCTTGTGGGATAAACTATTTGGGGCTATGTTTGACCATAGATACTCATTTGATCTTGGGGGATAAACTATTTGGGGCTATGTTTGACCATAGATACTCATTTGATCTTGGGGGATAAACTATTTGGTGCTATGTTTGGCCATAGATACTTATTTGATCTTGGGGGATAAACTATTTGGGGCTATGTTTGACCATAGATACTTATTTGATCTTGGGGGATAAACTATTTGGGGCTATGTTTGACCATAGATACTTATTTGATCTTGGGGGATAAACTATTTGGGGCTATGTTTGACCATAGATACTCATTTGATCTTGGGGGATAAACTATTTGGTGCTATGTTTGGCCATAGATACTTATTTGATCTTGTGGGATAAACTATTTGGGGCTATGTTTGACCATAGATACTCATTTGATCTTGGGGGATAAA
The DNA here is from genome assembly GCA_036971475.1 of Prosapia bicincta. Taxonomy (NCBI): domain Eukaryota; kingdom Metazoa; phylum Arthropoda; class Insecta; order Hemiptera; family Cercopidae; genus Prosapia; species Prosapia bicincta. The sequence goes on along the minus strand of JBAIZL010000011.1, from coordinate 10,875,854 downwards.
CTATTCGGTGTTATGTTTGACCATAGATACTTATTTGATCTTGTGGGATAAACTATTTGGGGCTATGTTTGACCATAGATACTTATTTGATCTTGGGGGATAAACTATTTGGCGCTATTTTTGACCATAGATACTCATTTGATTTTGGGGTTAAACTATTTGGTGCTATGTTTCACAATAGATACTCATTTGATTTTGGGCGATAAACTATTTGGTGATATGCTTGACCATAGATACTCATTTGATCTTGGGGGATAAACTGTTTGGTGCTATGTTTGACTATAGGTACTCATTTAATCTTGGGGGATAATTTATTTGGTGATATGTTTGACCATAGATACTCATTTGATCTTGGGGGATAAACTATTTGGTGCTAAGTTTGACCATAGATACCCATTTGATCTTGGGGGATAAACTATTCGGTGCTATGTTTGACCATAGATACTCATTTGATCTTGGGGTTAAATTATTTGGTGCTATAATTGACAATAGATTCTCATTTGATCTTGGGGGATAAACTGTTTGGTGCTATGTTTGACCATAGGTACTCATTTGATCTTGGGGGATAATTTATTTGGTGCTATGTTTGACCATTCGATACTCATTTGATCTTGGGGGATAAACTAATTGGTGCTAAGTTTGACCATATATACCCATTTGATCTTGGGGGATAAACTATTCGGTGTTATGTTTGACCATAGGTACTCATTTGATCTTAGGAGATAAACTATTTGGTGCTATGTTTGACCTTAGATACTCATTTGATCTTGGGGGATAAACTATTTAGTGCTATGTTTGATCATAGATACTCATTTGATCTTGGGGGATAAACTATTTAGTGCTATGTTTGATCATAGATACTCAGTTTACCTTGGAGGATAAATTATTCGGACTATGTTGGACCCTAGATACTCATTTGATCTTTGGGGATAAACTATTTGGTGCTATGTTTGACCTTAGATACTCATTTGATCTTGGGGGATAAACTATTTAGTGCTATGTTTGATCATAGATACTCATTTGATCTTGGGGGATAAACTATTTAGTGCTATGTTTGATCATAGATACTCAGTTTACCTTGGAGGGTAAATTATTCGGGCTATGTTTGATAATAGATACTCATTTGATCTTGGGGGATAAATTATTCGGGCTATGTTTGATCATATATACTCATTTGATCTTGGGGGATAAATTATTTGGTGCTATGTTTAACTAAAGATACTCATTTGATCTTGGGGGATAAAATATTTGGTGCTATGTTTGACCATAGATACTTATTTGATCTTGGGGGATAAACTATTTGGCGCTATTTTTGACCATAGATACTCATTTGATTTTGGGGTTAAACTATTTGGTGCTATGTTTGACAATAGATACTCATTTGATCTTGGGGGATAAACTATTTGGTGATATGCTTGACCATAGATACTCATTTGATCTTGGGGGATAAACTGTTTGGTGCTCTGTTTGACTATAGGTACTCATTTGATCTTGGGGTTAAACTGTTTGGTGCTATGTTTGACCATAGGTACTCATTTGATCTTGGGGGATAATTTATTTGGTGCTATGTTTGACCATTCGATACTCATTTGATCTTAGGGGATAAACTAATTGGTGCTAAGTTTGACCATATATACCCATTTGATCTTGGGGGATAAACTATTGCGTGCTATGTTTGAACATAGATACTCATTTGATCTTGAGGGATAAACTATTCGGTGTTATGTTTGACCATAGATACTCATTTGATCTTGGGGGATAAACTATTTGCTGTTACGTTTGACCATATATACTCATTTGATCTTAGGGGATAAACTATTTGGTGCTATGTTTGACCTTAGATACTCATTTGATCTTGGGGGATAAATAATTTGGCGCTATGTTTGACCATAAATACTCATTTGATTTTGGGGGATAAATTATTTGAGCTACGTTTGGCCCTAGATACTCGTTTGACTTTTAAGGGTAAATTGTTAGGCGCTACCGAATCTCGAGCCTTTAGGTTGGTAGTAAGTTGATCTAACCACTGAAGCAGTCAGTCATAGAGTGATAATATTTTACGTCGCTGCTAATGTACAATACAGAGGGTAACATAGCCTAGCGGTGGTAAAAACAACTAATATTGGAGTCCTATGCAGTCACTAGATGTAATATTCGATACTCGGAACTACGTTTGAAAAGGGTTTAACCCTTTTATTATTTGGAAATAACAACAAACAGTCTCTGACGTAAGAAACTGTTTGAAGTTAACAAATTCCTTTATAAGCACCGCGTGTGGCCTTAAAACAGGAAGTAAACCCATTCCCGTGGGATCGGTAAAGGCAGCGAAATCAGGATTTATGAAACTTTGTCAAAAGGGTGTGGCCTATGAATAGAGGTCATGTGTAACGTTTTAAACAACAGGAACCTATCAGTAGGATCACGTAATCTAAGCGCACACAAGGACGACATTGTAACCAGACACAGTATTTGCTTTAGGATTGATCAACGAATGGCTTTTAAATATCCCAGTGGAAGGCGAAAGGCAAGAATAAAAGTGAAAGAAGTTGTATAAAAAGAATACATGGAAGAATCAGAGAATAAAAGTTAGATTAAAATTTATAGAACGACGGGATAATATCGAGTTTGCAATATGACAAAGAACGTTACGAGTGATAATATGAGTAATTTTATAGTTTAGGTTCCATTAAATATATTTGAGGATGGATTAAAATTTATATCAACTCACGTTATATCCAAATGGCAGTGGAGCAGTGGTGTCTTTAACGAAAAAGATAAGCACCAAGATTCTCCTAGTTTCTCATTACGACCTCAATTATCTGGGGGAGGGGGTAGTGATTTAAAGTGAATGTATTTTGCCCTCTTTCTGGCTAAGTAAAAGTTGTTGAATTTGGGGTAGGCTTATCGTGGTTACCAGTGGCGGATCGCGAAAAATATTTGAGGAGGGCTTTGTGGTTGGGGGAAGAGAAGTAGTACCTTCTGGAAAACATTTAGGAAATATGGTAGCTGTAGTGTAAACTCTAAGGGTCTTCTATCTGATGGAAGTAGTTAAAGTTCGTGTCACTCTGAGGCATTACACAGTCAATAATAAGCTTCATTTACCACATATATTCAATACAAACCTCCTATTTATTACATTGCGGATGGTTGTACACACAAAATTATAGAATGAAATTATAGTGATTAATGGGGGAATGTAAACATATTGTAATAAGTAGACTTGAATCCGAGCCGAACTAAAAAATCGAAAATGCCATTTTATTTTACATATATTGTCATATTTTATAGTTTAAAAATGTGTACTTCTTCATATTTTAGTTTGGCTTGAGCCCCCCAAACCCCCCTTAAATCCGTCGCTGGTGCTTACGTAAAACTGGGTTTCAGAATCAAGGGTTTAAACAAAATAATAATAAATACAATAAGGTCTTTAATTATACAATTATAATACTTTCAATCCTACATAGCTTAAGTGTGATCAGATGTTTCTATTAGAGTACCAGAAAAATATCTTTTATTAAATTTTTCGTTTTCTATAAAACTATATTAGAGTCTGTAAATTTATATGCTTACTATTAAAGTATTTACGAAGAATATCTGTCCTTCAATTAGTTTTTTAACAAATCTAAAAGTATTCTGCGTTAAATAAAATTAAATATGATTTTATTTCAATGTTTTAGTGATTTCTTTATTTATAAAAGCACTTGTTTACCTTATGTATTATTAATATTCAGTAATAACCTTTATTGCAAAAATCATTTTTTTAAGGGTAGGTTCTGTTGGTCTGAGTTTATTTCCAACGGATTTATTATGGTCCATGCAAGTTTTTCAGTAAAATATGCAAATAAATGGGTTATAAAATAACCTTTCACTGTTGACTTATTTTTACTTTTGAGTATTTAAGATTGTGTAGATTGTGAATCAATTAATTGTGGGATTGATCGTTTAATCTAAAAATTGTGTCAATAATATGTTCGACTAGAATATAAATTTATTTAGAAAACAAGTGATATAATAAAAAAATGTTTTAACCAATTCCTACTAAGGTAAAAAAAATAATCTAATTAATTTTTAATTCATAATTACAAACAATATAAATATGTATTTTTATACATATGACAGAATCACAATAGTGGCAAAATAGAAAGTGAATTTTCTTGCAATTTTCTATTTTTCCTCTCTATACAGTGTACGATGTTGGTCTGTTATTTTTATTTGTTCCTATCAATTCACATATTTTTTTTTAGTTCCTAATTTATAAAGGACCCTGATGATGGTCTATATCTTGACATTCTATCCATCTCTTTTAATGCTTCGTTATTGCAAGGAACCTTTCTCTTATACATCTTTATGTAACTGATTTCTAGCTATGGAAAAGTTAGCTCAGCGCCAAAGTGTTTTATTTCAAACATTTACTCGTTCAGTTCGAATCCGACCGAGACATAAACTTTTTAAAATTTAATTAATGCATAAAAACTTTAAAGATCTGTATTAAGAGACAATCCACTAACAGTTACAGAAGTTTAATTTGAACATGATTGGATAAATAAAAACGTATTAGATTGACGATTAAAAATTTGTAAAAGATATATATAAATATATATATGTGTGTGTGTGTGTGTGTGTGTGTGTATGTGTGTGTGTATGTGTGTGTATGTGTGTGTATGTGTGTGTGTGTGTGTGTGTGTGTGTGTGTGTGTGTGTGTGTGTGTGTGTATGTGTGTGTGTGTGTGTGTGTGTGTGTGTGTGTGTGTGTGTGTGTGTGTGTGTGTGTGTGTGTGTGTGTGTGTGTGTGTGTGTGTGTGTGTGTGTGTGTGTGTGTGTGTGTGTGTGTGTGTGTGTGTGTGTGTGTGTGTGTGTGTGTGTGTGTGTGTGTGTGTGTGTGTATCAGGAAAGTATGCGCTAGTAGAAGGAATTGAATAATGATTTATAAGTAGCACCAAGTTTTTGTAATAGAAATAAAAACGTTGTTTTCATGTATTTTACTATATCAGAGTTTTATTATCATAAACAAATAATACGATTTCATACTTATTTATGACACTGTATTTACCACTGCCAACAAATGGTAGTTGCCATTTCTGTTTACAAGTGCGTAGCATCGCGTATCGATACTTGCGTAAAGTTGCCCGGCTGTCCCTCGGTTTATATAGGGAGAGGGAATATATACTGGAATGTGTGTAATCATTTTAAAAAATAACTATTACAGGAAGCTCAATATATATTAAAATATTACTTCCATTTTAAGACATATTTTTCTCCATACGTAATGAAATAATTTAATAACAACCTTAGTTTTAAAATTATTATACTACGTACAATTTAAAAAAAAAATACACAGTTTATAAAGAAAGGATTTAGCTACAGCCATCAAAAGGGTAGTAATATTGCTTGGGTTTCCACTTAAACAACAATTTCACAATGTAATAGTGTACGTAACAGTGTTGTTTACATATGAATTTAAATA
>JBAIZL010000011.1:10865390-10867890 GCA_036971475.1 Prosapia bicincta | reverse complement strand
TTCATCTTCTTTTTAATAAATTACGTACCAATTTTATAAGATTTGTATGCGTTTGAAGTTTGATACTAAAAGATAAATTTAATTTCATGAATATTAATTATTAAAAAGAGCTTAGCTCTATTTTAGAAACGCTAAATAAAGCCTTTGAAGTACACTCTCGTCTAAGATAGTTTACTCGTCGCATCATCCAATTAAACATTGAAATGCCTAACATAGTAAGGTTAGGTCTTTAACTAACTGAGTATTAAATTGAGACTTACACCAGTCGTGTTTGAAGACGGGCCAATAGGCGTGTTTGGAGATAAACCTGACGCAGCAAATTCATGTATAATCGTGTGGATTGTTGGTTGTGGTAGGTAAATAATTTATTTAAAATTATAAGATATGCTCGTATTAAACACAGTAATGCGTCGAAATGTATTCTAACTCTGCGTTGTGTGTGTTTGCTTTTATTAAAATAATTACTTTTTTTATCTATACATTGGCTTTCTACTCCACGATCTTCTTAAGTAAAATCACATGATGCTAATATTTCTAACGTGGCTATTTGAAATCTGATATATTACCTGAAACAGCCGACTTGATATAAGAGTTGGTTTTTTATTAGTTATAACAAAAGAGCTATAGTAAATACTGTACTGATTTAATTGTTATTTTTACGGATCAGGTTTTATGGTAATTTAACCTCATATTTAAGCGTGTTCGCTTTTAATTCATATTAACATCAATACTAACCTCGTAACAGTACTCGGCACAGAGAACATTTTATGAAGGAAATTAAATATTATTTATTATTAGAAAAGAATGACAGGATACAAGAAATAGATTTTCGAAATATTTTTAAATACGTAAACGATGCTTATTTTTGATCGTTTGGCTAAGACGAATATTTCCTCTCAGCTTTCAGGAAACTCTAACAGTAATCGTTACACGTAATATAATCGTTAGGTTTATGCGTGTTGGAAAGTCACCTGTGCGCATGCGCAGACATACACCATTCTTATTTTATGTTGTTGATAGCAAAGCTTTCAGCTGGTGGGCCGCTACATACGGTCTGAAAATATAGCCTTAATATTCTATACTGAAATCTAGTTCGGTTTTTAGTTTATATTTTCTTTTGAATTTATTACATTTGTTAATTTTGTAATCTCGCAGTTTCTATTCAAGTTATTACTGTACCTCAGATATCTCTGTCATCTACCAGCCGCATGTAAGCAGCCTGGGTAGTACCGCGTTGTTGTGGAGCCCCCTCCCAACCAATGTGATTTTATTATACATCTTTCCAAGAAGAGTGAGGTCCGTCTAAGCAAATATGTTTTAAAAAGTGTAAAACTTGGAAATGTTATTCCACTGAAAATTGAGTAAATACAATTGAAAAGAAAAAATTACTAAACATTAAAATTTAAAATTGTTAATTAAGTCGTAAGTCACAAACAGTTTGTATTGAACATTTATTGTAGACTTATTGCAGCGAATCTTTTTATTTAAAATAATACATTAAATAAAATATATATTCATATTTATATATTATTATATATTTAAATAAAAATATATACAATCTCTGTTTAATAACAATAATAACAGATCCTAAACTAAAGCAGGTATACGAAGTTATTTATCATTGCGTATTCTAATTTCCAGTGTGAATGTAAAACGTCTTCGTCGACAGTTTTAAATATTACTTAGAAAGTTAAATTTATGGAGTTCTCGGTCACGGGGAGGTTCCGCCATTTTTAAACTCCCGACAAAGTATTGGACAGATAAGGCCTGACAAGTTGAGTTATGATGAAATATGCAATTGACAGCAAATTAAAAAACTCTGGCCATCTATGAAGGCAGCTGAATACCAAAATTCTTAAGGCATTCATAAATTTGAGTTTATAATATGGTGAACTGAAAATAATAATAATTTGGTGACAAAATATTGATTAGTTAAACAATTATTGTTGAAAATTTATTCGGTGTTACCTATTCAGGGTCGGAAAATACAGAATTAAAAACTTGCGAATCCATTGATCACACTAATCTAATGAACGTACTTGGCTGGTTTGAAGGAGTTGTTACTAACTGAAGTAGCGAAAAGCTTCAATGTATAAAGAAAAATAAAATAAACATTTTTGTTTATGAAAGTGTCATTTAATTTAGTATATATATATATATATTATAACTTAACTTTTGTTATAATTAAATTTATTTTTAAATGTTATTTATTTACCTTACATATTAATGTCACACCTTCAGGTTTATAAAAGAATTAACAATCTTATCAATTTTTAAACATCACTTGCATTTATTCTCTTCAATTAACTCTACACATTATTCCAAATTTATATTAATATTTTGAAGTGACAGGATTGATATCTTAACTAAAATTACAATGATAAAAGGTGGACTTCTGAGGCTTTAGATTTCTAATAGAATAACATAGAAAAAAACAGTATTTAAATTTTATTCTTGCTCTCGGGGTCGCTATTACGGGAACTTTGCTTTTAAATTAGAA